>JANZLQ010000001.1:14925263-14938412 GCA_026212715.1 Elanus axillaris
GGGGGTGTCCTATTCTCACAGGCAAACATTTGATCTTTACTACTAAAGATTAATGTTTTTCAGCAGTACTATTTTTTTTCTGTCATTCCTGGTTTTTACTTCTGAGTTTTTTTCCCCTGGGAGGGCTGTGTATGTTCCTGTGTATGTTTGTTATTTGCTGCATACTTTATATGTGCAACTAAATAGAATTAATAGGCTTTTGTCTCTCTTTGGGAAGCCTCTCGTCTGCTGTGCATCACTTCAGTTATTAATAGACATTTGTGCTAGGTAATGCAAACTCTTAACTAGGCAAGTTGTTCTGCAGACTGTTTACAAAGTTCAGGTGCATAGGACTAGAATATAATAATTAAGAAGAGACGGGAGGGAAAAATGCGGAAATGAAGATGCTGTCTCATACTGTAACTCCTTGCAGAACTCACTACTTGGATTGCTTAGATTTGTAGAAGCAAAACTCAGAAGCTGTTTCAGATTAGTCAGCTGTTCAGGGTGCTGGTTGATAGACCATCTTCTTCGTAGGAAAGGGACAAGCATACCCAATATAATGCTATTTAAATGCATTACTGATTTTTGCAGGAAGTTTATATAGGGAGATATCAGCTAAAAAAGCTGTCTTCTCTCCCAAAGTGTAATTGTGATAATGGCTTGATTATCTCAGCCTCTCCTTTTACTGATTCTGCGAATTGAGGGATTTTCTAAGTGGAAACAGAACAAAACTTAAATTGCTTAAAAATACAAGATGAATCAAGGCCTTGTCAAATCTCTTACTGACAAGTGTTAGTTACACCTCAGAAACTGTAAGAACTTAGTGGAGGAGTAAGTAAAAGGCAAACCTGGTTGCAGTCACAGAGTTACTGTACACTGACTCTGTAACCTCAGACACAGCTGAAATGAGCTAATGAAGTCAAGGAAGCCACAGACACACTGTTTTCCTTCTCTGAAGTGCAGAATGAGTTTGTTCAGAAGACCTCAGAGTTACTTTACTGCTGCACATGAAGTTCAGGGCATAAAACCATTTATACGTCATTGCAAGCAGATTTTTTCTCTTTCAACTGAAATGGTTTATCTACTTAACTCCTTGTAGTGCTGAGGCACCTTTTTACCTATCACAAAAAGACTGCTGCCCCTTGACTCCTGCTAAGTGAAGGCCATTGTGTTGAACAGCAATGCTAACTTAGAAAGGGAAAGCAATTCTGTGTAAAGGTTTTATAAAATCTTTTGCAAGGGCTGCTAAGTCTGCCTTGCTGAAATGTTTTGGGGTTTTTTCTTATTCATGGAAAGATTGGAAGAAACCCACACACACTTTTACGATTCCCCATCCTCTTGCATATAACTCAACCTTGCAGCTTTCAGCCTTAGCCAAATGACATGAAAAACACTTTTGCACAGACCACTACTTCTGCAGGGCACAGTTCCCAGGAAAAGGGGATGGACCTTTACTATCTGAAGCTGGATTTGTAAACAGTGAAGTCTGAAATTGTCATTACAGAATCTTCATTTGTTGTTGCTTTTTGGACATCCCCATTGCTTTTCAGAATATTCGTATTTCAAAGAAATGTCCTTCCTGAGAGGGAAAAAGCTGAAGTGCACAGCAGAGTTCACATTTTGTTGGAGAAGGCCATCATTTGACCAGTCCAGTAATTCTCTAACAGATCCAACTTCCCAACAGGTTCTCTCTGTGAAGTATTTCATTACTGTTTGCTGATTTAAATATAATTCTTGTGTTCATTTTTGATAGTAGCATGCACAAGCATACTACATAGAAGGGGAAAGTGGGAGCTTGGTTCATAATAAGAATGATGAGCTGATACCTTTGGAGGTTCACATGTTGACTGTCACTCCTTTGTGTCAGAAGCTATTTTTTATTTGCAGTTTTCTCACTTGCAATAACTTGGGTATTACAGTTTTTCTCTTTTTGTAATTCAAGTGATATCAAAGTCAGCTTGCTGTTGCAGCTTAGGAATGATGTCCTGTTTTAATGGCAGGTGGTGGGTACAAACAGAATACTGGGGCTGGCTTGAGCATGAAGCAGCCTGCTTGGTTCCTTGTCCAGATAGCTCTCAGACTCCTTGTTTTGCAGCCAGGATGGCCTGTGATACTTCAGGGGAAGTGTCCACAGTAGGTCAAATTACAGAGAAAGATTTGGAGAAGAATAGGTAATATCTTCTTTTAAATCACCTGATAAACTCATTGAAAATCCGTACCCTGCAGGTGAGAAGAATCCCTCTTCAGAGGTCTTTTCCAGATTGACAGTATCATGCCCCATCGGTTCACACCGATTTGGGGGGACAAATGCGTACAGCTAGTCCCAGAAATGAGGGACAGGTTTTTTCCCCCGCTCTGTGTTAGTCACACACAAAGAAAATGTAGAGGGCCATGCTCTGGATGTTTCCCTTTTTTTTCTCTCATTTTTTGATGGACATTCTGTTGATGAGCAGTGGGACTAAGTGACTGGATTAAACATTTCACCCCACCTCACCTCACCAGTAAGGCAATCTGCAAGGGAAAGGCAGCAAACACAGAATGTAAATAACCTAGATGCCGCCTTCTACCTGCTTGAAATTCCCTTTCTTGCAACTTGTGCCTGTTACCTCAGGACACTTGTCTCTGTAACTTCCCTTTTGGTAATGGAAGTGTGCAGTTAAGATTCCCCCATTGGCCACCTCCTTTCCAGGGTAAACAAAACCCAGCTTAGTTAGCTTTTCCTTGTATTTTATCTAGTCTATTCCCCTAACCATCTTAGCAGTCCTCTGCTGGACTGTCTCTGATCTGTTGACATCTTTCTTGTACTGCAGAGAGGCATGTGAAGTTTCATATGCAATTTCAAATAAGTAGAGGGGAATAATCTCTTCTTTTAAACTGCTTCTTATTGCTTGTACAGTTTAATCTGTAGTTAGGCTTCATGACTACAATGGTGCATTGCTGACTGCTGTTCAATATCGTGCTCAAATGTGCACTACAGATTCCTACCATCTGAACCAAGTATTTTCCAAACTCACACTATTTTGCAGTGGGAATTTTCTTTCAGGTGAGAGTGTACGAAGGACTGTGAGTTCGTGTCTGGAGGCTGTATGTTCTCTTCTTTCATCTGGAGGGGAGAAGAACCATAATGATGTGGCATAAATAGTGTTGGGACACAGCCCTGATAATGAAAATGTCTTGGCAGCATATTCCGTTTCTGTCTTCCTGTCTCCAGCTACTACTTAGCTAAGGAACAGAAAAGGGAAAAGATTAACTGTACATTGGCATGTATTCCTACAGCAAAGGGAGTGAAAAGCCAGAGGGTTTGGATTTGCTGTTGAGCTTGAATATTCACCCTCTGCCTAGTGGCACAGGAGTGCCTGTGATTCTGTTTGGGGATCCCTGGCTCTCTGTCCAGTTCAGATGCCTTCTCCAGCATAGGGATCCCAGTCAGCACAGATATTACAGGAGAATGCAATGCAGGACAAAAAGGAATTTGCCAGCTCTGTGAGCAACATCATAAAGAGTTTAACTTTATTCTTTCTGGTTTTGTGGCAAATAAAGAATTTCATAGTGAAAAAAAATGCAAACCCCCCACTCCCATCATAAAAATTTACCATACATAATGAAGTTGAATATGTGGCAGAGACTATACATTATTTCCATGCTAAACTCTTACAAGATGCCAAATCCCACAGAACCAGCTCTGTCTGAAACATTTTTTAAACCTGAAAAATCAATGTCCTGGGTTGTTTATTTATTAGCCTTGATCTCACCTTCTCCTGAAATAGTGTAGTAGGATTTACCATTTTTTGAATGCGTGTGCAGCTATGTTCAAGTAGCTATTGTGTTGATTGTTTTAAGGGAAGGGAATAAATTCCCTATCCTTTAGAAGACCAACATCCCAGCTGTTGATTTGATGTTAACATCATGCTGTATCAAGAGCAGATAGTAGTGTGCAGCAAGCATGGGATGTCCTCAGACAGTGTTACAGCACAAGATTGGGACCAGTGTTTCTGATTAACTTATGGACATTCTGTCTCAACTTTTGCAGGCCTCCTAAACCCTCCTATGTTTCATACTCCCCTCTGCAATGCCGGTGGAAGTCCTTACCTACTTGATATATAAGCATAATGAAAGTGATTCATTAGGTGGGGTTTTGCATGTACTCCGTACTTGGTTGTGGAAGACAATATAGGAGTATAGTATTGCTTGCAAATGAAATAATCTACTGTGTATTTTAAAACTAGATGTATTTGGAGCCATATCTGAAAATGAAACCCACCTCCATGCATGTAGGAAAAAAAAATGGCTAGAGCTTGATCCCCAGTTCATTCAGATTGTTCCTCACTGTTGAATCAGACTTGCAATATGTATTTCTCTCTCCCTCTGTCACTTTCTGTTAATCCACTCGGTATTTCATATAGGGACTTTTCCCAGTGGCAACCAATGTCTGGCTGGCAAGGTGGCTTTAAATAGAGGGAAGAGCAAGTTCCAGTCCCAGAACTCAGTTCTGCACAGAAGGCAGAAATGGCAGGTGTGTTCAGAGCATTCTCATTGCTAAGGTCCTGGAGAGGCACAGTACTATAGTTATCTTAAAGGTGGTTTGGGGGTGAGTGGTTGTTAGTAGTATGATATTTTTAAATATTTTCCTCCTATTATTTTTTGGTCAAAAATAAGAAAAAAAATTCAGCAGCAATTTTTTTCGTTCAAGCTTAACACTGTCAGTTGGGTTTGTGTTGATTCAAGTGCTCTTCTTCAATGACCTTCATCTCCCCATGCCTGTGAAATGTGAAAGATGCTGTTGACACAAGCAAAGGCTCAAGCTCCCTCAGCTCATATCCCAGACAGCACTTTAACATGGCATGTTTGATGCTGCATATTTTTGTCTCACCAACAAAGTGGCAGGGAAAGTTATTGCATTCATCTGAGAAAGGGAGTGGAGCAGAATGGAAGCCATAGCAAAAAGTGCTATCTTCCCTTTTTTCCCTGTCCTTGGTCTCTACTGTACCACCTCTGAATGCAGGAGGCAAAACAGAGAGGTCTGGGCACTTAAAACAAGGCTTAGAAATGCATCCTACAAAATATAAGGCCTAAAATTAAATCATCAGGTTCACAATGTGAAAACAATCTCAGGTCTTGATTTCGAGGAGGAGTGGCTTCTGCGTTTGTACTAAGAAATCAGCTTACACACACTGAAATGTGATTGCAGGATAGTACTAGAGGTAGTACTAACACTCCTCATTCATATTTGTTGTCTTATACTTTCCTGAAGTGCATTACACCACAACAGAATCTGGAAGAAAAAGAAAACAGCTTGTGTTGCCTCCATACACACATCAGGGCCACTGCAGATCTCCTTAACGCTTTTGTTGCCAAATCAGCATGAACTAAGGCAATGAGGTTTGAAAAGGCAGTATTAGGAAAAGTTCAGGATAAGTAAGTATTAATTTTTAAAACTGAAGTTTTGAGTCTTTTCATTCTCTGGTTAAAATTAGGTCTGCCTCATATAGTGGCCATTGTTAGCTTTACCATTTATTGTAGGTTTGGATGTACAACCCTTTGCCTTGTGTAGAGGCATCCAACAGAATTGCTGTTCATCAACATACCTTGTCATTTCTCTGTTACTGAAAGTGTGAGCTCATCTTCGTGTGTTCTGCAGATTTTTCTTCCATCCCTTTCTTTTTCTGAGGACCTCAGTACTCCCATCTCCGTATTAAAGATGTACAAGCTATGTTTTGGGGGATGTGATGATCCCTTGTACTACCGCCACTTGCAGAGCATGTAGGGGAGCATCCATGGTGTTGCTGCAGGTGGTAGTGGACATGCAGTACCCGGAGCAGTTGCTCTGCTCCTTGACCTGCCAGCGACACCAGCCAAGGCAGGGATGTTGGGGGACACAGTCCCCTTTGGCTGTGCTTCTGCTGTCTGAAGAGGTCACTCCTCTTGGGGTTGTCACTGTGCTGTTTGTGCCAGTTTCAGTCTAAATCAGCTAAGCTGGCTGGAACAGTTTAGAAAGGTGGTGGTTACTGTTCCTCTGACCCGAGAGAAATCCAGGAATGTTTGTATGAGCGGCCCAGGTGTAACAAGTCGCTGAAGGCAGGCTGGAGCGGAGGCCTCAGTGGCACATCCACAGCTGGGAGGGAAGCATGTGAAAAGACCTGGAGCTGGTACAGAGGGAAACATGCCCCGTTCCTGGTGCAAACGAGTAATAGGCTGCCTCTCTGCCAGAATGGGAGAATAATAAAAGACAACATATGCTGTGCTCTCAGTTTCCAAAGCTAAGAATGGTTGCTTGGAGCTCGTTCCTTCTCCACATCTCATTTCCTTCAGCCTGTAGTCTGTGTTAGCATTACCTGTTACTCTCCTCTGTTTTCACTGCATGAATGCTGCAAGTACAAAGCCCATTTAAGTTTCCTGCCCTGAAGAATACGTTGTATTGTTTTCTTTTTATGGGATGAAATAAATCTGTCGAATAAGAGAGCTAGCAAAGGGTGAGGTTCTCTGTTCTGACTCTGCTTGGAAGTCATTTTAGCAGAACTAGCTGAGCATCACTTGCTCTGAAAGGGGGCACATAAAGAAAGGCTTTCAGAAGGAAAGCTGGGGTGCCTACAGCCAGAGGCAGGGCAGGGAAGGAGGACATCCCTGTTGCAGGTGATAAATGAAAATCAAGTAAGACCATGGAAGGAGGGGGCCGCTGGAACAGCCTGGCCAGCTGGAAAGCTTCAGAGCCTCCTGGGTGCTGCCATCTACTGTAGAAACCTGGGCCTGGCTGGAGCTGCAGTACATTCCTCCCTTCCAAACACAGGCACTGCAAATTTGAATGTGCGGTTTTTGTGTGTGCCATCTAAACAACAGCTCTGTTGGGTGAAGTACAGAAATAATTTCCCAGGCCAGCTGGTAGGAAATCATGGTTATAAGCCTATCGGGGAATTACAGTTTAATCGCAGTCTATAGTAGAAAGACTGCACTACAGTTTAGTATTTTACATGAAAGCCTGCAATTGAAAAAATGTTACCCCCCACTTCAATAGATCTTTGCCGCCAACTGCAAGCAGTTTCAGCTCTGTTTAGCTGGCAGAGTACATTGTTGACAGACTAAGAACTGGAATTAAAATGTGTGACAGTGCATTAAGGAAGCACACTAAAGGGGATTTAAAATACCGTCAAAGAGAGGCAGACAGAGGGGTGGGAAAGAGGAGAGGAGGCAGCGGAGCAGCTGAATGACTGGTTGGGGTGTGGGGGTGGCAATGCCAGGGAAAAGGTGAAAGGATCAGACTTTTTTCCCGTTGGAAAAATGTTTTATAAGCAACTAGCAAACATTGATGGCATTCTTCGGCCAGCCACCCAGCAAATAACTTAAGCAAAAGAAGAGAACAGAGCTCCTTGGGTGGGTCTCACGAGCCCTGTGAGAACTGGCAGCTCTTCTTGTTTGCCTAATAGCTAAAGTGATTACTTCTGCCACTCATCCTAAGAAAGCTAATGGGGCTTCTCTGGACCTCTCCCCACTAAATAGCGGTGATTACCGTGGTCCTAATCAGAACTGGGGCAAGGGAAGAAGAGGAGGTCATTTGAGATGAGTAAGTAAATCCTGGTCTGTTACCTTTCTTGCTGGCTTATTTGTCTTTTTAATTATCCATTTCCATGTTAATTTGTGAATGGCAGCTCAAAACCAGACACACACACACCCCCCCGCGGGTGGGGGAACCCATATGAAATGGAAATGGGTAGGGAAATATCTGTCAGGAGGTACTTGCTGTGTCTGTGGTCAGGCAGGTGCCTGGTGCCTCATTTGTTCAGAGCCATGTGCAGGGTGTCCCTGGAGCAGTGTAACAGCCATGTCCTACCAGCATGTGTCCAGTGTGCTTATTTTACACATAGTCCCACTCCATGTGAATGGGCATCCTTGGCTGAAATGGGCAGTGTTACGTTTTAAATGTCTGTGATAGTCCCTGGTCTGGTGTATCTTCACAATAGCTGTGTGCTACTATTAGAAAAGGGAAAGAGTTCCTTGTACAGTCCAGCAGATAGCCACAAGGGAAGGCAATATTCTTCATGTTGCTGAAAATCGGTCATGAGCCCCAAGATACTAAATACAAAGTAAGGAAAAAAAAAAAAACCCTACAGAGGAAAGATGAAAAGAAAGTCTACATCTTTTTCTAACCATTGTACCTTAGTAAATATAGTTATAAATAAGGCCATGGAAGGCTCTCTTTGCTAATTTTCTCTGTGGCTGAAAATCTGTGGGCTGTTTTTAACTGTCTTAAAAAAAAAAAAAAAAAGTCTTTTTCTATTGATACCTCAGGCTTCAGGGTTTCTGAAGTTGTGTCTTTTAAATTTTGTTCCATGCCAGCTTTCCTAGTCACCACTTACTTGTGAAAAGCCTCACTAGATTTTGTGAAACAGGGTGCCCATGGAAAGAGGTGAGCAGCTGTTTGAAATACAGACAGGCAGGCAGACAGCTCAAGGCCAGAACAGGGTTTTTAAAAAAAGAAATTACTTCTCACCAATTGTGATGATCTCACTGTACAAACTCTTACTTGTTCTGTAGTAAGTCTCTATACTAACTGTATCATCCACTTTCCATGAAAAAGAGTGTCCAGAAATCAGTCTGGGCTGCAGAATTTTGTTTTCTGTCCAGTAATGGGTAGATTTTGCTCCCTGCTTTCAGTTGGTCTAATATCCATGCTGGAAATGCAGTCATATGTTTTCTGTTTGAGTCTTGGGTGTTGGGTCTTATCAACCTCTTGATCATAGAATAACTGCAGGGAATTGGGGTCAGGAAGGAGACTAATGCTCCAACCAAAAGTGCTCAACCCTAGCAGAACTCACATTTCTGTAGAAATATTTTTTTGTTCGGAAACATCCATTTCATGGCATGCTTTCTGTAATCCTTACTAACAGATCTAACTGCATGCAGTCCTACCAGGCTAAGCCCTTATCCTGCCCAACACCTGCTAGCCTCCATGTAGACTGTAGCCCTTCAGTTCCTGCCAAGGCTTTGCCATACTGCTCAAGAGTTGCCCGAGGCCTGAAGTGAAACTCAGGCTGAGAGATGTTTCTTTATGCATCATCTTCAGTCCATTAGCGATCTCCAGTTGGGCTTTACATAGAAACAGAAGTGGCTTGAGGTCTAATTTGGCTCCATCTTGTGAAGCCAAAGGATGGACCTGTGGTACCACTGCAGTAACTGGCAGACATGATCGATATCTGGAGCTCTTGTACCTGTCCAGGAGGGATTTAAGTTCCTTGATGCCCCTGTTCCTGAAGTGTTTGCCAAAGCAGTAGAGGCAGAGTACAGACAATCCAAATGCGATTTGGATAACCAGCAAAGATGCTGAAAGCAGTGAAGATGCTCATTTACTTACACAGCAATTCCCATTAAGGGTTTTGGTCAGTGGTTATACAGTCAAGCTTGCTGATGATTTTTATAAGGGGTAAAGTCCCAAGGTATAATCCGCTGTGGACTTGGCAGCAAGTATCCAGCAGTAATGCAGAATTTGAGGAAATTTTTTTCCAAATATTGATCTGTCAAAGCTGAACCTGATAATTATGCAGTATTTGAAAGTCATTGTGAAGGTACATCATGCTTTTTCTCAGCCACTCTCTAGCTTTTCCACTTTACTCACTTTAATCCAAAAGCCATGGGGGTTGAAAAGTCTTTTCATTGATGTCAGGTCAGGCTGTCAAGAGATTTTCTGTATCACAGTAAACATTTCATATTTGCTTTTTTATTTGTGTGTGGGTATATATATATGAAAATAATTATTCTATGAGTTATTGGTAATGGTCACTGTTGCTCCAGATATTACTGCTATAATCAGTTAATCAGCAAAGATACATGCAAGAAGCTTTTCCCTTTGTCGTCTGAAGAAGATTCTGCTACATCTAATATTATGCCTGTTAGATCATTCAGTAGTTGAACTGAGTATAATGTAACAAGGATATGAACAAATAAAATGTCCTGATGCAAGCAGTTGTTAGTTGTAAAAAGTAGTTAACTTTGGTGGACAGTAGAAGGAAATTTTATTTCTTTTAATAGAAGAATCTATTTCTCTGGTCCTGGTTTTGCTTTAATTTGTGATTTGAGTTTGCTTGAATTTATTATTAGCATGAATGCCAGGTGTTCTTGGTGTCCTCTTTGCTTCTGTTGGTAATCTTTTAAAATAGTCATGAATAAGCAGGAAACTTTGACCATTAACAAGATCCCTAGATTTTCTTATCTGTTTGTCTAATCACATCTATTTTCCAGTATTGAAGGATTTAGTGGTTGGAAGCAAATGAATTTGAGTCAGGTGTAACTCTCAGCCAGAAAGTCTCTGGGCTGGGTTAGGAATGGACAGAAAAATCCTTTTAGTTTGCATCTTTATCTTGTGGGCTTGCGTGTTAATTAGGGTCATTTATGTTGCATCTTCCAGTATTCAGAAAGAGAACAGTATTTATTGAAACCTCAACCTGGAGGAATTGTTAGACTTCAGTGTAACATTGTGGTTTACATTTAGTCTTTTTCTTCATGTTTGCTTCTTTTAGCCAATTCCCACCACTTTCAAATGCGAAATATCTGTATTTATGCCATTTACTCTCAAAACAAAAAAAAAACCAAAAGAAGCAAGCTCCATCCTTTCACATTTTGATATATATGTATAGTGCATTCATCCACATCACTTTAAGCTTCCTGAATTTCCTAGTTTGCAAGCAAACTCGTCTCTGAAGTGCCATGTATATATGTTCCGAACATCAAATATTCCATTCTGGAAACGTGGACGTGCCGTTTCTGTGTTGTGGCACTTCTCTCATGCTTCAGTTTGAGATCCAAAAGCCCTGAGGTCAAAATGGTCCTAATTAAGTCTATTCATACCTTTGAAAATACCATCTATCTTAGATGTGTAGGTTATCTGTATCATTATAGATGTTGCCTGCAAGTGGTGGGTTTATTGATTCAGCTTCTGTTGTGAAAACAGCTGAAGAAACTAGCCCAAACTAGAAATTACTCCAAGTTCAGATCTTAATCAAAATTTTCCCCATGTTGAAGTGCTGTTTGGAACTAGTTACAGAAACAGGACTTTTCTACACCATTTGGAGCTGACATTTCCCTGAACTTTGTCAAATTAAGATATGGGGATGTGGTCTGAACTCATTGTTAGGAGAGTTTTAAGGGCTTCATTCTTCTCCAGGCAGATGTGATGCAGTTAATCTCAGTGGGTTTAAAGCAGCATAAGAATGGCTTGGCAGAGTGAAAAATACAGTTCCTACCAAATAAAATGTGATCTTTACCAAAATCTTACTTTACAAACTGACTTGTCTGGTTTATACTTTATAGCTTTGCATTGAGATCTGTATTTACAGTGTCATTATGCACAAAATCTTCCATAGAGAATTTTTTCTTTCTCATAATTCAAACAGTAGGAATTAATGATGGACTGGGGAGGCTTGCTGTTTCTGCAGTAATGAACTGAACTACATTGAGTGGGTAAGAAAGGAATGTTAATACGGTGATTATTTTCGTCTGAACCAAGTCCTGTCATAAAAGATAAAAGTATTAAAATCACATTAGACATATAAAAAAAAAAACCAAAAACCACAACCCAGAACAGTAAACACATTGCAACTGTGTAAGTGGTGCAGCTTTGATTCTAATGCTCAGCTAATTACAAGAGAAAATATGATAATTTCTTCAAAATGGCAAACATTGAACATTAAACATGACCTTACCTGAGGTCCTTTGAAAACTGAGGGCACTACCCTTGTAAATTCATCTTCTTCTGTCTCCCTTCCCATTTTACTATGTTTCTCTTTTCACCTAGGATCTTTCAAATAAAAGTTACAATCTCTTCTCCTGGCTTACCTGAACCACATCCCTCTAGCCAAACCAGTTCTGGCCAAACCAGTGAACTCTTTCTTCTCCCCGCCTTTCATTTGCTAGTTCTGTAACTCTCACCATTTCCAAAGGAACTGATGCACCTCATAGGATAAGCAGGCTGAGGGCTGCCTGCAGTAGAAATACAGCAGTTGGCAGAACCCAGAGCCATCTAGGTGCCCAGGGTAGGAGAGTCAGGTGAAGCTGAGGTAAAGGGGCTAGGATTGCCCCACTCATGTCATCAGAACAGGGAATAGCAGTTCACTGTGTAGTCCGGGTTTCCATTTGAGAAATCCCATAAATTTTGGCAGCTCAGGTTGTTTGTATTCAACTGTTTGTCCCTTTTATCTCTGGAAAATATTCTTGTCCCCACTCCCAAGAACTGTGTCTCTTGGTGTGACACAGTGCCTTGGAACTGCAGGGTCATGCAAAGATTGAACACCAGTAATACTGACTGATACCATCAGCCAAAAATTGAGATCTGTTTTGGTGTTTCCATGAACATAGCAGAAAGATAATGTGTTCAAGTTTTTCCTTAATTAATTTTAGTTAATTTAGGAATATATGGAAAAGCCCTCCTTCCCCAGAGACAGCCCCTGACTTCCTCCTGCCTGAATTCAATGCAGAAGCTCTCATTCTCAGGTTTTCCTTCAAGATATGCTAAAAGTCTTGTTCTAACTTTCTTTGTCCTCCTTTCTGTTTGTCATCCTATAGCATCCTTTAGTCTCATGTGGACATCCAGTGGGTGTTCAGGCAGTTCCATTTCTCCATGGCTGTTTTTTGACCCTGCAGGAGACATCTGAGCTTCCTGGCTGGGCTCCTTGGGGTGACCTCTCTTCCTTTGGCCGACTGATCCATTCAGCAGACTGAATCCCTTCTTGCACTCATACTGAAAGAAAGCTGGTTTTCAGTCCCACCTGATTCTGTGCTCTTTCACACAACTCCTGGGGTGATATTAGTCATTTGCCCTTGCCACTGTGAACTCTCTCATAAGAAAGATACAGAACCAACTTCCTTATTAAAATATGCACAACATGATGTTTCCAAAACATTTGGTGTTTGCTAGTTGTCATGGCGTACCCCCAGCCAGCAATTAAGTACCACACAGTCACTCGCTCACTAACCCCCCCCAGTGGGATGGGGGAGAGAATCGGAAGAGTCATAGTGAGAAAACTTGTGGGTTGACATTAAGACAGTTTAACAGGTAAAGCAAAAGCTACACGCACAAGCAAAGCAAAACAAGGAATTCATTCACCATTCCCCATGGGCAGGCAGGTGTTCAGCCATCTCCAGGAAAGGAGGGCTCCATCACACCTTATGGTTACTTGGGAAGAC
>JANZLQ010000001.1:14938454-14951188 GCA_026212715.1 Elanus axillaris
CCCTGGCTTTATAGACTGAGCATGACATCATATGGTCTGGGATACCCCTTAGGTCAGTTGGGGTCAGCTGTCCCAGCTGTGTCCCCTCCCAACTTCTTGTGCAGCCCCAGCATCCTCGCTGGTGGGGAGGGATGAGAAGCAGAAGAGGCCTTGGCTCTGTGTAAGCACTGCTCAGCAATAACAAAAACATCCCTGAATTACCAACATTATTCGCAGCACAAATCCAAAACATAGCCCCACACTAGCTACTATGAAGAAACTTAACTCTATCCCAGCACAGTAGGTTAGCTGCTTATTGTGATTTACCTGTTGTTTGTTCAACACATACCAAGACTCTGCTGTCTGGGTGTTGAAAATGCAAACACATACAGTAATATTGTCTTGGGATTGTATTTTTGTTGGTGGAAGAAGGCAGTCTAGCACTGTGGGCCTAGGAGATATAAATTTGTAGTATGAATACTGCAGTATAAATTATAATGGATTTAAAAGATGAAGTAAGCTTTTAGACCTTTGAGAGTCAGTTGTTTGGGGAATATCTTTCGCTATCCAAGTCTTCTTACACATCCACACTCATGCCATCAGTTGTGTTGTAAACCACCATTCCTCAGGATATTCTGAAAACTCCAGCTCCAGTCAGGCTATGAGATTTTCTACTTTTAATTAAAGCAAAATCAAATAATGGATGAGCCTGCAAACAGGACTGAAGTAGATCCTAATGTCTCAGAAGCCAAAGGGCAACAAAGAACAGAACCCCCTAAGTATTTTTAATTTCAGAATTTTATAAGTAAACATCTTTTGGTTTAGAGGCTCTGGCCTTGATTTTTCAGTGTTTGAGGTTGGCAGTATTGTGTCTGTTATGTTGGCTGTAATTCCACTGCACAGCAAGACATGACATTTGTCCATATAATATGTGTATTGGTGAGCCTTCTGGAGTACTGAGGGACTTGCTTCTGTGACAGCCTGGCTGCTGGGGAATTATGATATTGCTGCAGTTACAGGAAAGATCAGAAAGATATCTCTGGCAAAAAAAACCCTGGATACTGCCTGGGCTTGCTAGTCTGGGTGTGCCAGGGAGCTGGTGGTCCAGTTTGTGATACAAAGATGCTCCAGTACAGTCTCTCTCCTGATCTCACAGTTTAGATGAAGCAGATGTTAGTTATCAGAGCTATTGAGGTTTGCCATCCATGAAATAAGGCCCAAACTATATTTATGTAGGTCAGGCTTTTTACCCCTCAGGACAGGGCTGGATGGTTATTTTAAATTTCCTTTAAAAAAAGGAAGGGAAGCTATTTTCCATTGAAAGAAAGGAACGTGTAAGGGCTTTAGTTTTCTTAAAACTTTCTGGACTTAGCCTGGTTTTCTATGGAAATTAGCCTCATTGCAATCTCTGTGTCTGCCTTCAGTTTCCCTTGCAATAACTTTTCAAAATGTTGGTTGAATTTATTCAGATTTGACAGGGGAGAAAGGTCTCAAAGATATTATCTTTGTATGATTTTCATAAAAATAGGAACCTAGATAGATGAGACTGTGATTAGTACTCCCGCTAAAGGAAAAAAAGGCACCGTAGGCTCAAGCACATTATTAAACAGCTGAGAGTCCATGCGGGAAGTCCATGTGGGAGACTGCTATAGAAAACCTGCCTTCAGGCTGTCTCAGAGAGTCTTGCCTGCTCCTGTTTCCATTTCTCTTGCCACCCAGATTGCCCAGCATCCTAGTGGTAAGAGCAGCAAAGTAAAATGAACCTATGTCTTTTTTCCTGGACATAGCTGCGATAGGATTGCATCTTTGTTAGAGCAGGATACCAATGCACCTGCAGCATCAGCAGGACACATCGGGACCTTCAGAGTGAGCTCAGTGTTGCAAAAGCTACCTAATTCCCTCAAAACTATCTGATCTTAAGACCTCTGAAGTTCAGAGGAGGCTTTTCCAGTTGGTATTGGAAGAGGCTTCAAGGTCCTTGAGGAAGAGTAAATTAGTCTGTATTAAGCTTCATGAAGCCTTTTTGTGGTCTAGGAGATGTCATCATTGCTACAAGGTAAGCTCTAAAGGTCAAAGACCCCCTGCAGACTGGAAGACGGGGCAGAAATGTACAAGTCAGTGGGAATCTGGGATCTGCAAGCGGGACTGTGCGGTGCAGTAGGGCACCATATGGGACTTACCAGCTTGGTCCAGAAGCACTGTCCTGGCTTGCTGCCATGCTGTTTCCAGGTTGAGAAGACCTGGGCTCCCTCCACACCTAAATGCAATGTGAGGCTCAAAGAGTTGCAGTGCATCCAACCTTGGCCTTTACAACATGCAGATGGCTTAGGCTTTCCTAAGCCACATGTCCCATCTCATGGTTCCATCTCCAGAGTTAGTGAGGGGAAACTGTGCTTGGCTGTGCCTTTACCACTCCTGAACACCCACTGTCCATAGGATACACCACCACACAGGGGACCATAGCTATTGTAAGTTTGAGGCCAGGTGCTCTTCAGCCCCTTGTGGGCTAAGTTGGGTGAGGCTATGTCACAGAAATTTCCATGTGACAGACAAAACTTTCAGTTGTTTTCCTGAAGAAAGGCTTTATCTGGCCCCATTACCAGCATTTCCGTAGCTGCCCTTTAGCGTCATTTAGCAACTCAAGGGAAAGAGGGTTCAGCATCCCATAGGTATTTGTGTGCTAGTCTGAAGCTCCCCACATTAGGTGCACCAAGCCCTAGTTTTAGTCTGGATATGTGTATGTAAATAGGGCTGCATTTTTTCCTTCAGTAGAACTTCATGGAATTTGTGATCAATGAGGCCCCCTGGAGCTCTTTAGGAAAGCAGTTTTATGAGCAGTAGAGCTGCTGAGAGCTGGTTGCCTATGATTTATGTCTAGTGATTAGGTTATCTGGAATTTAATATGTTCCTAGTGCTAGTTAAAGTATCCTCAATAATGTCTCTCTCTTATGTGGAGTCTCTAGTGCCCAAGGAAGACTGCAATCACAATAGCAGGAAAACTATTACAGTCTTTCTTCTCTCCTTGCCTACCTGCTTTCAGGAAACTCATAAGAATGTAAAACTTTTGAGACAAGTATAGTGCCAAACCAGGCCAAAACCAATGAAAAACATCAAAAAATACTGGAGAAGGACAGATAGAAATGTAAATATGCAAACATCATGATTGCACCAGCCTGATTTCTTAGGGATCCAAGTTTAAAATACATTAAATGGATGGATGGGGGGTGGGGGGGGAGCAAATGTCGATTCAAATGAAAACAGAGAATGGTCATTTCTAAGCTCTTGCAATAGAAAAGAATTGCAGCTGCTGCATCCGATCCCAACCATTGGTGTGACCCTTAGCAGATGCAGGGTAGATTTTGAGAAGCTATTGGTACCTTTCATTCTGCCTGTGCTTGGCTAGAAATTTATAAATGCATTCTAGTATTTCTAGAATCTGGGATGGGAGGTACACATATGACCTGTGCTATGTGTGCTAATGTTCTAAAAGTAATTTTCATAGCGGTGCAGTTTGGAGGAGTTGTGCGAGTTTTCTAGAGAGGCAGAGCCAGAATTATATATGGGTGTGTTATGTTCTAGTAATAGTCTCCTGGGCAAGAAGCCAGTTGATAGGTATCCATATGTGATCCCAGACATCCTCAATTATCTCTACCTCTAGAAAAGAAGTTCTTGCCATTAACAGTCCATACCACCTGGTGACTGTGCAGCATTTATTGACCTGATTTTTGATGCTTTCCTCAGTGACAGCTTGATACTCCTTGCCATGCTCCTAAAGAACCCTTGCAGTAAAGACCTTTTTAAAACTATTTCTGTTTGGGGGTCATGTTGTGCCTTTGCCTATGTTTTAATCAATGTATTTCAGTGAAGATACAGAAATATTTTAAGCCTGGTGCCAGTTAGTTTTAATTGAAGAGTAGAAAAAAACCCAGCATGATTGGGTCCTTAGGGAAATGGTAAGTTTCTACAGCTGAGCCTTTGAAATATCTAGGCAGTTTAAAAGAGAGAGGGAGGTAACTGTGAATGAAGCAGCCAAGAAGTGGAGGCACGGCTGAAAAATTTCATCCAAGAGACATATGGCAACTGCACTTGGAGCTTTTTCTGACGTTTGAATCTGATCCAAATGAACAAAAATCAACAGGAGACTTTTCTACTCACTGCAATGATTTTACTATTAGCAGACCTGTCCTTTATGCATCTTCTCATTTCAGTACTAAGAAAAAGAAGATTCATGTGTCTATATAGCAATTTGGCAATAACAATTGTGGCTATATGGCAAATCAGCAGTGCTGGAACAATAGTCTGAGCACGGAAATGCTGCTGCAGAATCACAGGAAGAATGGGGACAATTTCTTAGGCAGGGTGTTAGCAGCCAGTCCCCATAAGTTCTTGGTCACAGGTTAGAGGAAGAAGTTGATTCCTAATAAAAGGCCTTTGGCTACCCCAGGCAATGCCCCACATGTATTCCATAGCCAGGGCTAGCAGTTTGTCATTGTAAATCAGAAAAATTCATGGCTGTGGTTTAGAGTAACAGGCAAAAAGGTGTGGGTTCATAGCTGGGGAGAAAGGTCAAGTGTGAGTCTTCTCAAAGAAGACTCAGGATTTTAGAGGAGCTCAAGGCTGTTAGGTTTCCTCTGCTTCCCCAGTGAATTACTTTGCCAATGGTTAAAAAACATTTCAACCCATTTTGCAGGTTCCAGCTGGGTGCTGTGCAGTGGCAGCAGCACTGACCCAAGGCTTGACCCTGTCTCACTTGTAATTAATCGAAAAGCTCCTTTTATGTTTAGTGACTCAGGAATTGAGTCTTAAGACCTTGAAATGTTGCTATCAGAGGAAATATACCTGCCCCAATTCCTCTTTGTTCTACTCAGGTCACCTGTTTCAGCTCAGCAGCTCTCAAAATTTCCAGTGTATTCACCCACCCACATGCTCAAATCTTGAGATGTCAAAGTCATGAGTCTTTTTCTTTCTTTTCAAATAAATCATGGCATCCATGGCTCCGGAGACAGCTTGACAAAAATGTAGCTGTAACTGAAGTATTTGCTGTAGCTAGGAAGTATAGAGAGATCAATTAAAAGAGCCATTTCTCACTCCCTGAGAAGTTTCTCAGATTTGGGAACTAAAACCTCCAGTGCTGGGATTCACCTTAAAAGTTGATGGCTTTTGAAAGCTTGAGCCAAACCACATTTAGATATTTCTGAGATCTAGGCAAAAAAAAGAAGAATCCATTTTATTTTGAGGACATAATGAAGGTTTCTTTTTAGGCACTTACAACTTGAGAAGTAGTTTCTCCTCTGTGCAGGATTGTGGTCCCATGGTAAAACTGTATAACCACTTTGCAGGACGAGTGAACCTATGCTTAGCACAAAATATTACTGCAGGCAGTGATCCGTAATTATCTGAGTCCATATACCTAAAGGGTAGAATTATACTTTATTTTGTGTAAGTAACCTGTAATAAAGTAACATGAGGGCTTGTCTAAACCTGACTTGGATAGGTTATCCTCACATCTCCATGGAGTCAGTGTTACTGTCTAGATAGGGCTGAGCTGAGGTACAGAGGAGCAGGGAAGGTGACAGATCGTGCACCCCAGTGCAGTGGGCAGTGCTCAGCTCTCCCTTACTTTGCCAGTGCAGTCACTGGCTGTTGTTTCCATACGCTCCATATGCATATGGACCTTTCATATATTCTTGGATAAATTATCTGTGTTATAAACATCCTCCTCAGCATCGTGAAGTGAAAAGTGACAGGCTGTATTTAATGATTAACCCCCACACATGCACTAAAGGCTATTCAGTCTGAATGCACGTAACTAGCGGAGCATGGTGGCAGTTTGACTCACACTCTGTGGGCTCTCACTGTCAACACAATGATGCTCTGAACCATTAATAATAATGTGACGTTTTAGCTGGGAGGAAATATGTGTCTCTTGAAACCACATTTCTGTCTTCCACCCACCCCACTCTAGCATTCATCTGGATTTATTGAATAAGGTTAATGGATTATTTAGCAGGTTTCTCCAGCCATTATCAGGCTAGCACACTCGGTTTATGTGGCTGGCCTCTCCTGTTCTGTCAGCTGTCATAAGTTTCACAATTAGAAAAGGAAAAAAAATAAGTATGAAATAGGTAACTATGGTTACCTGTGATGTGGGTTTTTAAGAAGTGCTCAGAAACCTAGTGGCAGCAGAGTTTGGAGGTTCAAAGCTTTAATTTATTCAAGAACTCTCTTGAATCAGAGTATCAAAAGCATGTAGAATAAATTCAGAACATTTTCTTTTGTACAACAATATTGCAGTCCTAAGCAGAAGCCATCGTACAGACCACCTGCTTGCTCTGCTCACATAAGAAGAAAACAGGAGTGGGAGATGGTAAATATGCCCTTGTTCCACTTTTCTCCTGCAAAGCCCAGTGGCCCTTCTAGTGGAATAGCTTTTGAAAGTGGTGGTTTCTAGGAGAAGCAGTGCTTCCATTGTCCTGTTGTATTCCTAATTACATTGAAATGGTGATTTTAAAAGTGATCATATGGAGCCCTGAAGCTGTGTGGGCTTCAGGGGCATCTTTCAAGAAAAGGCACCTACCTCAGAAATTCAGCCCCGATTATGCTGTCTGCTGAGGTGTGGGGAAAAAAAAGCCATCCACACTTAATTTAATGAGAACACAGGATAATGTTAAAAGCTTTTAATTGGACCAAAAGTGCCCTATGAAACATGTTTCTTGAGGTCAAAAACTTCCCCTCTCAAGTGTTTCAGGGGATCAGTGGAATTTTATACGTACTTGCCTTTTGCAAAGCAGGGAGCTGCTGTGTGCTCTTCTTGTAGGATTTTCATCTGAACACACAAGATAGTAGCCACCGCAGTGTTCCCTGTATGCTCAGTGGACACTGCCCAAGAGAAGGGGAGAATAAGTTTAGCTGTCCAAAATCGTTGTCTCATCTTAACCAGCCAAGTACACAGAGTACAGGAAAGACCTGTTTTGTCACATATTTTGTTATCATAACCTGCAACATGAGGTGAATACTGGGAAACCTTGCATCCAGTCCATGACATGTCGGTTTATCAGTGCACTTCCAGTGGAAAACTATTTTCTGCTACTGGGTCAGTGCTCATTTCCCAAGAAAGCTGTATGAAAAGGTGGGTATGTTACTAAGGGTAGATAGGTGTTGTATTGGACCAGAGACTCCTGATACCTAGGAGCAGTCCCTGCCTCTGCCCCAACACTAATGATTTTGGGCAAGTCATTTAATCTTTCTCCTTCTAAAACACAGCTTTGTTTATTAAGACTTTATTTATCATATTACTGTGTTTATTAACATAGAGTGTGGGCTGTGGAGGGGTAGTAGACATGAGGGTCCTGACTGACAGAAACCAGCAACAAAAATGCCTTTCTCCAGCCCCTGCCCAGCTAAACCCAGGCAAATTCAATCTTCCACAGTAATTAAGCATTTAGCAGGTTTCAAAGCATAGTCTTCAGGTGGTTGGAGAAGTCAGATAACTGAATTAGTCAGTTATTGCTGAATCGCGAGAGTGACCTCCAGGATTACCAAGTGCACTTATCGCTCTGTTAAATGTTTGCTGGATCTGATCTTCATGCTGGTGATTTTGCTTTGTCATGAGACCATTTTCTAGAAAGCCAGCACAGTAACTCTGAAGCCTCTAAATGCTTACCCCAAGTCCTCCTGTTTAACCATCTTGAAACAAATAGCATATAATTTATTAAGGGTGCATAAAGTTGAGAATATTGCAGTTCAGTCAGATGCAGGGCATAGCCATGAAAGGTCACAGTTGTTATGGTATTGTTTGAAGTGCTGGAGAATTTCTTAATGTGCTTGCACTGTGGTTGCATTTGTTCTGAACCTGGGGGAAGGCTGTGCTTGTATCTGTTAATCTGGAGTTCCTTATTAATAGTCTGCACACTTCATTGATTTTTAATTAATTTCTGAAGAGACACAGAGGATAAGTGCTGCAGCCCACAGACATCTCTGTGCTTGTTGCAGTCCACATCTCTATTGATTGCGTGCCTAAGGAGCAGAAGTAATCCATTTTAAATACACTTTCTTGGAGAGAGTGAATGCACTACACAATATACTCTCCCAATTGTAATTGTATTGGCAAGAGGTCGGTGGCTGGGGTGGGGGAAAGGTAGCCTGTTGTTTAGTATGCTGCTGGCCCTCCAAGCGCAGGCTTCTCTGCAGGCTTTGTTTCAAGAAAGCCAAGTTCTCTCCCTCATGGGCAGTTTATAGCTACAGAGTATTATGAGAGCACTGGTCACAGCTCCACTGTGAAAGTTGCACTGGGAGATCCTTTATAGGACACATTTAGGCTGCCTGCCTTTTCAGAGGAAGGAGCTGGAGCTAGTCTAACTGTAGCAATTAATCTAAGAGAGAAGAATAGCATTCAAAAAGCCCTTTCAAGTTGTTAATGCACTGATACCTCTCTCTTTGGTTGCCACTTTGAAAAGCATCAAACGCTTTCCAGGAGTATGTGATCCACTGGGAGCTGAAACCTGATGTCTCTGAGCACTCCTCAAATCAGAGGATAGGTACATTCTTCCTGCTGGCATGTGTAGCACAGGTTACTAGGATTCGCTTTTGAAACAGTAATTCACAGGCTTTGTCGTAAGGACTGTGTTCCTGCCAGCCTCTTAACTGTAGTTACTTTGCAATAAGTGTTTATTGCCCAGCAAGGAGAGTTTTGCAGTAATAAGTTTGTTATTTAGGCAGTTAGTTCTTATTTAAAGGCTTCTTTTACAGAAAAAGGTGTTGACAACATGTAGCTGCAGTTGCAGCCAAAACAGTGCTAAGTACTTCTGTGCTTCCTGGACAAAGGTGAGTTCTGTTAGCATTAGCAGACACAGCAAGCGTTAAATTCTGACTCACAGGCCCTGTGGTATATCTGGGGAAGGTCCTCCCTGCAGTGGAACAGAAATCTGCATCTGAACAGTCAGTCGTCTTCTTACACAAGGACCATCAGTAGATTTCTTCCTTGCTTTTTTTCTCTTACTACATGGGGCAATGCACCCAAAGGAGAGTCTCTTGCAAACACCCATCTGGTTTGTGTGCTTCCCTTCAGAAGCCCTTGTGAGAAGCAGCAGATACTGCAGAGCTAGCGGTGAGGCATCTGAGGCTAAGTATTTTATCAAAGTCTTGGGGGTGACCCTTTACTCACGAGTCCCTGACTTTATTAAGTTTTTCCTATTACAGCTGTTGGTCATGTTCAGTAATTGGAGGGTCAGAAACTCTCTTGGTGTGTCTCTGCTGCAATGTATATTTGTGCATCGCATCTGTGTTGGCCTAGTAAGGGTATGAGAGGAGCTGCAAAGCTGTATCCAGGTTACTGTGTCCTTACTGGTAGTATGTATATTATAAGCACAGGTACAAGCTACTATTTCTCTTGCTTCTTTGGGCTGCAGTACTGTAAGATGAGCTGTGGTTTTCTTCATAGATTACAGGAGAACATCCCTGTCCTTTTGAGTACTTTGGGAATAGGGAGAAGGTACTACAGGAGACTGATGTAGCCTGTGTCCACACAGCCCAGGAGGCTGGGACACTTGGCCCAAGTGAAGAAGTAACACAGCCTATACGAGCCAGTTTGCTCACTGAAGGCACTAAAGCTAGCATAGGAGAGCACCTTGCACCCAGCTGTCTTAAGGAAGCACTGTGGCAATAGTCTTGAGTTAATTGCAAAAGGGAGATTAGACACAACTCCACAGCTTCCTCCCTTGGGAATGTCATGCATAGGAGTGAACTTTTTTGTCTCCCATCCTAAACAGCCCATGTAGCAGCTGCACAGATGTGACTGTAGGTGGGACCGGAACTTGGAGGCACATGCAGCATGGGCAGTATTGAAGTACCTGGTCTGCATCTCATTGCTTATGCTACTTAATATATTTATGTAACATCTTTCATCAGAAGAACATGAAGTGCTTCACAGACTCATGTTCAGCACCACCTAATCTAGATACCTGCATAATTTGAGGGAGCCAGGGACATAACTCATACTTTTCACAGGATTTCAGACAAAGGACATGTTTGATGATGACGGTGGAACCAACTCCCCTTCTGGTGATGCCTGAGGAACTTCAACGCCCACCCAGGATAGATAGCTTTATTTTAAGGACCCCACAACCTCAGAATCATGAACCAGTCAGTTCAGCGGTGGCCCATTTATCTGTGCTTTGAAAGGGCGAGAAGACACTCCTGAGATTTTAATTTAGGATTGAAGTGGGTCTGGGCCCATCAAAATGTCTGCTCGGTCCAGTCAATTAAGTTGTGAAATGTCATAAGCCTATGGAACTTGTTTCTCCTCTCATTTCTTTCTGCTCTTTCTCGCTTTATGAATCACCTGTCATTATGGAGTAGCCTGCATTTTTCTTGTAATTCTCATCTAAACTTTAGTCTCATAGCCTCTTTCCCTTCCCTTTTGCTTCCTGGCTTTATTTTGACCTGTTATGCTTTAGTGTCTTTTTTATTTTGTCTTGGGCCATAGCTCAGCAATGTAGTAAATCAGGTTTTAGGTCTCCTGTTACTGGAACAAATATACTGCAGCAGCCACATGATGCAGAGCAAAGATCTGGTGTAGACTTTTTTTCCCAGACCTGTTGTTTTGATGGGTAACTGGCATTTTTATACTGCCACAGGTAGCATGTGTCCTCCTGTGGTTGGTATGAAGCCAGGTCGTCTCGATTTTGTGCTTCAGCTAAGTCAGCCAATGCGCAATCACACTCCCACGTGTGAGCAGACAGAATTTATACTTTTAGAGGATCCACAAGTGGAGAGATGTAAGACTAACCTGTGTGCAAAACAGCACTGCTAACTCTTTTCATCGGAGAAGTAGCTTGAGTTACCTGTGCAGGAGTTTTATTTGCACCGATACCTTTCCATAGGGGTAATAATCCAACTGCACTGGAATCCTGCCTCTTAAGTCAAGTACAGATAGCCTTGGGCTTGCTGCTGTGTACTCTGCATTGTTTAGTCTGAAACTATTTAGCAATGTCACAGCAGGACTGTGAGAAAAGGGATATATTAGCAGGCATGAATACACAGCATCCACGCTGCTCATGTCACACCAGCTCGGAGTGCAGGTCTAGCCAAGTTTCAGTTGTCTGGTCCTGGTTAGGTAGACAGGTCTAAAGTGGCTGTAGGAAAATCCAGCTAGTTATATCAGCTTTGTACCCTAAGGCTGCATCTAAAGACAGCCAGCTTGAGATAAAAGCACTTTTGCCCCAAGATACAGCTTATTACATGTCAATAGCACATTGCTTCAAACTTAAGTAGACTGTAGAGAAGAGAAGCCATAAGACAGAGCGAGAGAGCTTAGTCAAGGGAACAGGAGATGGGAAGAAATATATTAGTATCACATAAGCTTCTTTTGTCTACCCTTTACCAAAGACAGGTATTAACTTACCTCATATAAATGGGAAGTAATTGAACTCCTAAATATTTGGAGTTATACCACAGCCCATGATGCAGGAATGGGCCTCCCTTGGCAGCTTTACCGGAGTCAGCAGAACTCCAGACGTTTTCAGAAATCTTTGGCAGCTAACCTGGTGGAGATGTGCATAGCACAAGGTGTGAGTTCCCAGCTCAGTCTGGCAGCTTTGGACTGAAATAGTTAGCATCCTTTGCTTTCCCTTGGCTGTGAGGATGACCTCCAGTCCCAGCTCCCAAGCAGACCTACATAACATACCACACCTCTGCAGCTGAGTCAGTGTACTTGAGAGCACTGTCAGTTTTTCCCTCCCAGTTATCTCTGGAGTAACAGCTACTTAGATGATTCTGGTTGCTCCTGACAACAAAAGGCACCATGTTTTCCTTGAAAGCATATTTAGCCCCAGGTAAAATTACACTTTTTCCATGGGATAAGTGGGGGAAAAGATGACCATTTCAGGCTTTTAGTAGTGATTCCTCTTATTGAGCTAGCCTCATGTTATTAGGATGAAGAGAGGGCAGTCTCCAAGGCTGGAGATTAATGTCCATGAGATTTGAGTTGGACTTGAAATTTTCTTCCTTCACATAACTGTTTGATGAATATGCCATATATACTGGCTTTGGTGGGTGGAAGTTATTATCGAAGAAAGGCAGGCTGCTTTTAACTTCTGGATGGATAAGATCAACATTACCTCTACTTAGGGAGATAATAACATTTATTATAGAAAACAGCAAAAATCCAAAAAAAAGCGTTTATAGTACATCTGCTGGTATTGCTGAAGTTTTGGGGCAGTTAACAGTATTTTTTTAATTTGAATTGTCTTGCAAAATGATGTCTTGCATCATGCAAAGACATATGTATATACTTAAACTTTTGTTAGGGAATCAGCACACTTCAGCTCATCTCTGGTAATTATCCCAAAGGGACTTTGCATTTAATGACTTACATACCTGCTTAAATTCTGTCCTGAGTAATGAATACCTTTTTTTCTGGAAATGAGGTACAAACACCTAATAGAAAGAGCTTTCAGACAAGGTTCATGGAATTCAAAGAGTTAGACATTCCCTGAACAGCAGCTGCTACCGTTGAAACTAATCCAGAAGCATCCTCAGTAGGCAGGTGGAACTCTGAAAAGTCCACAAAAGTGAAGGACATCAATTAACAGCATCTGAAACAGTCTATGCTTCCAATTCTTACACTCTGAGCTCTACAAATGGAGGCTGTGCTCAAAAACTACCCTCAGGAACTGGGAGACTGTCGTGGTTTAACGCCAGCGAGCAACTAACACCACGCAGCCGCTCACCCCTTCCCCCACCCCAAGTGGGATGGG
>JANZLQ010000001.1:14951288-14963908 GCA_026212715.1 Elanus axillaris
TCATACTGAACTCAAAACACAGCACTGTACCAGCTACTAGAAAGACACTTAACTCTATCCCAGCTGAAACCAGGACAGAGACAAATGACAGCAGCAGAAAGTAACACTGGTAGTAAAGTTATAACCATGTCTTAAAGGCAGGAGATCTTAGGGGACAAACTCATAACTTTGCAGAAAAACATCATTTTGGCTTTTTTAAAAATCCCTTTATTCTTTTATTTTCACCACCAGCCTGCCTTTGATGATACTCCTCTGTAGATGTCTGCAGTGTAGAAGTCCTAATACTTTATGAACCTAATTTGATACTTTCTAGTGCAATTCAGTACTTTGAAAGATCAGAAAGCTGTCCCATCTCATTGTCTTCTGTCCTCCCACAGATTTTTTGACACTAAGACTCCTTTCCACTTTCCCACTTCAGTTTGTTGCCAGCATGCTACCTCATTTTCAGGTCTGTGATTTTTCTTGTGAAAAGAGCATGAGTGTACCTGAAATGACCATACCAAATCTGTCTATCCACAATCCCAGAGACTTCACAAACACTCCATAATAAAATTCGGAAAGACTTTCTTCTTTTATAGCTCTTAATGACTAACTTTTAGTCTATTCAACAAGATAATTTTTGTTCTCTGTTATTTCTAGCCAACTCTGAGAGTAAACCGATGGGTAGAGAGCAGGATTCACTTCAGCTAATAATACTGCTGGGTTTTTTTCCCCTAGTTATTATATAGGAAACTGCCAAGGCTGAAGAGTGACAGGCAGGATATTCTTACTGGTGTTAAGCTCCCAGTGGCCATTTACATCTTTCCTGTCTACTTCCCTTTGAACAAAGCCCTCTTGCCTTATTACAAGTCTATTCTACCCCCAGCATTGCTATTAGTTTCCCTGGTCCTGTTGCAAGCCTTGTGTGAAATGTATAAACATGTGGGCAGGTCAGGTTAGTAATTGTGTGGGCAAGGATAAAAGACCTTTAACACTAATCAAAGTCCTGGAAAGGGTGTTTGTGTCTGCTTCCAAAAGTAGAATTTACATTTTCACAGTTGCATAATCACACAGGTAGAAGGGATCTAGACTACAGGTGGTTTTACTGCTGTGTACGTCTAAGTAAAGATCCATATAGCACAGGTTTGTCTTCATACGTGACTCTGGTACTGGGTGAGGATAAGGGGGGCAGTTGTGAAAGATAAAAGGCTATTCCCCACTCATGCTGAAGTTCCAAAGGGAATTCCTCAACTTACCCATGTTATAGCTGTTTGCAGTGGCTGTTTGACTTCTTAATAGCATTAGGCGCCGATTCAGAGAGTGGTTTTATGTTAAGGGATCCCAGCACTATCTGCATTTCTAATGGCATTCTCTGTGAAGAAACCTCTGTTGCGACTGATGAGGAAGTATCAGTGATTGGCTGATTCTTGTGTTTGTGAGAGATGAATCTGGGCTCAGAGATAATGAGACAACTGATCCTTAATGGCTTGATGTTGAACTTTTTCCTCTCCGTGGTTTCAGCATAGAAGTCCCACCCTATTGTGAATGTTCTAATATGTATACTAAAGTATAGGGTTTCTTATTAACTGGACTGGACAATTTATCCTTTGATAATTATATGGGATCTGCATAGCTCTCATTTGCACAAGTCCTGAAGGGCACTTCATTTCCCCAGCATCACAGATCACGCTGCAAATGGCACAGCATTGTGTCTTTTGGACTGGAGTTTAAAGTGTCATTTTTACAAACAGATCTTTTTCCATTGTCAGGGTCTAGGGTCACTTGTAGTTTTGTCTTGCAGCTCTCATAAAATGTCCCTTTGGTATTTGATCATGGGCTTTTTTGGGTGGTGATGGCACCAGCTGTGTAATGCAGAGAGTATTTTTTTGTTCCTGTACTTCTGTATCATGTAAAAAGATTAAAGATGCATATAAAGCACTTTCCCTACCAGGTTCAAAAATGCCTTCAAATGATGATTCTTGGCATAGTATATGTTTAGACAGTATTGCTGCAGTGAATACTGTAGGGTTCCCATTTTTAGACTGTTTTCATTCTGATTGTATAATCACATTTATGGAAAATATATGCATATATATACCTTTTCTCTTAAACTTCACCATCCACCTTTAAAACTTGTTGATAGGGTATCAGGAAAATCAAACATGTTTACACTGGGTATTCCTAAGAGGATTTACATTTCTGTAGGTCATGGACCTGCAGAGGATTTTGTAGCTGTCAACTGTACATGGGTTGTTTTTAGCTTTGCAGATTATGCAGGGGGGGGAAAGCTGTGAGAAGCTTGTTTGACAGAGGTGAAGTAAACTGTAAGTACAATGATACACAGACAGCTATTTCTGCCCTCTTTCTGGATAGAAAAGAAAACCAGGTGTGGTATTGGTTAGGAGCAGTGTTCAGGTTGGTGATTACACATCTTTCTAGTTCATAAGAGTATGAAGTTAGGCTGAATGAAATATAATCTTACTAAGATGATATTAATAGCACAAGATTGAAATAAATGGAAATGAATGAGTAGAATAAACAGTGAAACATCCTAAATTGTTAGCCTACATGTTTAAAAAATACTTGGAAATTAAATAAGTAGAGAAGGTAAAATAAGACCAAGAAAGCACGATTAAGGGTTTGGTTGTTTAACTCTTTCAGTGAAGGATGTCTCTGGGCACCTTACCGTGTATTCCTGCCATCATTAGCTAAAGACAGGAGGCTAAAAGCGTTGGTACAGGTCATCTATTTTGGTTTTAACAAGACAGAAATTCTGTTTCTTCATTTCTGCCAGAAGAAATCTGCAACATCTTAGCATTTCAGTGCTGATAGGCGCAAATTAATCTATTTAAAATGACAATCTTATTTGGGCCTAATGTATTCTAATACCAAAGGAATTCTCTTATTAAATTATCTGGGTTCTTGTGTCCTCAACAGATTCTGCCCTCAAAGATCTGTTTGCAGGTTTGGACCTTTCTCCCCCCCTTATTCTGAGGTATTGAGAATTTTGACCAAATAAGGATACTGGAAATTTTCTCAAATCTATGATGTTTTAGAAGGATTTCTGTTCATTCTAAAAATTTGAGATATTTCCTAAACTAAGTAGAAAGGAAGTGTAAGCAGCACCTTGAAACTTTCTGCAGGGAGGAGCCCCTTTGCAGTGAAAGATGCAAGACTGAAGAGAGGTGCTTAATTCCGTGGAAGGTGCAGGAAGAGATTGTGAGCTGCAGGAGAGAAGTGTTTGGGGGAAGTAAAAGGACGCCTGTCTGTTTGCACATGACTGCAATTCTGGCTTCAAGGGCAGCACTCTCAGGAACTGCAAAAAAACAGTATAATTTTAAATGTGTGAGGAATGACTATGTGGTATATTTAAGAGCACCCTGAAGCCACCCTTAAGATTAGATTCATTGTCTGTAAGAGCAGCAAACCTGGACATGTGACTGTGGGCCAGAGGCTGCTCTGCAAAGCATGCTGAGCCCTGCATTCCTGCACGCACTGTTCAGCCCAACACAGCATGGGCATGTCTGAGTGGCTTCCTGAGGCATGTCCAGACAGGTTGTTTGACACCTACCTGCAGACATCTCGGCAGACTGGCTACAAGACCCCCAGGTGAAGAGGAGGGACATGAGACTGGGAGGTTGCTGTAGTCCACGCACTTCCCAGAGTACTTGTTATGAGAGATGTTGACACTGCCTTGAAGCCATTTGTGGTTACTGTTCAGTGCTAGAGATGTGAAAAAGGATTTATATGAATTCCCAATCTGTCTGAATTTTACAGGGCCACTTTTGTGGTTGCTTTTCCTCCATTACACAGTGTCACTGCTATTGACTGTGTTATCTTTTTAGGGTTGGATTTCTTCAGGAGGTAATGCTTGTGCTAAGTCATGGTGCCTCTGGTTTCATGGTGTGTTTGTTGTGTGACTCCGGATTGTTTGACCTATGAGATTTATTTGTCCTTTTTACAGGTTTTAATTTGATGTCAGAAAAACATTATGCTTTCAACGACTTACAGTTCTGATGTTCAACGGCCAAAACTATTGATTTGCAATTGGCAGGAGGGTGTGTTTGCTTCAACTAGCAGTGCTTTTAAAAAATAATTCCATTTGCTTTATGCCAATGAGTCCCTGTGTCCCCTTTCAAAGCACCTTCATGTTGACTGCAGCAAAGCCTGCCACATTAAAAATGAAATAGTGTTTATGCCAAATGTTCTCCCACAGATTTTCAAACCTTTTAGTGGTGTTTGCACTGAAATTTTTCACCTAAAAGCCACAGCAGTTCAGAGCTCCACTGGATGTTTTTATGTACAGACATCCACTTTCTGTCAAGAAAGAGCTACATTCTGGCCCAGTGACCATGAGTTGTGTCTTACTCATGTGCATTGTCCTCCTTGTATGTATGGGGATAGGTACGTGTGAACTCAGCATGCTGTGAAAGGGAATAAAATCTGGCCCATGACACTGAGTAACCTGGTTATTTTAATCACTACCTGTGACTCTCTGAATTATCATCTGTATTATGGGATAATATGATCTCTTCAGTATTCAGCAATGACTTTTTAAAAATTACCATATATATTATACAGAGCTAATATATTAAGAGATACCTTAAGGGTAATTATCAAGTGTGTAACTTCATCTGTAGGTTCTTATAATGATGGTTAATGTCATAAATGCCTTTTAATGAAATTATAGGCTTGTAACCCTGCCTGACTATCCTTTGTGTGTCATATAATTAATAAGCCCAAGCTTTGGTGTTCATTTCAGTGCCACAAAGCATCATGTAAACTTTCATACTGATGGTAGATGGTTAGTCTCTTATCAGAGTAAGAATAAGATTAAGGCCTGGCAGCTGGAGTATATGTTACCTTATATTTAAAGGCAGCTGGATGGGCTTGTTAACAAAAGTACCTCTAACAGAATATATATGCTCATTAAAAAAATGGCCATTGATCTAGTGTCTTATTAAAATACTACATGCAAAATTTTAAGGGAGTGAAAAAGCAAGTGGGTTTCAGCACTTGGAATAAATAATTGTGTCCGACTTTAAAAGCGTTTGGAGATGACTAAGAAGCTTCATCTTGAATTGAAGACTGGAACATAGAAGAGCTGGGATTGTTTCCCAGTGTGGCCTAATTTTTGTGGGGTTCTGGCTAAGCTGAGTATTCTTTATGGTCTTCAGATTTCCTGTCTGAAAAATAAGGGCCGTAATATTTCTTTTCTTTGTCTTACATTTTCAGATTTTAAACTTGAACAAGCAAAGGAGATATCTATGTGGTTTTTTGTTGATTTATTTTTCCTTTGGCAATTACCATAGAAACTAACAGAATCGTTCATTTTGGAAGGAACCTAAGGTCATCTAATCCCACCTCCTGCTCACAGCAAGGGCAGTGTTGAACTTCTGCCCTCTAGGCCATTTTCTTATTGTGAATATTAATAAGGGAACCAGAAATTTTACAGTGAAAAGTAGTTCTAAAAAATCGTGAAAGACTCATTAAGAGTATTTTACTGTTCTTTGTACTTCAGGGCATGATGTACCTGGAAGAGAGGAGACTTGTCCACCGGGACTTAGCAGCCCGTAATGTCTTGGTGAAATCACCAAACCATGTGAAGATCACTGACTTTGGCTTGGCCAGACTTTTGGAAGGGGATGAAAAGGAGTATAATGCTGATGGAGGGAAGGTGAGTACTGAACATGTCTAGAAGTAAATATATCACACTGTGTCAAACCCTCTGAAGTTACTTGTTAGGGCGGTGTATTTCTATGGGACTATTATCTGTGTAAGAAAGTCTGTCAGTGACATAGCAAAGCCCTGTCTTCTAGAAGAACTGTGTTGTGACACCACACATAAAAGCCACTCATTTTTTGCCCAGTGAGCTTCTCCAGGTGCTGAAATATAATTGCCTGAACAGTTCTCACACTCCGAATTAGGTTTTGTTCATATGCTCCATTTTGTGTCTTATTTTGAAGACTTCTGAAGTCAGTTCAATGAGTGACAGGTGTTCCAGGGCATTCCTGCCAACTCATTTCTCTGGTCATATGGACCTCAATAACTTGCAGTCCCATTTTCCCAGACAAGTAATCTTCCAGAAAACAAAAAGGAAGGCCAGAGAACATGTTTATATTTGTAGCATATGAAAGTTTACATATGCTCAACAAAGAGCCACCTCTTCTATCACATTGAAAGAGCCTGTGTATGCTATTTCTTGCATCCATGTATCCAATACCATACTGAATGCCAGGCCGCTAAAATGCTAGCTTGACGATAATTTTGAAACTAGGCATTTTCCCATGTAACTTCTCAGCATACTGCACAACATCCATATAGCACCTCACCTCATTTCTAATGCCTTCAGATAAATACATTATAAAATTCAGAAGGATGTAGGTACATACTGCTGCTGGCTGCTCCCTAAAGATCTTGAAATTCCACATTTCAACCTGTCACAAAATCACAAGGGATTCTGCCTCTCCTGTCCATTCCTTTTCCTGAATGTTCAGTTTGCTTCCTGTCTACATGCGATCTGTGTTTTTCTATGCTCACTTATGCCCTTGTCTGCAAGAAGCAGCTGTTGCCATTATGTGCTACTCTCCTGGATGGGCTGCTGCCTTATTTCTGTGGCTGCTGCCCTTGGCATAGGCATTTCAGTCAATAAGGTGAAGAGCTTGAAAGGAGTCACCAGTGCATTCCCATTTCCCCAGTGAAGAGACTTCCTGGCAGGGAAGGTGGGGGTTTGGCAGTTTCCCCTGATTCCTTCAGTTCTCTAATCCCCTCCTCAGTAACCCCCTCTGCCTTGTCCCTCTATCAGCCAGTGAATGACACAACATGAGCTCGTCCTTGCAAACCAGCTGTTCCCTGGCAGCTGTTAGGTGGTGTCTTGGACTTGTAAGGCCAGTCACACTGCTGGGAGTTCTGGAGCAGGATTTACACATCAGATCTGTCACTTCCCAGTTCCGGAGAAGCGTCCTGTGAAATCCAGAAGACATTTGCAGCTTAAACTTGTATTAAGAGCATGCTAAGACAGATTCAGACTGGATAAAAGGAGAAACTTTTCCACCATGAGGTCAATCAAACGGTTGATCAGGTTGCCCAGGCAGGTGGTGCCATTTCCATCCTTGGAGATTTTCAAGTCCAGATTTGATAAAGCCCTGAGTAACTTGGTCTGATCTCATAGCTGAACCTGCTTTGAGCCTGAGGTTTGACTAGAGACCTCCTGAGATCCCTTCCATCCTGAGTTATCCCATTATAAGCAATGCAGCTTTGCTACTTCAGCAGTTCTTCAAATTTGGAACAACCCAGTTGTATTTAATGGGAATGAAAGCGGTACATTTCTGCAGAGTTTAGTGGAGGAGGATGAACTGTCTTTACAGGTGCTAAGCCAATCTTTATTAAAGAGTGCTATTTTTGCCATAACTGTATAGGTTATGTTCATTAGTCAACTTCATGGAAGGTATTTCCATAAGGGTTTGAAGACACATCCTCTGCTTTTACACCCACCATCTGTTCAGATTTTGCATGCAGTTACGTATCCCTCTGGTTTCTTCCAGTACATCTTCCATAGTTCCAAATTAAAGACAACCCATACAAGTCCATGCAAGGTAAAAATCAATTTTTCATGTCTGTCCATTAGAAATTAATGGACTGCAAGACTGTGCCTTACAGGTCCAGCTCAGGAATAGGAAACACTGTGAATCTCATTTTAACACGAACTTGAGAGGGCAAACCTTATGCCAAACCTAGGTTTGTGTTTGCCTACACAGCCTTCTCTGCCAGAAGAGATGAGCTCCCCCTAAGGGTGATTCAGAGTATAAGGCTACCTTGGGACTTTTGACTTGCTTTCAGGAGCAACTTTTCTCACTGCAGTAATAATACAGAGAACTGGGAAGGCTAAGTTCCTAACGAATAATAGGAGTTAGAAATTAAGCACTGTAAATTCTCCCCATTGCCTGTTTACTCTGATGATGATTATGTGGACTGTGAAGTAGTATGGACGCTGCATTATTAACTAGCCTCATTAGAGAGCAATTGAGATAGCAGTGTCTGGTTTTGCAAACTGTTGAGGCAAAAGAGCTCTGTATTCCACCTTCTCTGCTGCACTTTATATTTCGAGGGATTGGATGTAGTTTTTGCATTGCTCCCATCTTTACACAGGTATGATGAAAAAGTCAGTTGTTCCACTACATCTGAATGAGTAAAATTTGGGTGGTATTAAGATTTCTGCAGATAACTGGTTTGTATTTCTCACCTCCATATGTTTTATGAGGCAAAGCCTCATTCTAGAGGGCAGGAATAACCATTTCCTCTGCTGGGTAGTGCTGCTTTTTTTTAATCTTGCAGTTGAAAAAGGAAACAGGGAGGAAGCTGATGTCTACATGCAGGACCTATTTGTGTTGTTTTAATATTACATTTCTAAGGTTACATTTCTTTTGTCTTTCCCTAGATGCCAATTAAGTGGATGGCTCTGGAGTGCATACACTACAGGAAATTTACCCACCAGAGTGATGTTTGGAGCTATGGTAAATCTTCATGTGATTAGTTTAAAAATTTGTCTCTTGTAGAGCATTAAACCAACTTGTGTTACCATGTTAAAGACATCCTCTTTTCCTAGAGGAGTTAATTCCAGTGGGTTTTGCTTCTCCTTTTTTTTTTTCTTGTCTTTTTTTTTTTTTTAATTTGTAAATCTAAACAGCAATTGTTAATTGTCTCCTGTGTTACTTCTCTGCTCACTAAAATATGTTATCATGATGTCCCTGCTGGGACAAGTGCTGTAAGGTCTGGGCTGATTATTACAACAAAAGAAGGCCTCTTTCAGCTCAGCCACAGATTCATAAAAATACAGCTGCAGGCCATAATTTTCAGCAGTCCTTTGAAAATCTTAACTCTAAAAGCCATGAATGTCAAAGAACATTTTCAGGCTTATGGGACTTCCTGTATCTACAGTCAGATAAAAGGGAATTTGTCATAATACAGAGCAAATAAAGCAAGAGAAAGAAGAGAAAGAGACAAGCTCTCCAAGCTAACTAAAACAAGCATCCATTTAATTTCACAGAAAACTTGGGAATTGGCTAGACAGGTCAGCTCATGTGGACTGCACACACACACAAAAAAAGTCACATTTGAGAAATGAGATGTTCATTTAGTGTTGTTAATTCTGTTATCCAGACAAGCTATTGTGCCACATCTGCTGAGCTGCCTGCCTGTTTATCTAGTACAGCTATTACTAATAAAATCATGTATACCTTTGTAAGTGGAATTTTTCAGCAGTATCTAGGGCTATGGACTCCTATTTGCATTTCCTGTTGCCGTATCATTTTGAAACCAAAAGGTGTATGATTCTCTTCATTACTCACTTTTACCTGTGGGTAGCAGCAAAAGACACTGCTGTGACTGGTTAGCTGCCCTCTTCTATTCAGATGAGAAAAACATATGAAAGTTAAATTGATCATGTAAAGTTGCTCTTTCTCCTCGAATTCTGTATATCTCGTATCACTTAGGAAAAAATATGCCTCTGTTTATGAAATTCATTTTAAATGCAGGAAGCCCAGAATATCTATAATCAGAAAGGACAAGACCAAAAACAATTGGCAAGTTACAGTTCTTGAACATCAACAGAGGTGAATGAGGCTGAACTAAATATTTTTTATACATATGGTAATTTTGCTCACACTTTTCACATTAGCATCACAGCTGGCAAAATATGGTTATTGATCTAGAGGCGTGTTTAAAATGACCTTTGCAATAAAAATAAAAGGTAAACTGGTGTGAGAGCAGCATTTTCAATATTTAAGATTATGTTGGGGGATGACTTCTGTTATTTATGGTATGTGATCTTTGTTTACAGCTCCAATGCCAAAACAAATCCTATGGCTATTCAAAAAGAGAATCTTGATTATGAAGAATAGCATTATCATAACTCAAGTCCATAAGGTGATTTAAGGAAAAAAATAATACAAGTGGCTGTGAATGACTTACAAGGCAAAGACAATGACAATGTCACTCGGTGCTGCACCTTTCTGGGAAACTGATGCTCTAAGTTAGGGAACATCTGCGTTTTTTCCCCTTGAAATAATAGAGTACCTCAGCCATTTATTTTCCATTTTTATATGATAAAAGAGTGAGATGCATTCTTTTGTTATTGGATCCATTTACTTTACCACCATTTATTTGTCTTGGACCTTTCTCTTGTACCTCAGATCTATCACGCTGCTTCTTACACTAATAAAACTGAGGGAAGTTGCTTTTCAAGATTAACACAAACTACTGTTTCATTATTTTCTTAGGTTTTTAAATGGCAGACCAAACTTCAGTGTTTTTACAGGCAGTGGTAATGAAGAAAAGATTGCAGTCCAGAACTGGGCCAGAGTACTCTGCTGTAAGAAATTGTGAAGGAATCTGAGTAGTATGACTTCAAATATTAACACTCTTTTTTTTCTGTCTAGGAGTCACTATCTGGGAGCTTATGACCTTCGGTGGGAAACCATACGATGGAATCCCAACTCGAGAGATCCCTGACCTCTTGGAGAAGGGAGAGCGGTTGCCCCAACCTCCAATCTGCACTATTGATGTTTATATGGTGATGGTGAAGTGTAAGTAATTGTTGCTTTTAATTGTCCCTAAGCTCAGTGCAAGAAGGACACTGTTTTCAAAGATTTGCATCTGTAGTCTCTCACAGTGCTGGGTGATAGAGCAGGCTGCTTCAAAACAAAAGCTTCCCAAGATACTGTAAATTCCATTTAAATACTGTATGCACATTTTTTGCAATTGCAAAAGATATGAATTTAGCCATGAAGGATTGAGTTAGCTCAGCTTCTTATTACTGTCAGATGGTATCTCATATTCTTGCTGTGAAGTCAGAATTGTATCATTGTTATTGTAAACCCTTGTCATTTCCATGACAATTGATTTTGATGTTAAAAAAGATAGTATTAAACATAATTATGCTACATGGATGCCCAGCCAGTGAAGGCTGTGAGGAGAAATGCTGGTTCCAAATACTGAGGAAAGAAAGCATGAATGTTTTATTGTTAGTAACAAGGATGATGATTGCAAGAAGTAATAATAAAAAGTAAAATTAAATTAATACAAGAAATGCTACAGAGAGGGTAATTTGTTATCATTCTTAATCTAGTACAATAATTTATGAATATTTTTACTTTAGCAAAATAGAAAAACAATCTGCACATGGTTTCTTCTTACCCTTTTATCTCCAAGATACCCACACTAGTGACAGTATCCTCCAAGGCTATGCTTCTAATTTAAAAAGAATTAGGAACATCTCTCTGGTGTTTCTGACTTAATTTAAGTGAGATTAACATACAGACATCTCATCCATCTTACATAGTTCTTTCCCTTTTGCTTTGTACACAAAAACACTAAAAGAGAGGGGGGAAAAAAGAGGTAAATAATGTATATTCTGAAAACAGTTCTACTGTGCATGCAAGTATCGAATGTCTGAGTAGTGCAAGGAGTTTGTGTTGGTTGAGTGCAAGAATGTTCCATCTGATAGGATTTCTAATGAGTACGGGGTAAATCTGAGGGGACAAAAGGAAGTCCAAGTAGATGGAATATTCTGAAAGATGGAAATTTATGGCTAGACAAATGGACTTAATCCTGTAACATTTGTGTGAAATTCTTTATAAGCTATAGTAGCTTTGTTTTTCCTGTATTGGTTACTTCCTCAGTTAAACAGCATGAAGGAGATAAGGCCTGCTTCGTTTAGCCTCCCTGGCAAATGAGAACATGTTCTTGGGAAGCTGCTGATAGGATCTTCCATTAGAAAAAGCTGACACTGAGATAAAACTAGTTGCTGGTGGTGACTGCCTATACTACCTACTTGCTTGTTTTGCAGAAAGCATTAGCAGGGGTTGAGAATTGTTCCTAATGAATGTTTCCTGGAGAGTGAAGGACAGAAGAATCACCTTTACTCAATTAAAATAGCATCTAATGCTTTGTGTGAGGTCTGTGTTAATGATGCAGAGGTATGAATGCAGAATTACCTGAAAGGCGGATGCGAGGTCAGTCATCCTGCAGATCTGTTGAACAGCTCTTTTTAATCTAAGTCACTGTGGAACAGTAAGTCAGTTAAAGTAAAATTGTATTTAGTAGTCATTTTGTAATAAACCCACAAGGCTCAGATGGGATCAGATTAATTATATTAGACATTGGACATAATAAAAGGCAGTCAGAGCTGACATCTAAATGGACAAGATAGACACAGAAAATTGCAAGGCATTGTTGCTGTCTGTTTTGGGGATGGCAAACAGGAGCTCAGAGCAAGAAGAAATCCATGCAGTGCGGAATAATCTAGTCTTCTCTGGCCAAGACCAGATGTTTTCCATTTTAGATGCATCACAGAGTTCTAGCTTTCCATTCTTCTGGGCTCTTTATTGCAACTTTTCTTTAGGATAGAGCTATCAGGGACAGCAAAGACTTCAAACTTCTACATTTTTAAAAACTGAATGATTTCTTCCCTTGACAATTACCTGTTTTCTTTCTCATCTTTCATCTATCCCCAGGCTGGATGATTGATGCTGACAGTCGGCCAAAATTCAAGGAGCTGGCTGCTGAATTCTCTAGAATGGCCCGAGACCCTCAGAGGTACCTAGTAATTCAGGTAAGCAATTCTGCAGCACTCCGCTGGGGGG
>JANZLQ010000001.1:14967352-14995466 GCA_026212715.1 Elanus axillaris
GCCCTGGCTGTGTCCCCTCCCAACTTCTTGTGCCCCTCCAGCCTTCTTGCTGGCTGGGCATGAGAAGCTGAAAAATCATTCCCTCAGTCTAAACACTACTTAGCAACAACTGAAAATATCAGTGTGTCATCAACGTTCTTATACTAACTCCTACAGGTAACACTATACCAGCTACTAGAAAGAAAATTAACTGTCCCAGCTGAAACCAGGACACCTGTTCATTGTGCCTCAGTGAATTCAGCCTTGAGTGAACATAGACTTGACTTGAACTGCCTGTCCTGAAAGCACAGCTGAGGCTTGTGAAGTCAAGCAGTGCTGTTTCTCAGTTGCATACAGTCCTGGTCAGGAAGGACGTAGCTCTGATTCTTGCACCCCTGCAATCCTGTTGGCTTGACAGGGTTGGCACTAATGTAACTGAGAGCAGCTGAAATATATAGATAATGTGGGTTTTGTGCCTGGAGCTAGATTTCAGACCCAGCCCCTTTTCCTGTTTGTGTGTGATGCTTTCATGGCCCTCCTTCACAAGCATGTGTTTTTGCAGAGCACATCACAGATTTTTAGCATGTTGATCTTCGTAACATCCCTGTCAGGGGAGGAAATGCTGTTCATTTTGCAGGGGGAGCTGAGGCATGGAGAGTGTTCAGCTGGAATTCAGTTTATGTAACTCTAATTATCAAAAGGATAGGGATATAATCTAAGCTCTTCATCTAGCCTTCATTTCGTGTCATTGGAGAAGAGTGGGTGTGTCTAGTGGGTCATTATCGCTGCCTGCCTTGGACAGTTACAGAGGGATAAGTTACTTTTTGGAGGTGTCTTTCTCTATTTACTGACTCCAGAGCAGTCTCAGACCTGTTGTGTGAGCTCTAGTGAATTGGATCCTGCCGTAAATGCCTCAGCGCCACAGGAGCCCTGCTGCAGGTGGGGACCTGAGTTAAGGTTTCCAGAATTCCTTTTTGCTCCTGACTTCCCTGCCTGCAGCTCTGACCTCTGCCTGTTCCTGCACTTGGGTCCGTCCTTTTAATAGCTTAGGTGCCACCCCTTTGCACAAAATTAAGAGATGGTGAAATGCATTACTAATAAGAGGACATTTGCACAAGCATCGGATGTATTTAGGGATTTGTTTGTTTGTTTGTTTTTCTCTCCGTGCTCCTTTTAGTGGAAAGTCACATTTTAAATATACTAAGTGGAGTCTCATTGAAATGTTGTTTATTCCTCATGCTTTAGAAACATTTTGGATATTTCTCCTCATGCTTTAGAAACATTTTGGATATTTCTCCTTAGCCGAGGTAGTTCCAAATTCATACCCTGGTCTGAACTGATTACACCATGTGAGACAGGGAAGAGTTAACCAAAAGAGCTAAGAGTGTATAAACCTGGTCAGCATTCATGCTCTGACCATACACTGCATGAAGTTCCCCACCTCTCCTGAGTAAATCAGTGCTTTTCTGGAATAAGGAAGACAAAATCTGATCTTTAATATCCGGTCAATCCATAAGGAAATTGCTACTGTTTTTAAAGGCAAGGTGACTAGAGAGGTCCTAGGAAGAGGCTGGGTTGTAATACCACTGGGTAGGCTAGATTCATGTAGCATTTCTCCTGCATCACTGAAAGGCAGTGAAGGGGGGATGATACATGAGGGGATGATGCATGATTTAGCAATAAGCAAGAAACTTCCTCTTTATAGCAATAAGAGTTAATTTTTAGTGTTGATGCTGATCTGAAATAAGTCAGTTTTACTCCTAGCTGTCTCTGGAGAGGTTCTGTTTCGCTTGCTGCCAACTTCTGAGAAAAGAAGGAAGCTACAATAGTTACCTTTGAAAGGTGCTCACTGTCACACTGATGTATATCAGTGTAGCTTAGTTTTACATAGGGTAGTAATTTACACCATTTACATGAACGTAGGGTTGAGAGAGCAGAGTCAGACCCATCAGGTTTGCTATATTCATCTCACTCCCATATTTACTGGCAACACTGGAGCACATTTAAAGGAGAAAGGATTAGTAGAAAAACATTCTTGACTTTTCAACAGTTCCTTTTACCGTCTGTCTTTAGTGTCAGCCGAGCAGAGTCCACTACAGCTGAGGGAATTAATTCCAACAAAAATCTTAGAGTAAATATTCCGAAAGTTATTTAAAATGTGCTGTTTGGGCAGCCAGCACACTCGCTGGGATATTCACAGAAAGCAAACACAGGCATTGTTTATTATTATTATTATTTTATATTATTATTATTATTATTGCAGGAAAATTCAAGTAACTTTCTCGCAGCCTTTGCCCAACTTTAAACCACATTGGTGCAGCTGCTTACACATGTGATCCCCTTGAAGTCAGCAGAGCTGCAGAAAGAGACCCCGTGCCTTTATTTTTGCCACACAGCAGCTCCATCACATTCTTGATGTGATGTCTCCTCTGCACAGCTCACAATTTCCCATCTTGGTTTGAGGCTGTGATCTTGTACCACTAAAGTCAGTGGGAGCTTTGCTTTGCAATTCAATTTAATGACAGTAGCTAGACTGTATCCTTCTTTCAGTAATACCTACTGCTGGGAATTTTTCTCTGGCATCATATGACAATCTAACACTTAAACAAATCTGGAATTACCCTTTGTCAAAAGTTTTCAGATTCTGAGCCAAGTTTTCTGACCCAGGTAACCTCAGAGAGGGCAGCTGGGGGACAGAAAGCTTGCACCCAGCTCTGTATTTTTGCACCCTGTCAATCTTTATTGTGTTTTTCTTTATTGTAGGAGCCTATTTATGGAGGAGTCATTTTTAAGGCCAAAAGAAGAGATGGGCAAAGAAGTTGCCATTGTAAAACCAGCTGATTTATTATCGCACTTGCTGGTATCATTGGGCACTGACTCCTGTCACATAACAGGATTACCAGTAGAATTTTGATGCTTGTCCAGTGTCTCAGATTAGCTTCAGTCTCAGCTTTGTTTGCTAACAATTCTGCATTTTCTAAATGCACTGCTAGTACTGCCATGTAGATAAGTACATCTAGATTGCAGGAAGTCCACAGCACCTTGTTGCTGAAAGAGCTTGGGGCCAAGTTGAGAGCCCCATAGCATCTTAGCATTCCTGGTTTCCTTTGCAGAGATGTTTTTTCTGGATGTAGTACCTTTGTTTCCTCTCTGTGCAGAAAGCTACATATTTGTCTGTTGTTTTTCTGAAGCACTCAGGTTCTTGGTACATTAACTATTCTTCCAGTGAAGAACTGTGTTGATTTAAAACAAAATACACAGTAGCTCCTTTAAGGTAATAGTGCATCTGTTGTGTATAGTTCAGTACAGATGGATGTCAGCTACAAGAATCACACAGAATTGAAATGCTGTCAGAGCTCTCTATCTGCAGTTGTCTGATTCTGTCTTTGTTTTTCCTTTAGATAGTTAGTGATTTATGCTTGTTTGGTGTAGTGAATATTAATATTACACAAACTCATTGTGGTGCTGCTACAGCCATAGATGCCAAATGAATTGATACAGCTTAGGTAGTTTGTGTTCACTGTGTCTGGCAAATTAAATTTTATGAGGAGATTGCCAGGCAATTTGGTGAGGTAAAACACGCAGACAAGAGCTACATGATCATCATGTCATTTTCAGAGATTAGAAGCATGAAAGATACTGTATTTCCCATCTTACTTGTTGTGACTGTAGTTTTAGTGAAGAAAGAGTCAGTTATGTGATGGGACAGTATTGTGCTCCTTCTCTGGGCGTGTTGTGCTGACAGCTTTAGTTGAGTGTTCCAGCAGCACAGCTCTATTGTGGACAAAAGTTTGCAGGAAGAAAGCAGGGAGATCATGAGGCTCCTCACACTTAGGCTTTGAAGGCAGGGAATTAAGGAAGAGCAAGAGCATTTACTTAATAAGGAAAGCTCTGAAGTTTCTCTAGGGTGATCTCAGTCCTAAATCCTTGCAGCTTGTTGCCTGGGAGAGGCACCACTGGATGTGGTTTTTGTAGAACACTGCCTGCTTTCTCCCTCCCCTGTGAAGGAAAAAGCTGTTTGGGTATGAATTAATAGCAGCACAGGGCTACAGCCCATAGAAGGAAGACTGGAAAGAGGTGAGCCTTCCAGGAAGTTCCCAGCTCCCTGGGAATTGTCACATCCTTCTTCCTCCAAGGATTACTGAGATTTATGAAGCTGTGAGGCTCAGACACAGCTTCAGCCTTTCCATCACACCCACACTGGCTTCATACTAGCATGTCTTTGGGACCTGTACTGCCAAGAGCAGAAGCCTGCACATGCTCTAGCCCATAACAGTGCTCTCTGTAGTGAGTCCAGCCTGAGACTGATGCAGCTTTTAAGTAAAAATTAGCATCCTAAGCTAAATTGAATTCTTTCATTGCATCTGAAACTCTTCAATTGCAATTTCAGCCCTTCAGCTTTTTCCCAGCTTTTATTTTCTGTTGTCTAGAGATATTCTAGAAATACAGAGTTTTAGAAGCTCTGTGCTTCTGAGAGATAAGCTGAATCCTCAGCAGTGTTTCCATGAGCACAGGATCCCAGCTAGTGCTCGAATGTCCTATATTCACAGCCATTAGATGATTCATTCAGGTATTTGTAATGAGTACTGTCCTGTGTGCACAGAGATAATACTAATACAGGAAGCATTCTGTGTACCCCATGATGCTTTTTGCTCTAAATCCTTGGCTAATTCCTGCTGAAAACTGTCTATACTGTTTATTACTTGCTGATAATGTCCCTGTAATTTTATTTCATATGTTATATATCACGGAAGCACCTGCCAACCCTGCAATTAAATATCAAGCTATTTTTCTCAGAGATGTCTAAGTCATACATCCAGGGACACTATTCTGCTTGGGAAAAGCAGACTCTGGTACACCAAAAGCCAGTTTTCAATTCCCTGAGTAGTGTCTGGTATTCCATTGCAACAGTCCTGGTGTGGCATTAGGTCTGGTAGTTTTTCATGGCTGAACATCTGTAAATGTCTGTGCATAAAAAGATTATTACAGAGTGAAACCAGGCAAGAAGCTATCTTTATGATTAATTTGTTCTGGTTTCTAAATTTGAAAGGTAGCCATTTTCAAATCACAGATTATAAAGAAGATGGTTCTTAGTGATTTTCTGATGTGTTTCACATCAGTATGGCGTAGGGCACCTTTCCTTCCAAAGCTTATCATGGACAATAGGGACTACTCACGCAGTAGGATTGCTACCAGAATTAAGTGACTTTTATTAGATTTTTAAGTAACAGGGCTGAATTTCTTAGGCACCTCTAGTGCTCCAGTGTTAGAAGATCAGATCTGAGGTCTAATATGACCTCCTTTACGTACTAAAATACAGCAGACTTGGAAGGTGGGGGACTGTAAGCACTGCTGTCTTTCAGTTATGGCTGGAAGGAAGGATTTTGGAGAGCAGCCAGAATTCGGAGGGGCGCTTCCCAGTGTGTCAGCACAGCTGAGCTAGTATGAGAGGTACTGACATTGCAGGTGGAGAGAGCTAGCAGTTGGTTATAGCATCCTTTCCTCTTGGCAAAGAAGGTGGCAGGAGGGAGTCATGGTTTGTCTATGATTCTTTTTGTGCCCAAGGCTATAGCAGCAGTCAGTACCTTCCTGGTTCCCATTTCTTTTTCTGTAAGAAAAGGCAGTTAACTGTTCCTCCCCAAGCTCTCAAGGTAAATTATTTCTCCAGGTGTGTCCTGGCCATGTGGGGCTGATGGCAGTAAAACTACTTCATCCTAAAGTCAATAGATGATTTGTGTGAAGAGATAGCAATGCCAGATGGGGCCATTGCAAGCATTTTATCTAACCTTCTGTCATAACATAGGCCAGAGTCTCTTGTCTCTTAATTTCTGCATCAAGCGCAGAAATTCTTTTTGAGGTGGAGTTTGTCTTTTAGAAAGATTGTCTTGATTGTATCAGGTGGGATGGAAAGTACATCACAGTGTAGAAAAGTCTCACTGGGCAGTTAATGTTGACTCTTTAGCAGGGTTTGGATCCTGTTACTGCCTGCCATGCACCCCTTTTTGTGCTAGATTAAGGAGCTGCCAGTTATCAGAAATCTCTTCTGCTTGAGGGGCTGAGTAGGATAGTACCATTTGTATGTGTTTGTTGTTAAAGAAGGACAATACTGATGTCTCCTTCTATCAGGTTGGTTTGTGGTCTTTGCCACCCCTTTGCTGCTCCAGTGTCTTCCCCAAAATAATATGACCAAAACTTTTCTTAAATTTGATGCTTATTACTGCAGTCTGTCAGGTTGTAGACTTTTTTTTTATTTCTCTCCCATTTCGTTAAATCCTTCTCCTTAAAAGGTGATCAAAAACTTTCTGGAAATCTTAGTACTCGTTTTTTTTGCCTTTCTACTGGACTCTGTAACTTCCTCATGTAATTGTTGCAATTGAATCTCCAATGCCAGAACAGATGAACTTGTAAAATAACTAGACATTGTATCAAAGTGTTTCATAACATTTCAGAAGATTACACCAATACTAACTCTGTCTTAGCTCTCTTGCTTCTTGAAAAAACTGCTTTATTAGTTAGGAAAGTCTGTATGATTCCATTCTATATGTCTTTCATTAAATACTACATTTTGTGTACTTTCCTAGTAGAGTCTAGGCAACAGTGTACCAGATACCGCAGTTGCTGCCATCAAGCCTTTAGGGTAATTCTGGAAGTCCCACCAAGCTCTCTTTCAAGATCTTAAATTCCCATTTTCTGCTTCCCTAAGTTTTAATGACATCCTGATGGTAGGAGGCTCCTGTTCTGCTCTGACTTTTGCGTTAACCAGTTCTCAGTAGCTGTTAGTGTTTTGTTGGTGTCTAGCTGACCATCACAAATATTTCACCTACTGTAACTTTTTTCCTCTGGGAAATTCTTTTGTGTCTGTCTGCTTCTAGTCTTTGTTGGAAATGTAGATAGCAGAAGGCCATCTTTGTCCATGAAAAGCAGGAGTTGAACGCAGGCTGATACTAGTCAGCCTAATTTCATTGCTTAGGGTGAATGAAGTGGTAAGAATAAACATGCAAAAATACACTGTAAAATACATTAGATGGAAAATTATTTCAGTCTTAATAATTTACATGAGAAAGGAAAGCTGCTCACAGAATATGTATATTTAGAATACAAGTATTTAAATACCTTTTTAAAATGTGCTAGATTTGCCAGAGGAGAAAGGAAGAAAATTCATATGGAAGACTCAAACAGAATAGATGATGCCGGGCTGTTCACAGAGAATTCTTTGAAAGTGCTTTATGGCAATTAGTTTCTTGCTTTGCAACCAGGCCAGCTGAAATTAGTGATATTTTTCAAGGAATAAGTCCTTCTCAGCCTGAATAGATTATCAGGGCCAACTTGTCAAATTACCTCATGGTTTTGCAGGTCAAGTGCCTTAAAACTGGAGGGTTTAAATGTGTTAGCTGTTTTCTGTCATGTTCAGGCTCCTGAATTCAGGCATATAGATTTACAGTCAGACTTCCCAAAAGTATTGGGTGGCATTTTGGTTTCTACAAATTTAATATATATTTAATAACAAATCACTGCCTCACAGTGCTTCCTGGTGAGACCTGCAAGTTTGCGCTCAGTGGAATCAGTGGAAGAGACTGTAGCTGTACATTGCTTCAAACCTTGATGCATGACATGTAAATTTATTGAGCTTTAATATAAACTGGTTTAAAATCGGGCAGCATCTGCTTAATCCATGAATAGCTGCTGGCTGAGTTAACAGTCAAGAGAGCTCACAGCTGATCCCTTTTCTTTTCTCTCATGAAAAGAAAAAAAGTCAATAGATATAAAGAGAGTAAGTAATAAATATTTCCACACTGCACTGATGAGGCATTCTTGGAAAACAGCAAGCTAAACAACTCTACATAATTCAGTAGTTGGAAGAGTGGACTAAGAGTCAGGAAATAATTATGAGAGCTGGGAGAAAATTTTCCTTCAGTGACTAGATTTGAAGCAGAAATTGTTAGTGAAAAATGCCCATTTCTGAGAACTCATATTTTTCATTTTCTTAAAATAATAAAAGCACCTGAAAATACAAGGGGCTGTGATTTGGAAATGCACCTGGCAGGGCTCCAAGGAGTTGTCATTTAAACATCTGTCTGCCTGCAACGGTTGGGGCTCACAAGAATATGCTGTCCAGAGTGTCCCACAGCAGTGGGACTCCTGTGATAATGCTTCACGTGTAAGGTTGCCGGAGGACTCTGGAGCATCCTGTGCCAAATACTGTACTTTCTGAACATACATGGAATGGGGATAAATGCCAGCATAGCCTAAAATGCCCTTTGTTAGCCAGAGTAAAGAGTCTGTCTTTCTTGTTAAATGCTGCAGCAGGGGCCGGAAGAAAAATTCTCAAAGCTATAAAAAGACTCTCCAAAAAATGCAGTGGGGAGAATTGGGAGGGGGCACAGATGAAGTTTAGATTTAGAATGTTAAAAAATGATTATTTTATCCAAATCAGCTGGATGGTTATTTCTTTTAGTGTATTATTGCCACCAGAACCTCAGCCCTGCTCTAAATCAACTCAGCATTTCATCAAGAAGCCTATTCTTTGCCATAAGAGACCAAGAGTGCACAATTATGGGTTTCTTTTCCCCCTTGCATAATAAAATTGGGAGATTATCATCAAGTTTCTATTCAGATTTTAGGAAGGCTTTTTTATTTTATTTTTAAAACCCATCTTTGTCTGTAAGAGCTCCCTGTTCAGGCCAGCATGCTGTAATGATTACTGCTGTAAAGGCTTCAGTGGAGATGTGCTCTATTTCATTCTCAATGAGGGTTGATGGCATTTTGAGAGGCTCAGAATATCCTTTGATTACTGTATAAAACAGACTGGGGAAGATGGCAATGCAGTGTGCAGCATAGGAGGGGGCTGCTGCTCCGAGAACTGCTCATCAACTTTCTTTTGTCCATTTTATTATTTTTTTTTTGTCTGCCATGTTGCAATCACAAATCATGACCATGTTGTGGTTTTGGTCCCATTCCCCATCCTTTCCCTGTTTTGGGATTTGAAGCTTGTGGTTTGTACAGAAAAGTTGCTGCTGCTCCTGTGTTTTGGACAGATGCTACAGCATACGAGCAGGAGCAGCACCTTGACCCTTCTCTCACACAGGGAATTGCTAGAGTAGCTAGGAAATGGTATGTTGTGTCTCCCAAACTGTGGGGAATTGGCCCAGTGTTAGAAGGTGCATTGACTGTAAAACGTCTTGGAGAGTGTTATTAAAAAGGAGTGACAGAAAGCTAGTCATGGGTGACAGTAGGGATATGGGAGTAAAAGAGATTGAAAGGGAAAGATAGACACATGCAAGCTGTCTCTCTTCCTGCTCTCCTGTCTGTTTGACACTCAGAGTGTGTTAATACAAAACAATAGAGAAAAGGAATTCTTGCATCTTCATTCTTGTGTCATGCTTAGATCGAATTACTTATTGTGCCAGCTGAAGTCTATTTGCCAGCTGTTCTGAAGTTGGAAAAGCAAAGGTTTCCGAGGTCTGGAGGACAGGGCGGGTTCCAGGGAGAGTTTTTGATGCCATACAGCAGGAGAGTGCTTCTATTCCCAGCCCAGGTACAGGAGATGAGTCTATGGAAAAGCATTTCACCTGTGTTTCCCTGTCAGTGTGCCTGGATACTGAGTTTTGTGGCCACATCAGGCATCTCTTTAACAGGTTATTTTCATTGGTGATTTTGTAATCTTTGACTCCTCTACTTGGTGAAGTGTTAGACTGAAAATATATGGTGTATGTCTGGTATTTTCTAGTAACAGCACAGGAATTATTTGGTGCAATATTTAGGTAGGTCATTTCCTATACCACTGTACCAAGATCATTAGGCATGTTTTGTTTGTGACACATGCCTTTTACTGTTCACAGTCCAGACTAACCTACTCCGAGAAGGCTGTATTCAGATTTGGGTATCCCACTGCAAATGGACTGCTCTAAAAGAGTTTGTAAATCTGAAAACAGACAGCTGTTACAAGAGAAAATTGTGCAAGAGAAAGTTTAAATGACTCGTCCAAAGCTACAAAGTCAGTCAGTACTGACCTGAAGCCAGGTCACTAGTGAAACATCCATATTGATTTTGAACAAGTTCAGGGATGTCTTAAACCCACCATACTGCCAGGACATGATCTGGCACATCCAGATGATAGAGGCAGTCTATGTGAACTGAGTTAGAGCTCAGACTGCCTGAAAGTCTTACCTCTCTTCTGACAAACAGCAACCAGAGAAAACTTGCATGCAGAAAAGACTTATTTCTTCTATTCCCCCACGCCACCCCAATCTAAACTGGATGTTTTGTTTCTTTATTGTGGAAGGAACAGTCATCAGAGACTGGAGCAAACACTTTAGATAACACAGGATAGTGCTTGCATTCTTTTCTATACTTGCATATCAACATTCAAGTTAAAATGTTTACACACATTCTGAGAAAGGGTAGTGCTGGAAAAGGGACTGGGAGATCATCATTTCCAATAAAGATTCATTGATTCCCAATGGAACTTTATAGCCATTGAACTAAGGGCACTGTAAGTTGTTGCATAGCTACTGTCCACAACCTGTGTATATTATTCCTCCCTTTTATTTTTGTTGTTGAATAATAAGCTCCCATTTCCTCTCACTGGAAAAATGCTCATCCTGTCTTGCTACATTAACTCAGGTGGGCCACATTGCTCTTTGTGTGCCTGAAATAGGTGATGTAAGAGACACACACATATCCCAAACCAGTTTCAGAGAATGTACATCTCCAGTAATGTTGTGATTGTTTTTCTGTGTGCTGAAATGATGCAGGGTGCCACCAATGACCAGTACCTAGTGCTGAGCCATGACACTTGGCAGTGATGGTAATGGGAACTTTTCGTTGTAGTCCAAGAGGAAAGTGCTCAGTGGGGAATAGAGTTTTCTTAATTAGGGTCAGGAGCCCAGGCTGAACAGAAGAGAGAGCATGAGGAATGCCAGACTTGTGTCAGGTGCTGCAAACTGTAGGGATAGGCTTTAACTTTAATGGCCATGAGGAGTGTCTAATCCTTTCTTTTTACATATGGCCCTGCTCTGAGCAGGGGCTAGGACCAGAAATCTTCACAAGTTTGCATAGCCTTCTAGCTATTCCTATACAAACAGTATTTCATTTCTATTTAACCTTATACAGCAATCTTGTGGTACACGTTTTTTCTTTCCTTTGATTTTTGTCTCAGACATGTTTGCTGTGGGCTCTCTGAAGCAGGGCAGAGTAAGCTGTTAGCTGTGTGGTCAGAGGGAAGCAGGACTGCTGCTGAGCAGAGGTGGCTGCTCTCCTGGGGTGGTCTTTCCTGTTTGAATTTCAGTTCAGATCAGTTGTAAATACCAGGCTGCTCCCTTGAAATGTAGCTGGAGTTTGCTCAGGGTCGGTGGGACAGCTCTGTGTGGTGTGCTCTGCCTGCAGCCTCACCAGAGCATCCCAAATGTATTCTTCAGATCCACTCGCATAATCAGCTGTCCCTCTTCCTAGAGAACTGCTGAAATCTTGGTGCTTGCAGCAAGATCTGCTCAGCCTGGTATGTTAGGAGGCTGTGGTTTGGTGACTCAAGCCTAGATACTGACTTGGTTTCAAATCAGGTAAACAGTTTCTAGGGGAAGGAAGAGAGTGAGTTATTTCTGGGGGCACACAGCCCAGGACTGAGCTGGTACAAGGATGTGTTGCAGAGCTTGATCAAAACAGATAATCACCGAGTAGCCTGAAGCACAGACCATGAGCCCCTGAAAAGGATGTTTGAGGAGCATCCTAGTGAGAAGGTGGGAGCATTTTACTCCTCCTTTATGGTTTTGTGTTTTTTGCACATGAGAGCAGAAGGAGAGAGAAAGGGAACTGGGTTTTCATGTGGATAGGAGCAGTATCAGAGTGAGTTCAGACATGTGTGTATGTACATTGATGTTGGCAGAGCCTTGCCTTTAGTAAAGAAAAATCTTTCAGTCCCATGAGCTTAGCAGGCTGCTTAAGAACAAGAAACAGTAATAATTGTGCAACTCTATCAAAAGTGTGTGCATGTCTCAGTGGGTGACAAGGAAAACCAGCTCTGCAGCAGCAAGGGTGCTGTTGGGAGGCTCTGCTAGTAAGCAAAGCATGGGAGTACCAGATCATGCTGTAAAATACAGTTTTATTTATTTTGTTTGGTGATAGTCCTGTACCACCCATAGTCCCACAGGACCATCACAACACTGAGTACCTTCAGCATTTCTTCCACCTGAGATCTGCTGTGGGTGCAGCTTTGAAGGCAGCTGTGGTCACTGTAGGGCTGGTGTGGGATGAGCTGTAGCACAGGCAGGGGGATGAACACAGCTCTGGGTGCCGTACTCCAGGCATGACACTAGACTCAAATGAAAAGAGACAAGTCAGGCATATTCACATAACTATATAAATGTGAGCGGCAGGACCCAACAGGGCTTTGATTTCATTGCAGTTTAACATGCAGCCAGAAAATATTACGTCCCTGCTAAAAAGGAGATACTTACCTTTGGGAGATTTTAGAGGCAAGGAATTGGAAAATGAGATTAATGAATAGAAAGCAATAACACAAGCCAATATTCACAAAAGTATTATTTACCTGTCTTTTATCAAGGCTCATTTTACACAAACGTTAGCAGTTATAATAGCTGATATGTCACTAGTATTTAATACCAAAGGTCCTCTAGAGGCTTTAGAGGACATTTGCTTGTTTTTTAACTTTTCTCTCTGATGTCATGCTTGTGCCTAAAATTCAATCATTTGATACAAAGTATGAAATGTTGGGCACTTCTGGTCAGGGTTGCTCATGGGCAGTTAAAAAGGCTAGACTCTTTCTGGAGGATGCTTAGAGTTTAAATGGTGATGGATGTGTGCACTCCAGAGTTATTGGCTATAATGCATATTACACTATCAAAAGGGGGTGATTATTGATTCGTCTTTTTTCTTTTAGTATGCAAGTTGAGACTTTTTACGTAGACTTATGTAGTGAGGTCTTTGAGCAACCAGCCTCTGAAGTCTCTGTCCATCTCAAAAAGCTAGAGATCTCGAACATTCAGGTCAGAATTTCAGGATCAGAAGCCAAAAACCTAGATTTTCTCAGTAAAGGAATATCAGCTTTTTTTTTCAATATAGTATTTAAGATGCAAAAACTATGACAAAAAAAACCCATAGACAACAATGTAAATTGGATTACACATACAAATCAAGCTATTTAAGTTTTACTTGGTAAGGTCCAAATGTATTTTCTGCTCACACTGTGATCCATGTCCTGACCAATAAGAGTTGGCTGGGGCTTTCAGTAGTTATCTTGGAAGCCTAAAAAGTGATGACATCACATTACAATTAGCAGGAAATTTAAAGACATTTAAACAATTATATTGCATTTTCAGCCCCGCTAATTGGCACCACAGCTGTTTTCTTTGCCTCCTTTTTTTGGAACAGTGGCCACAGGGTATTAACTCATGGGGAAAACCAGTAAAGAATTAAAAAACTGTGCAGACACCAGTGGTTTGGAGAAGAGCCAAGCTGTAAAGTTCTGTGTTAAGGGTGTTGCAAGACAGCTATGTTTAGTACAGAGCTAAAGGGGAGGCAAGAAGAAAATACCATTTCTGTGATCTTAGTTGGCAGGTCACTGACTGGGAACGGTCTTGTCAGCAAAAATAGCAATAAATGCATTAATGCTAGTCCATCCTCTCCTGACATCCTGGGCCAAGGCTATTCTAAGAGGGCCTGTTATTATGTTGTTATAGTTTCATAGTATGTATTTAAATGTTAGAGTCACGGCTAAGAAGATCTAAAGATAGGATGGTCAGTTTAGCCTTTTGTGATGAGGGTGGAGCAAAGCATGCCCATGGATAGATAATGTGGCCATCCTAGAATAGTGTTTTTTAAGTTGCTAATCATCTAAACATTTACTGGCAGAGGAGTATAGTCCTGTGTACTGAAGCCAAGCCTGTTGACAAAAGACTTGATTTTCTAAGTTATCTTTAAGAGATTACTGTGGGCTGCAAACTAAAAATAGTTTAGGACAGCCCTCCCTTTATTGAACCAGAATCAATGAACCACAAGTTGAAATTCATGGGAGTGCCTCTGTGAAAATAGAAAGATGTAAATTAAGGGTGTGTAATATAGCATGGTGTAGTACTGAATAGAAAAGGAGTGGTTACAGTCACTAGTTTAGTGTCTGTGAAAAGTGGACAGCAGCAAACTCCAATACCCTGCATGTAATACTAATATAGTATTGCTACAGCGCTTTTCACTCTTGTGTAGTCTGGAGCGCTGTAGCCACCTTGGAAACCAAAAGAAGCACACACACCCCTCTTTGGAGTCTCACAGCCTGCAGCTGGGAGACAAGGAAGCTGTGGAACTTTACAGGGAGGTAGACAATTCCCAGCAGAGCTTTGGATTCCTTGCTGTTGAGTTGACTCTCTCTAGTCACCACTTTGTAGTTCTTCTCTGGAACCTATCTGTAATCATCAGTTTGCCTAAATCCTCACCACTCTCCATAGACCACAGCTTACTACTTACCTGTCTTCAGTCTTTCCTGCTCCACCTCTTAGGAGTAGACAGAAAGCTTGCCTGAATTCAAGTAAATATGTTATCAGAGGGCAAGGAGAAGGCAGATTAAGTCTCCTGCAGTGCAACATCCTGTAGCCATCAGTAGGGCTTCAAAGTAGCAGCTGGCAGGCTCAGGGGATGTTCTTTATCCATTTGTCTAACACATTCTGCATTGTAACCTGTCCTTGCCCATGCGTCATTACAAATGGACTGTAAATCTGTGGTACAAAAGAAGAGTGGAGGGGTTCAGAGGGGATTTGACCTCTGCAGTCAGAGCGTCTCTGGTTTCCACAGTGCTCCCTGTTTAAAGGGATCTTCTCAATTGTCCCAAACAAACCTTTTGTAGAAGATTGCCAAGTCACAAGCTTGCTGCACAGCCTGTAACCAGATGTGTATTGATGTCTGTTCCCATCAAAAACATAATCTCCGGTAAAGCGTCTTCTGTTTCCTCTTCTGTTACAATCTTTGCTGTCAAGTGTGATGATCTCAGCCAGGCAACTGCTGACTTTGGTTCTTCCTTCCCTCCTTGTGAACTTTTCTTGGCTGTTGCTCTTCTGGAACTTAAGCCTAGGTCTTAAGTTTAAGCTCTACTTTTCAAATGTTATGAGCTCTTTGGAAAAAGCTTAGTGAAATCAGTCACAGTTAGCCTAGACTTCAGTGGTGTCTCGGTCCCTCCTCCCTCAGCCCTATTACCCCTGCACACTGGCTACACAAAGCAGACGTCTGCCACTTGTGCTAAGGGAGAACCAGTGGCTGCTCAGCTTCCTCTGCACTGGCTGAACCAAGCCTGCATTTGGCCATTTTGTTCAACAGTGATTTGCTGACAGCAAAGGATATTCAAGTTCAGCTCCAGCCTCTAGAGAAGCTGGTGGTTTTGGTGCTTCAGATTATCTTTTGTCCCTGTGCCTCCCATTCCTCCCTGTCACATTTAGGTCTTACTACCATCTCTCCCTTCTTACTCAGCCTCCTGTCACATGCCAACCCTTTTTCTTTCCCAGCAGCTCACAGTCTCTCTCACTTGCCATTGCTGTCTGTTCCTTTGCAAGCCACTGTTCCCTGGCTCCTGACCATCCCTGCTGCCAGCTCCTCCAGCATCACTTTCCTTGCAAGCCTCTCAACTCCTCTGCAGTCTGCTCAGGCTGCTGTTTCCTCCTCCTCCTTCTCCTCCCTCGGGCACTGGCACTGGCAGGGGTGTCACTGAGACCATGGGATAGATAGTCTCCTGTGTTTCCTTCTGGGACCTAGTTTCCCTGAGGAAAAACAACTCGTGAGATTCCTGCTCAAGCCTTGCTAATGGATGGTGCAGATAGACAATTCAGCTAACAAAGGTTTTCCTGCACTTTTGTAATTTGCAGCCCAGAGCCTTTTTTAGGTCATAACTTGACTAAATACAGGTGAATTTTCATGGGGATTAAGAAAAGTGTATCTCTACCTATGGCCTATCACCACATTTACACTTCAACACAAGGTGCTAGATCTGAGTAACAAAATGGCTGCAGGGACATTTCAAATAGAAGGAAATGGGTGTCTTTTTGATCACTGGAAAAGGGTCTTCAGAATGTCAGCATGCATTATAAAAAAGTTTGGGTTTAAGGTTTTTCCTGATGCAGGTATATTGCTTAAACACAAAACATTCCTTTAGAAAGTGAGATGTTTGACAGTGACCATCATCTCATTCCCGATATTTTGGCAACAAGTTTACAAGGGAAAGATTGACTGTAGTATATCCAATCCTTAACTATGTGAGGATGCATGTTGTCTTTTCTTTTAATTTTGGTATGTTTCTTGGTGTGGATATGTTTTTGAAACAGATTTTGATGAATGAGATATCTTCTGAAGTAGAGTGTTCTCAGGGTGGTTAGACTTCTTTCCTGAGGTAGTGGTGTTTTTCTTCTAATTTATCTCAAATTTAGACTTTCTTTTTTCAATCCCTGACTTTTTCTTTCCCCCAACTAGGAGACAAAGGAAATATGATAAAGTTTTTGAAACAAAATAGGAAACAAAGTGATTATGAAGAACTGATCTTGTAGTCTCAAAAATACCATTTTGGCAGTAGAAAAAACACATGAAAAATAAAGGCTTCTTTGTTTTATTTTTATTTTCCTCCAAAAATCAGCATTTCCTCAATGAAAAACAGGCCGGGTTTGAGTAATAGGTATAAATGCAGCCGCTATGCTGTTGATGTTACAGCAGTTCAGGGTCCACAGGGCAGTGTAAGATGATTCAAGAAACGAATATAAAAATGAAGATCTCTGCATAGATACTGCAGACTTCTCAGTAAAACCCTTTAGCCTGTGATACAGAGGTTATGTTAGAAGGCTGGTATATGCCGAGAGCAGGACTCCTGGAATCTTGAAATCCAGGAGCTGCTGTGCTATTTGTTTGCCAAAGCATAGGGATTGTTCTTCCTGTGACACTTAAGCTAGCTGTGACTAATAATAGTCCTGCACCCCCCTGCCCTCCCAGTTATTCCTCCCCTGCTTTGTCCCTGAGAAAGGAAGATTTGGCTTGGAGCTAGATGCTTTCTGCACTTCTCCTGCCCTGTATTTCCTCTGAAGTTGAGTTTACCATCTGTCATTCTTTCTGTACAATCTGCCTTTCCAAAAATTAGATGCAAGACATTAGCAGCATATACAGCTGTCAGCAGGTGTAACACAGCACTTGTCCTTATCCAGCAAGAGGAACTCAGTAGCCCACCCTAAGATTGGTGAGGCACACAGCTTGTTGATGTTGGCGAGACATTTGCCATTATTGAACTCTTTGAATTTTGGATTCAGTTAGGAAATCTAACTGATGTGCATGTTTCTCCCCATTAGCTCATACAGCTCATGTGACTTTTTTCATTCGTATGACCTCTTATTACATATCCATCATTCCATTTTTCTTTCCTATTAGAGTGAAATTGGACACAGCCCTCCTCCTGCCTACACCCCTATGTCAGGAGTAAGTATTTCACATTCAACCTTCATCCTTTAGGTTTTCTTCCTTCCTTCACTACGTATTTTCTGTTTCAAACCCCGTTTTCCTACATAAATGGCCCAAAAGCCAATCGTGAATGAAGTGTGTATATAAGCAATCAGATAGTCAAGATGTCTACACTCAGCCTGGATTCATGTGCAAACTCTATGGACCCACACCCAAAATTCTGACAACTGCCAGCTTTTCTTGAAAAAGTGTTCAGGTAACAGGCTTGGATGAATCTGTACAATTTTCCTTCCTATTTATAGGTCATGATGTTGAAATTTCCTTGCACACCCTTGCTGACAAGCAAAATGGTAGGTTGAGCCAAACCATCAAGTTGAGGTATCAGTATGAATACAGTTCACCAGCCTGAAATGCACTACCTGATGGAATTACATAGTGTTTGGGTAACTGCATGATTGTCACTGCAGGACACCCTAAAAGTAGGCTCCCCAGGAATAAACAGAGTTCAGAGATGATATTGTCCTCTATCCCCAGTTCCTTTTCCAGAAGGGGATTTCCCTAACATGAGGTTTAAGGGTTTTGTTCAGAGATCAGGGGAGACTGCCAAAGGTAATAGGAGAGGAGATACCGTGTTTGGCTCTTGCAGCTGTGTATATCCAACATTCACATGTCTAGGTAGGAGACGAGTTTTCCTGCCCCATTTCCAGCCCTGAGCAGCCAGCCCACTTCCCTGCTCCCCTTGCTGCACCAATGATGCCTCCCTGGGAGGGGAAGCTGGGTCAGCACCACTGGGCAGACAGATGCTTTGCCAGTCCACAACAGAACCTGTGCTGCTGCTGATCCCACAGTGCTGGAAGTGCAGTAGTCTGCAGGATGGACAAGGCTTCACCTGCCTGGTGATATGCATCATTAGGCAAGTGTGGCAGGAAAGGCACAGGAGCCGCAGAGATGACTTGCTGTTGAATCTTCTCTCCCTTCGGAGCCTCTTTCTCATGCTACCTTTTCTTTTTCAACAGAACCAGTTTGTGTATAGAGATGGTGGCTATGCTGCAGAAGTGCCGATGCCATATAGAGCTCCCGGCTGCATAATACCAGAAGCCCCAGTTGCTCAAGGGGCTACAGCAGAGATCTTTGAAGATACTTGTTGTAATGGCACAATACGAAAACAAGTGGCAACCCTGGCAAAAGAGGACAGCAGCACCCAGAGGTACAGTGCTGATCCCACAGTCTTCATACCTGAGCGGGTCGTCCGGGGAGAGCTGGACGAGGATGGGTACATGACACCGATGCGAGACAAACCTAAAACAGGTAAAAAAACTTTCTGGACAAGCTCCTGGTCTAGTCTGACTGCATTCTTCCTTCTTCTACATCAGCAGCTTTTCAACAAAAAAGGCTTAATTGAGTAATCCAGCAAGGCTGAAACATTCTGACTAGGTTAATATTTCTTTGCATGGGGGCTGGTTTTTCTTTGCTTGATTTTCTGCTTAGAAAAGTTCAAATGTGCCAATATGTCAAGTTTGGTAACTACCCCTTTTTTTTCTGGGAAATAACAAGAAAGAGGAATGGAAAAAAAAGCCAAACCCCCTTCTTATCCAAGCACAAATCTTCAGTTATTTCCAAGAAAAGGATCTATCTTTGGCCAGCTGTAGTCTCCACTTTGCTTTGTTTATTGATCTTCTTTATCTTCATGGCATTGTGCTTGGTAAATGTCATGTTGAACATATCACAAAACCAATAAACACAGTTGGCATTTTATACCCAAGAGAAGTTTAGGAATGAAAGAACAAGATGTGCTTCAGAAAGACTGTCACTGCAAGGTGAAGTTTGCCTAGATATGTGCCAGCTTAGAGTGCTTCACTTCCCACTTTGCCATCATTCTCTTCTTCCTTTTTAAATAGTGACAGCAGTCATTTAAATGTAAGGGGATATGTCATTAGTAATGTGCTTTCAAACCTTAGCATTAGCTTTAAAGAACTTAATTAATGCAAATGTAAATGCCAAGTAAATACTGTGTTTGCTAAGAATTTGAAAGCCACTTAACCCTTTGTGGAAATGGTGGAAATGGAGGGAGCCCTAGGACTTCACCCACAGCAGTGAAATTGTGGGAGAGCACTCATTGCCCTGCACTTCAGCAACCACCCTTGCAGTAAGAGATTTGATGCTGTGAGTTTGCTTCAGTGTGAGGCCACACATATGTTCACAGACAGGTTCACCCTGGGGATCCTCAAGAGTTCTGCAGGAGCTTAACGCTTCACAGGTGCTACCTGAGCCCTCCGGGATGTGGTAGTAGCGGATCAGGAGAAAGCACCTCCTTCCTGTCTCACTGGGCACAGACACAAAGATGTCACAGTGTGGCCACAATGCTGCACACTGTCAGGTGGGGTATTCAAATTAAAGCGCTGCTTGGCTGTCATCACTAAAATAAAATATGTTCCCACTGTGCTCTCGGTACAGGCACAGGTGCCTTTGTCAGTCTGCAGTCTGATCACCTCAGATTCAGCGAAGTTTTAGCTGTCTGTTCAAAGGTACTCAATAAGTCTTGAACTTTTGCATTTAATTGTTTTGGCTCCATCCTGGATAAAAAACAAAGCTGAAGTGAGGACCATAGCCACCCTGTTTCCTTGAGGGAAGGACTCTGTGTGGAGGTATCCCCAGAGCCCATGACTAGACCCATGCCACTGGAAATGGATGTCTTGTGTTGGCATCCCCGTGCAACACAGGCAGTCTGAGAGATTATCCCTCACTAATGGTGGTGGCTTGGAGACCCTGTTTTGCAAGGAACTTCTAGGCTGTGAGATAAAAAGCAAAATTATTAGTGGAAATGGGTTTGATCTGATGATTTCCAGCCTTGAATGAACTGGATGCTTTTGAAATACCTTGCTGCATCACACCGCCAGTCACTCTTGTCCCTGGTTCACCTCCAAGCCATTCCCTTTGCAGCCCACTTGCAGTGTTAGCGACCTTCCTCCTGGCCAGGCTGATTGGCTTTCCATTTGCAGCAAGACCTTGTTATACACAGAGCAAGGGAGGACATGATACTCAACAAATCCTGTTCTGTGGATGAGTCGCCTGTGTGTGACCATGGGAGAGACCTTACTAAGCATGTGTTTTGAACCTAGGACAGCAAGTGTCTTTATGTTTTTCTTCCCTCCCCACCTCCCATCTAGTTTTCCATGCAAGCACCATATGCCTTAAAACCTTCCTGCAATTCAGCTGCAATTTTTTGTGGTGTTAATCCACCGAAAGTGATTTGAAGCAACTGTAACCTGCTCCAAGTCCTGTTTTGGAGGTGATGTAAGGCTCTCTTGTACCCTTTCCAGGGCTCATTTGAATCATTTTTTCATAATACTTCAAGGCCCTTTGTCCTTCAGGGATGGAAGGTTTTTAATCAGGCAAATTGTTCTGTTAGAAATGAAGCTGTCTTAGAAGTTAGCCCTTGGGGATTGTTTTTGTGCAGAGAGGCTTAACTAAGAATTCTATACAGCGTTCTGGATGGAAAGACTGCAGAGCAGAGGGTTTGACTGGTATGTCCAAGGTTGCACAGAGAGTCAGCAGCAGAGGCAGAAGTTGCTCAGTGTGTTGGGCTCTGTAGATAATACACTGAGAGGAAGTCCAGGATCAAGCAAGGCACATGGGCTATGGCTCAGCGAGAGCTGTGGTTTAGTTTGCCAATGTGTTTGATAAGTCACTTCATCTTCTAGGCTCTTCGTTTTAACCCATATTGTCTGTTTAGGTTGTAAATTTGTCCCTTTTAGCAAGTGTGTGTTCAACATAGCTGGCACCTGATTTCATCTGGAGTTCTGGGAATGGCTGGGGTGGAGATGCACAAGTCCAAGTACTGCTTCTGGTACAGCCTGGTAGTAACGTACACATGGTGTTTGCTATGTGGATGGATAAATTCCTCTCTTTGCTGATTTATTTTTAAACTTTCCTTAGATTACCTAAACCCGGTGGAAGAGAACCCATTTGTTTCCCGACGAAAGAATGGAGATCTCCAAGCTGTGGACAACCCAGAGTATCACAACGCTCCGAATGGGCAGCCCAAAGCAGAAGATGAGTATGTGAATGAGCCATTGTACCTCAACACTTTTGCAAACACCTTGGAAAATGCTGAGTACCTGAAGAACAATTTGCCAGAGAAAGCCAAGAAGGCCTTTGACAACCCAGACTACTGGAACCACAGCTTGCCCCCACGAAGCACCCTCCAGCACCCGGACTACCTGCAAGAGTACAGCACAAAATACTTTTACAAACAGAATGGACGGATCCGGCCCATTGTGGCAGAGAATCCTGAATACCTCTCTGAGTTCTCCCTGAAGCCTGGCACTGTGCTGCCCCCGCCACCCTACAGACACAGAAATACAGTGGTGTAGTGACCGTGGTCTTACAGAAGTGGAAAGGCAACCCCTTCTAGCTGCCTCACTCTTTCTCCCTCTCTCTCATCCTCTCTCTCTGCCCTCCTTCCCTATCTTTCTCCCATGAGCTTCCTCTTCTTGCCAGTTCACTCATTTTGATATTTCCAAGTGAAAGGATGTCTTGGAGTTGTTTGCAGATTAGGTTGGGAATCTGGAAGGAAGGAAGGAAAGAGACTGAAAGAAGGCATGTACAACCTGGCATTTCTCACTTTCCGCAGATCCGGAGGGTCGGACAGTCAGAGAAGCCAGACAGTACCAGTGGCAGTGTTGCCTGCTCTCAAGCTAGTTCTCAGTGATTCAACCCAGACACTGTAGGGAAAGCCACAGAGAGGCTGTTTCAGCAGTAACTGATGAGAGTCTGTACAGCATTCCTGGAAATCTCAACACAGTTTCCATAGGGGGAAAAATGGACAATTTTTATATCATGTGTGATTGCATAGTAATTGAGATTAAAAATCCAATTTGTTTCTCTAACACTTTCTATCCCAGCAACTGAAAATGGCTAACCTGGCTTTTCATAATTGTTCAGGTCTTCATCGTGGCTTTCCAAGAAATATAATGATGTGACTCGAATACATGGCTAAACACTTTTTCTGAGCCACTCCATGATTTTGTGCCAATTCCTAACCACAGAGACTCCCACTCAGAACTGGTACATGACACAACCATTTTTGTATATGTGCCAACATGATAAACACTTTAAACACAAAAACCCTTTCAGAAGAGAGTAACAAAACCATGCCTCCAACATGTTCTTTTTGAAGCTTAAAGACAGGTCAAGAAACCCAAGATTTGTATGCAAAAAGCTTTGCTTTCCTGTTTTATACCTGGTGACTATAAATGCATAAAAAGACCTAAACAAATTCTTCCCTCTTTTTCTTCTTCGTGATCATGAAGGGAGTTGGGGATGCTGTCAGACAACACTGAGGACAAGATGGAGAACTGGAGAGTTTGCTATGGGTCATGAAGTCTGCTGGTGTTATGTGGGGTGGTGGTGGGAAGGGTCCTTTAAACTGGAAGACAGACACTGGACTGGAGAAAATGCATATAGCGGTTCACTGGAAAGTTAGTTTGCACTTAAGCTCCAATTTCATTTGAACTGTTTTCTGGATTTTGAATGAAGCAATATGGAAGTGACCAGCAAAATACAAAATAATAATTTTAAATTAAAAAAAAAATAATTATATGTAAAGGATGACTGTGGAAATGCCAAAATGAAGCAAATCAAGTCTTTGGAACAATGTCTACCAGTTCTGAGAGGCCATTGCATTGACTGCTTCAGAGAATACAGTGACAGAGCAACCAGCTCTTACTGCTGCCATGTGAAGGACAGCAGAGCAAGCCCTGAAAGAGATCTGAGGAGACAAATGTCTTGCTCTGGCTTGCAGCACAGTACGGAATACTTTATCCTAAAGGGAGGATTACTCTGGTACAGAAGACGGTGCATATGAGGTTTGAGAAGTCAAAATATGCATGACTCCGTCAAAAATGTAAATAAGTATGAGTCAGTCTCCTTGCACTTAGTTCTGCTTTCATCAACCTCAATTTTTAGGTAGACATCCCCACCCTCTGGCCTGCTCCTCTCTGGAGCTATCTTTCAGTCAGAGTTCTGGACATTTTTAGCAACCTGAGGTAGATGGAGCTGGGAAGGGAGGTGTAAGGGCCAGAGACACCGATGGCTTGCTCCCGACACGCCAAGGCCCATGTGTGTAGGAGCATTTGTGTACCTAGTTCCCACCAAAAATCTTAAGGAACTATTAAGTACCTTTGAAGATCTGCCTATGTCTCTATCTATCAAGGCCTTTAAAGGGGAAGACACGGTACCTGATGGATGGTAATCTTAGGTGATACAACAGTATTTCAGTTTATGTGCTTCGGTACTATTAAAGTCAAGATCTTTGGGGTGACCTAGCCTGGCAACAAAACCAGCAGCAACAAGTGCTTTGGAAAATGGCATCAAGCTCCTCCAAACTCCTGCCATCTCAACAGCTCACCACCTTTAATTGTAGGGAAGCAGAGGAAGGAGTAAGAAACAAGCAGTAGTTACCCAAATCTTGGTGGCTGAGGGTCAGCTTGACAAAGGCATGAAGAGATTTCAAACCTGGGTTGGTTGTTATGCTTGTAGGTGGGGAAAAAATTGTGTATGATCATTAGGTCAAGGTTGGTGCAGCCAACAGCCTGTTTCTGTGTCAGGTGTCTTCAGGCCAGCTTGAACCAGCTGCGGAGTAGATATTAAACCTGTAAACCAAGTACGCAGCTGAAGAGTCTGAAAACAGCAAGAACAAGTACAGATATTTGAAATTATCAAAAGGAGACATTGGGTCAAGTGGTACCAAGGTGGTTTGTAGTGGCAGAACAAAATGACCAGCAGACCACTAAAGTGGGATAGATGGTTACAGAAGCATCATGCACCTGAGAGGCTTTGCCTCTTCCCGGTGCCCTCCCGTAACTCCTCAGGATCTTGGCAGGGGACAGAGGCAGGCACTGGCGAGGAGCTGGGGCACAGAAGGGTGGCACAAGGTCCTGGAGATGCCTCTCCAGGGAAGGCTTGCCAACGGCAGTGCTCACAGGGTGTCTTCTGAACCACGGGCAAAGGTCTGCCAGGTTGGGATGCAATTGCCAAGCTGCCTGGAGACAAAGACCAGCACAGGATTGTGGATGTCCTCTTTCAGCACAGAAGCATCTCGGGTTATATAGGTAGGTGGAGAAAGGGGTGATTTGTGCCTGAACAAGTCTTGTAACAGAGTAACTCCTAATGGAGGAAAAATAAAATCCTAGTGCAGCTTAGGTGTTTGAATTCAAAGAGGTGCACCCAAAGGCTGCTGGGGCAGAAGTATGCACACCTCCAAACCTGGATATGATGGTGCTGGGACGTAGCTGCTAATGAGAGGTGAGGCCTGTTTGTTTCTCTGGTAATTAAGTAGTACCGGTGTTGGAAACAAGCCCATCAAATAATCAAAATGTAAATAATTGTGGGTTTTAACAATTTAACATTTTATTTCTTACAAAACTTGAATTATTTATTCATTTTAATTGTTGTCTGTGGGTGTGATATAATGTATTAAGTAGCATGGAACTGCAGAGGTTCCTTGAAGTGAGGCAGCATGAAGGCTGGAACAGAAGTTACCTTACGCCGGGGCTCTGACACGGAGCCAGGCTCGGCCATGCTGAGCCATGCTAGCAGTGTCTTTAATAGCAGAGGGAAAACAAAGGGTTAATGAACACAGTAATTCCTGATGATGGAAAACTCAAGAGACCGCAGCTTCACAAGTGGGCTTTTTTTTTTTTTTTCCTGAGCTTCTGGTTTGAGTTGCAATTGCCAAAAATGGCCCTTACGTTTCCTGCTGTGCCAGTAGTTGACCTTGGCTGCAGTGCAAAGGGCCTGCGTGGTGCTGAACGTCTGGTTAGCCGCTTCCTTTTCCCCAGTAAGAATAGCAGTTTTCTGAACACAGCCCGTAAATCTGCACCTTTCCTGTGGAAGAGTACTGCCTCTGAGCTACTTTGGCAGATTTTTTTTGTCTCTGCCAAAGAAAGTTTAACCATTGTTAAAGAAAAAAAGCAAAACTGAGAGCAGAACCATTTGGCTGCTTTAATCAGATCAGCAGAAATACCTGGCTGGCCCTATGTCACATATTTGCCTTAGTGGGTATAGCTGCTGGCTTGGTGAAAGAAGTCAGGCAAAAGTACATGCCAAAATCACGGCAAACATTCCACTGTATTATGTTGTGAAAGGTGAGGGTCAGGCTTTTTAATGAATAATTACAGGTTTGGGGGGAAAAGCAGGTATTTCCACACACAAACTGTGTTTGGTCAGCACAAAGCAGTAGGTGAGAGCACCAGCAGAAGTATTTTGTCTGGGTATAATTAATTCTCTAGTTCGACAATTATATCTGTACACAGCACTGTCAGTTTTTATGGATTTTATAATACAGTCTCCTATTTGTAAATGTTTTCCTTATCGTCACCTGTGAGACAGAAGAGCAGTGACTAACTTTTCAAGAGCAGATATCCAACTGTGTATCAGCCATTGTCCAAGTCACAAAGCAACACAGTAAATGATAGAGAACAGCTTATTTTTCCTAATCTCTTTCAGTGATACTTGTCTTAGATGTTATTTTCTACCTGAGGGTTATTTCCAACAGACATGGATGCTGGATCTGATTGACTTGCTGTAACATAATTGACTGAAACCAACTACTTCTAAGTTTCTTTCTTCAGGTCTTTTCAAATTTTTCTTTTTCTGCAAAATAGCCAGGAGGGATTCTTACATGGCCGTTAACTCAGATTGTAGCAGAGTATTTACAACTTGCTTTCAAACTAGTCATCTCTTCCAGGTAGCAAGCAATGGAAATAAATCCGCGTGAGTATCAGCAGTAGGAGCTGCTGTGTGGGTCTGTTTCAGGTACCTTAAGCTGAGCCCTGAAATCCTTTTCTCTGTACAAAGAAAGGTTGCATTAATGCTGGTTGTACCACTTCTTTGGTAAGAAACACATTTCTTGACTGCAGGAATTGTATCAATGACCTCATTCCAATTATATCCTGGATTACTGGGGCAATACCTTTCCCTTCCTGTCCCACAAGTGGTAAGCCCAGAGGCTGCCTGCGAAGGGCACTTGTGCATATGTGGTGCTGGAGCAGGGCAACCTGGACACATGCCACTGATCCAATACCAGTTTCCACTAAAGATTTGAGAGGGAGTTATAGGGGAGCACATCCCCCCACCCTCAGCCACCATCAGTCCCAGCCTAGAAGCAAAGAAAATGGCAGCTCCGAAAGACAAGCTTGGCCCTGGCTCTCTGTGGATCCATTCTTTCCATAGCTATAGGTAGAGCTGGGCAGGACGGGTGAAGAGTACAGCTGTGAGGTAAGTCAGCCTAGAAATATAGCTTGGGGTTGGGTTTTTTTCTGAGGATGGAGCTATATGGGAAACTCGGATATTAAAGAAAAAAAAATCTTTTCTTTCTGGTGGGGTGTCTGTGTAGGTGTCCTGCATCATAGTGGCAGCTAAAGGAATGAAGGGGTTATTTGGGCTCCTCTATGCTGCCCGGGAGATGAGGAGGCCTTGGCACAAGTCAGAATTAGGCTGTTGGTCATGTAATTCCCCGGGATAACTGAAGGCACCCCAGTCAGCCTTGCTTCCCCTTGGAGCCCTGACCACCCTGGGCAGGCATCTCTTTATGGAGAGGGTAGCAGCCACTGCAGCAGCCACGCAGGGACACTCACACCCTCTGTCTCCTGACCCTCTAGGAGGGAGGAATTGGAGTAATGTAAATGCCCCGAGGACTGACAGCTGGGGCATCGCATTGCTCGCTTGTCGGGATGGATTTTCCCCTCGCTTTGCACAAGGGGTGTACAGGTATTTGCAGCCTGAGTCCCAATCACATTTGGAACTATTGAGCTCAGGTAGGTATTTACCTGCTTTGAGGGCTCTTTAGCTTGAGGGCAACTGGTGGAACAGAGGCTTTAGCATGAACCAGAGCCAGGCCTTTCCGGTGTCAGTCACCTGTTTGGCTCTTAAAGAGCACCTCAAAGGGGAGATTATTGCCTCGCATTCCCTTTGGCAATTATTTTTCAAAAGTTGTTGTGACTTGCAGTTAGGTGAAGGCTGTGTACCTGTGCATTTCTAGCTCTCTCATTTGCAATAGTCTCACTCCTGTGGATCATGGATGTCTGCTGCTGACAAAAGAGCTCGTCTGTTGTTATATAAACCTGTGGGTTTGGGCTCAAATTTTTTTTTAGAAAGCCAAGGCTGTGCGGGGCGGGGTTGGTTGGCTGTAACGTTCACGCTCCATCACATGCAAGGACCTGCGGTCATCCCACAGGGCAGGCTCTGTGCAGCATCGCTGTGTTTGCAAGATTCCCTCTCTTTTTTATTTTCTGGCTCTTGCTAAGCGTTACATGGGTGGCAAAGGTCACTGTTACGAATGGGGCTTTCAAACTCAGAATAAGTAACAGAAATAAAGCTTTGTGGTTAGAAGCACCATTCTCAGATGTCAAAAAAATCACTTTCCCCCAATTTTTTTTAGATTTTTATTTTAGCACAAGGTCATATTCCTGTACCATTACGTGGATTAGTACATTGTTACACTGGTAGGCTCATTGCTGTTGGGGAAATGACTGACAGGTAAGGCTGCTGTCAGTGGTACCTCAGTGGTGGCTGGGATCCACCTGTAGGTTTGGAGGATGTAGAGCACTGCAGCCCAGCACATCTCCTAACCAGAGCCAGCCTGAAGAGGTACTTTGCGCGAGGCATCCTCCAGCTGAGGTCTGTGCCATCAAAGCCAGGAAAATGG
>JANZLQ010000001.1:15001114-15112031 GCA_026212715.1 Elanus axillaris
GGTGTGGGGGTGTAGGGTAGGGTTTGGGGGGGGGGTGTTTATTTTGTGTTTGGGGGGGGTAGCTTTTTTTTTTTAAGCTCCCTACACAGATCCCACAGGCAGGTTTCTGGGGACACCCCAGAGTGTTGGTGCAGCCTTAGTGTGTTCCCTGCTCCCTCCCTCCTGCCCGAGGGAGTAATCTGTTGTTCTCCAGCAGTCACAGCTTGTTCCTTCCAAGGGCAAAACTGATTTTGAAGATTGGCCAGAAAGGAGGCAAAACCATCGAACGGCTCAGGCCTCCACTACTCACTCACCTGGGAACAGCTGTTTCTGAGCCTGAGCCCTCTCCAGCCTCCAGTACAGCCACCAAGGGGATGTCCCGGTCTGTGGGCCACTGCCTAACAGCCAGACTGTCTCAGCAGCCACACAGAAAAAATGACACAGGACATGGGGATTATGATGTGATGGGGATAGATAAAGGTGAATTGTGTGGGCAGAGTCATGAATGCCTGTGAGAGCAGTTTGCCCCTGGAAGAGCCACGGAGACCTCGGAAGCCTCCACATCCTCCAAGAGATGCTACTGCTGGAAACAGGCAGCTGGGTGAAGCTGGGTGAAGTCCTCTGGCATGCCTGCAGCCCAACTCAGAGAGCTGGCATGAGTCTTTACATGTCAATATTTAAAAAAAAATATTAAATTATTATACTTTTAAAACTTTTCCTGCAACCCTCCATTCAAACCCATCTTCCCCCTTACCTTCACAAGGCAGTAGCATACACCAGAGCAGGGCATTGCTGGGTTTAAATCTGACCATTAAAGCCCTGCTGAAGACCTTGTTCAAGGGGACAGTGGACACCCCCAAAAGGGACACCTGCTCTGTGGCTCCATCTGTCGTGGCTGCTCACCTCTCCAGAAGGAAGGTCTGACAAACAGCCAGCACAACAGCAAAAGCCTCCTTTCCTTACCAGAAAAAAAACCACCTGTAAAAGTGGGTGTTTCTATTGCTATACCCCCCCACAGTAGTCAATGCTGGAGGCCACCAGAGTTGCCACAGAGGCACCAGGACAGCAGGCTAGGTTGCAGATAGCAGGAGGGGTCTGCAGAAGTCCAAGAGGTGTCAAATGCATGTTAATCATGACCTTTAACACATGCCTATGTTTTTCCAAATATATGCAAAAAAAAAGTTTAAAAAATCCCCAGTAAACATTAAGTCAATACATGTAGCAGGCTGGTCTTAGCAAAGCCCAGCTGCTGTCCTCTCTCTGTGTCGCACTCCACTCTTCTGTCATGGGCCAGCAGTGAAATAAGTTTAACACAGTCTTTACCTCCCAGCCCTCCCTGTTGCCCTCACCACCATGCTGAAATCAGGACCATGACACTGAGAGACAGCATTTGGGAAGTAGAAAGTAATTATTTCATTTTGCACAAATGGTATAAACTGTTTCTGGCAAGGCTGTGTTTGTCCCTGTGATAAATCCTCCCCCCACCCCGCCCTGTGTTTTTCCCACCAAGAAAAGCCTTTACTATTATTATACAGAGAAAACCCATGTGAATTTCTTCCTGCAAAGCACCAGCAGTCAACAAGATTGTAGCAACAAGGGAATGAGTCATGGTTTCCTTTCAGCCATCCCCACAGTAATCTGCTTTTGACCCTGTCATACAGGGCACGTATTGCAGTCCCCCATGCAAGGGCCTTGTGCAGAGCTGAACAGAGGAGTTACAACAAAGGAAACCTTTTGTTCCCACAGAATAGAAATGGTCCTGATTTTTCAGACCTTTGTACAAGTGTGCTCCTGGCAAGGCAGAGGCCAGGGCTGGGGAGGAGATGGGAACAGGGGAGGGCAGGAGGGATGAAGAAACAGCCCTACTGCATGAAAAGCAAACTGATCTCTTTTGTGACCTGCTGCTTTGGTACCTGTGTCTTTCTCTGTTTCTTTGCCTCTCTCCTTCTGACCTTGCCCGTCCAGCTGGGGCTGTGGACTGCAGTACTCCTCCAGCTTTCCTCAGCAGCTGAACCACAGCTGAAGGCATCGCACGCTGCAGCACGCCACAGGGAAGGCAACCTGGAAAGCAAACACGGACACAGCTTCAGTGAACCCTGCTCGTCAGCAATGGACCCCAACTGCTCAAACACCCCGTCAGCCAGCAGTGACTGGTCCTGTGCACCATTGGCTCTGAGGAGCACAAAACAGCACCTGGGGATGGAAATGACCTGCCCTTTGCTCCTCTTTGCTATGTGTGGGAGCAGCTTTCCACAGATGAGTTGTTTCCTTCTTCTGTTGCCTTCTAACATAGCAGATGGCACGTTTGGGCTTCCCGGTTGATAGCTGTGCTGAATGCCACATTATCGCTTTATGTTTCAAAGGAGTTGTGGCACCCCTGAATCCTGCCAAACCAAGGAAAACAAACTAGGGTTAATACATACTTAACATGACTTAACACTGAATAGCGATGCCAGTCTTGCTCAAAGGCCACCCCACCTGCGCTATTGTCTGTAAAAAATCATTCACAAATGTGCTGCCCCAACAGCCCAGAGAAATCCCACAGAAACCCCCAGCCTGTCTCTGTCAGGGTGCTTCCTCTCTGCTGCAAGTTTGCAGGAAGGTTATGTACATACTAAGATGTGCTGAGCACGCTACAGCCACCCAGCAGCAGGGTGATTCACTTAGTTGAAGGAGTCATTTCAGGAGGGCCTGAGCAAATGCATGCATGCACACACGTACACACACACGGGCAGTAGCCCACGAGCAAAGCCATCTGCCGAAACGCAGTCACGCTATACAATGTGGCCCATGCAACCTGAGGAGTGAGCAGGTCAGCAGGACAGAAGAAATTGTTCAAGAAATATTTTCTTGTCTGAATTTGCTGATTTGCTAAAAGCAGTGTTTGATGGGGCGGTGATGGCTTCCAGCCGGGAACCAGGAGTTGCGGCAGGAATTGGGGACCACAAAGCCTCCCAGGACCCCAGCAGAGGTAATATTAGCCATGAAAGCTTTGTGTATCTGGCGCAGACAGATTGAATGTCCTGCCATTAGATGTATTGTCTTGGTCAAAAGAGAAATGAGGCAAGAACTTTCCTTCCCTACCTTTTTATCTGCTCTGTGCAGGATTGCCAGATTATGCAGAAATACCAAGCAGCAGACATTGGGCCAGTGAAATGTTTGCATTACATTTGCATTGTTTACAGAGAAGAGTAAAACATGCTTATTTTGATTGAATGTTTTTATAACCGTGAGGGAGAGAATGATCATGCATGGAAGGCAGGAGTAACAACTAAGTAATTTTCCAGTGCTGGTCCACAGCACAGTTACCATGGCCTGAGCTGTGTCCCAAGTCCTCAAGGGCAGCAGAACTATGAGCTAACCCTGGCAGGCCTTGGCTTGCCGACACCAACACACCCAAATTTGTTACTGACTTCAGGGAATAGGGTGCACACCCAGCAGACATGTCAATACGACACACCAAATGGTACATGGACAGATTCATTAAGGCAGCTTTGGTGAGTGCAAATCTGTGCATACCAGTGAGGCTGGGAGTGATGGATCAGTTTGGCTGGAGGAGACCTCAGGCATCCTGCCAAGTGCTGCTGCCCCTCTCCCCATAGCCCTGTGGTCTCCAGCAAATTTTAGCCCAGTGGTGTTTCTGTACCAATACCAGTAGAGTCCTCTAGCACTCACGGCTGTGTGACAAGGAAAAATAATTCAGTCTCAGTAACTTTACTGTTCACAAAAGGCTGTTTTCTTTGGTTCTGTAAGCCATAACCAGGGGCAAAGGAACTGAAATCTGTGAGCAAGGAGTTTCATTCTTCTGATGGGTTTTACAGTCAGACAAATTCACAAAGAAGTTAGCGGGTGGCTTAGAGTTGTGCATTTGCAATGTAAATTGATACAGGCAGCTATTTGCTTTGCAGCGCAGAACCTGAAACACTTGAGGCTGTGAAGTTGCAATACCCCAGGCGCTGCAGAGGCTCTACCTCCTTCTTCTCAACCAGGCTGGTGACACTAATAGCAAGTTTTCACCTCTTGGCAATGTGCACCAGTTTGTTCTCAGCAAAACCTCATTGCTCTAAGTCACCCATACCCACACACCATCTTGTCTTTTACCTGTCCCTTACCTCCCTGACCAGCACTTCTGTGGGAAGAGCATTAGGCAGCCATGCCTTAACACTGCAGATGGGATGGAGAGGTCCAAGAGCATTTGCACAGTGCTGTCACAGTGATGCATGTGGAGACATCCCTCCCCATGGGAGGATGCTGTTGCATGAGCTGTGTCTGGGGACGGGGCTGGTGGAACAAGCCTCACACCCCAGCACTGTGGCCAGTCTCCCTGGGCACAGCAAGGCTCAGCAGGCTTTGCTAGGCTTCACTGGGAGCACAGGGATCTGATCTCTGGGTCTGGGATCTCCTAGGCAATTTAATTTTTACTTCTTACTACATCTGTTAACCCATCCCCCCTGGCTAAATGCATGATGGAGAAGCAGACAGCATTCTGGTGGGCAGAAAGGCTCTCAAAGCATCCAACCACCAAATGCAGGAGAGAGGATGGAGATACTAATCTCCTAATTAATTTAGGTGATTGTATTATGTATTTCATTGGAATACATGAAATACATACTGTTCTGTATCTCTGTCAGCAAATGGGGTAAAACCCCATTGAGCTTTAATGGCGTGGAAAAAGGTGGCTCTCTGAGACTGCAATAGTTAAAATAAGTTAGACTCCAAATTTAACAGGGCTCAGAATAGTGAACTATTCAGAGGTGGGTAGCTTTGTGCATGGAAGCAGCTTCATTTCAGTCAATTACAGGGGAGAAACAATGGAGCATGTTTCCTGTCACATTAGAAATATTCTATAGCTTTTAAGAAAGACAAGAGGAGGAGTAGGTGAGTATTTTAGAAGCTATTGTTCAAATATCATAATTTCAAATGGTATCTACAGTAACTTAGGACTAATCTTGAGGAGTAACATCCGTAACACAGTGGATGGGCTATGTCTCCTGCTGCTTCTTGCAACTTGGACAGCAGAAGGAAAATTTGGAGGCCTTGGATGGTACAATGGGCTCAGCCATCCCAGGCTTCAGTGCCTTTCTGAGTTACAGAGTTAACGTGCTTTCAACCTCATCAGCAGAGCAAGAACCAGAGAGACTCTGGAATAAAATCGTGAGGCAGGCAAAAGATGTGAGGAGATGCCTTGCCTAAGCTTCCCTGGCAAGATGGTGCCAGAGCTAACAAATAAACACCAACCTTCTGATTCCCAGGTCTCTGCCAAGCAGATAAGCGCCCTGTATTGCAGCTCAATGTGCCACTGCAGCCCTGAAGCTTTGCTTGCTGCCTGCACAGGAGAGGGGGAGGCAGAGGAATGTCACTCTTGTCCTACAACCCTCATCAACCTAGCACAGATCGCTTCAACTCATAGAAGCTGGTGACAGCATTAATATTCAAAGATCTGCCAGGAGAATGTGAAAGGGTGAGAAATGGGTTTTCTACACTGCTAAGAAGGTATTCCAGCATAAAGGAGAAGAAAGCAAGCAAAATTCAGACCTCTTCACATACCATCCTATTGAGCTTACATTCCCTGTTGTCAGACCTGATAGCTGGGTGAGAACAGATGTAACATTGCCCTGAATTTCATTATTTTTTAACTCATTCAGCAGTGGAGTTATCTTGTTAAGTTTTCACACCGTTCTGTCAAAATCCACCTGCTGTGCCATGCTCCTTGGCACACCTGCAGCGAGACCCCAGAAGACTACATTGGGATGACAGACAGCAAAGCCAGCCACCACCTTGCCCTGGCCTGCCTCAGCAGGAGAAATTTGCCCGTCTTGTCCCCATGCAGCCTGCTCCAGCCCTAACTGCTCCCCTTGGCAGGAGCAGCCCTCATAGTCCTTTGGGCAGGTTTCCCACACTGCCCTCAGGAGGCTGCTCTCGCTGACATGCTGGGCACTGTATGAATCCTTGGCACATGCTGGTTTTCTCTCCTGGGAAGCTCCCAAGTGAACCAACCTAAAGACTGGAGCAGGAATAAGCCTGAACGGGCGAAGGGTTGCACTGAAGCAAGTCAGTGGCTGGGACAGCACTTGGTTCACAATTGCCCAGGCCACGTTGTCTTTCCCACTCACAGTGTCCCTGCTCTTGTGCTGCTAAGAGAGGGCATTAGACCTCATCGGGGCACCCCACCAGGGTTTTGGTGTGTCCTAGGTTTTGGAGAAAGCATAGAGGTGCTAATACGAGTCCTGCTAAATTAGATGTGGAGACAGGAGGAGGTCACTGCCAGTGCCCCTTTGCAAGTCCAGCTGGAGACCAGAGAGGATTACTCTCCCAAGGAAAAGAAAACATTTGTTCTTCATCTATACCACTAATGACAACAGAAACTTTAGATTTATTCTTACCTTCCTCTCAGTGTAGACAGACAGCCTTCTGAAACCATCCAAGCAGACAACCCCTCTTGTGGTTGTCACTGGCACAAGCTTCACTGTGTCTGCAAAACACATCATTGTAAACTCATTTCCTCCCCAGCCTCATTTGTGGCAGGAGGCTGGGATTGCTGCTAAGGACTAACACAGGGGCCTCTAAGGATGCTGCCAATCCGGCACAGCGAATGTCTTTTCCTCAAATACCAAGAAATGCATTTTTCAAGACCAGTGGTGTATGGGACATTACCCCAAATGAGAATTTCTGCAAGGTACAGTGCCTTGTGCATTGGAGGGCCTCCAGGTTGAGCTGGAATAAAATCTCTCCCCAGCTGAAAAGCCCAAGTGCTTGGACTTGCTCGGCGATAGTGAAGTCACTGTGGCTGCTCAGGGAGGAAGAGGAATGACTTTGTGGTGTTCCCAGCCGTCCCTCTGCCCGGACACACCATCCAGCTCACAGAGACCACAGTGAATTCATTCTCACTTTTAGAGGGCTTCTGTATCTGGAAGGAAGAGGCTGAATAAAACCTGCCTGCAACTGCCACACGCCTCTGTATGGCCAAGCAACACCGGTTTCCACCACAGCCCACCCTCCACACGCAGGAGCCAGAGCTGTATCTTTCCCTGAAACCCCTTTGCAACGTGTCGTCTAGGCAGTCTGTGGCGTGCCTGCGCATCCCACTTGACCATGTATCAGCAGATGTCACCACTGTATATCATACATGCTGTGCAGCGTATGTAGGGTTATTGCTGAGCATTAAGCTGAGTGATCGCATGGATGGGATGTTTCCTGACACTCTGTGGGCAGGTGCCTTTTTAATAAAAGCTGAACTTTGTACTTTTAGCTGTAATTTTCCTCACTGCCTTCTAGAGCTAGGCATGAAGGAAATAGACACATTTAGGATACTTGACACAAAACTAGAAGCTTTCTGGTCAGACAAGGGCACTGACAGCTTAGTCAGGAGAGGAGTTAACAAGAGGAAATGACCTTGCCCAGAAAGATTTTGTGCCCTCTTCCTATGCTTGTGTGGTCCCACTGTGCCCATATGGGCCCCTCGATCAACAGCTACTTTTCCTTTAAATTAAGTCCAGAATCACCCTGGCAACACACTTCCCCACCATGAGGTCAACAAAGAGTCCTCCAGATGGGCAAAAGAGGGAGAATCTCAGTCCTAAAGTTCACACTGTCCTAGACGTCTTTTGACAGGTAAGCACTGATTGCGGAACAGAAAAAAAATTGGGTCTACTGAGAAGCAAAGGGCTGCCTATTAAATTCATTATTTCTCTCCATGGATGTAAACCAGGACACCAGAAGCAAAAGCCTGTGACATTTATGCCAGAAAAAAAGCAGAGGAGTTTATTTTCCTCTGTGCTCCACACCACCCAGCCTGAAAAAGATATGACTTTTCAACTTATTTAATAATGCAAAACCTGAGGAAGGGGTGAGTTGTGCAGAATCCAGAAGAAGAGATTGCAAAGAGTCGAATTTGCTGATAATACACTACTTGCAAAACAAGCTTCTGCTATTCCCCTCTTGACACAGTGTCTGTTGCCTACCAGGGCAATCATATCCAAGTGTAATTGTCTAACAATTGTTCTGCAGTGAGAAAATAGTTCTGATTACAGACATTAACACGTTTAGGCATTAAGCTTCCTCACTGTAATTACCCTTGAGCTTAGTCTCACAAATGAATTAATGTGCTGATCGCTTGGACTAATAGAACCAGCAAAAGGGTGATGAATTGCTTCCAAATCAGATAAAATCAAGCGTGACATCATTTAATTAATTTCAGGGCTTAGGGGGAGAAGAAAGGGGGTCAGCATGATGCTGAAAAGAAATTTATCTCTCCTTTACTGATTTCTTTGGAGACAGAAACACACAAGCAGGGGAGGATGGAGCTGGGGAAAGGGAAGATGTGCACCAGGTGAGAAGGGGGTTGCTAGAGATGAGGCTGTATAATTTCTGTGTATGAGCATGCAGCCCTGGGTAGCTGCGCCTGCGTGACCGATTCGGTACAGCTGACGTAGGTGCAATGGATGGATCTCTTCTGGGTATGAACAGATGCACTGCTTACCTTGCTCTGATTTTGAGTCATTCTCTGAGCACCTGAGCCCATGCGTAACCCCTGCTGCTCCCCCAAGCAGACAGCTCACTCCTGGTCTTCCCCAGGGTCACAGTTCTTCCATGGGAGCTGAGTACCTGAGGGCAGAGTTGCCAAAAAAACTGCTCTCCTTTGTCCTGTTTCTTGGCAGCGGATCTTTTGCCAGCCTGTCAGCACAAGGCTGCAGTCAGCCAAGAGCCGGGCTGGCTATTGCTACTGTGAGCAGTTAGACTGCTACCCTCCTTGACTTCTCCTCCCCTGTGAAGGGCCTCCTGATCATTTTTGTTTTATAGAAAGGAATGAAAGGGGTTGATGGAAAGGACATGGCAGAGCTCTGGACTGCTGCTGTTAAGTACAGACACTCTCAAATTAAAGTTTCCCCTCGGATGGCTGCCCACCTGTAAAATAAAAAAGCATCATACAAGGAGCTTGTACCTGATAGGGTTACACGTGGAGCTTTCTCCTTGCAGCCCCGCAGATAACGATCCATCACCAATTTCAGATTTTGCATCTCACGGATATCCTACACAAAGAGAGAAGGCCTTATAAATCAAAGGTCTCCATTACAGCTTACATCCAGAACTGGTTTCTACAATTTGAAAAGCAGACTAGCTTTTTACGTACACATATGGGGATACACACACTACAAAGACTCACAGTCCGGGCCTTATGCCAGTTTAAACATATGTTAGCAGCACACACAGAGAAATCTACATTTACACAGACAGATATTTGCTGCCTGTAGATAAAAAGACACTCATCTCTCCTAAGTGTACATACCTGTATAAGCATATGCAACATAAAATGCACGTGCACGGACGCACACAAAGAATATTATAACAATGCACAGCCAAACCATATAACCATATGACTGATCTCATGTCATTTAAATGGCAAGGAGTTTTGTCACTGCTGATTTCAGCAGCAGCGGCATAGGGCCCACAATATATTGCTGCATGTTTTGATCTATGTTTTATTTGGCTGAATTTTGGAGCAGTGGAGGGAAGGAGGTGATGAGACCTGTGAAAGCTAAACTTGAAGAAACAAAGTTTTTCATTCTCATAAGTGCAGAGAGACAGCATGCTTTATCATAGAGCCTGGCTGCCCCTTTGATAGCAAAGGCGGAGGAAACAGGAACCCAATTCCCCTGTTGCTGAGAACAGTAACTCTGGAGTCTCCCTGCGACAAGATTGTTTTGTGGCTTTGCCAGAGACCACAGGTCCAGCAACCCAATATCAACACCTTTAGCAGCATTCGTCATTGTCTTGGATATTTTAATTCATCCAGTCACCCTGGGCACAGTGCAGCTTATGACTCCATTTGTTTGATGCAGCCTTACAATAAATCCAGTTAGTGGAGCGGAAAGTGCAGGTGACAGTCATTGTGATATAAAGTGGATTCCTTATTTTCAGAACCTGATCTTGCAAGGCATCAGGCATCTCCTGAGATGCTGATAGCTCTACTTGCTCTATTCTATAAATGACAACCAGCAAACAATAGCAAGGAGCACCAGCAGCCAGGTGCCAACTTCCACACATGCAACGAGTTTGAAGGTCTGAATTTCCTTTCCTAGTGGTGATCTAGCCATACCACAGCAGTCTCAGTACTGGCACACTCGTGGGCAGAGAAGAAGCCGGTCCTGGAGAAGACCCAACTGTCCCTGCCTGATCTGTCCAGCTTATCACAGAGGCACCAGTTCTGCCCTGACAGCTCTGGCTGTGCTGAGCTGTGAGTCTTACTCTGCTCTGCTTTACTCCTAGGTAAGAGTAGTTCATCACACTTGTCTTTCTTCCATGCTAACGAACTCATGATGCACATGCTAGGGCCCAGTTTCTTTTAAAAAACAAAACCAAAGAAACACTAGATCCAAATGGTGCCAGATGTTCAAATAATTGGTGCTGACATCCTTTGGAAATCTGGCCATGCATTGCTGAAGAACCAGCTCTGCAATTGGTGGGCAAGCCAGCTTTAGGGCTGCAGAGAGATGGAAGGGGAAGCAACAAAGTGATCTTGTGGCTGATAACTGATTTTTAAGGGTAACTAAACTTCCAGCAAAACCCTCCTGTCAGCCACACCCTGAAAGTCAGGAGGGATGAACTTAAAACTTAGTCAGAGGGGAATTTACGCATCTAAGCACTACAGGGGATCTGGGGCTTTTTCTGTACCTAAGTTTTCCATGTTTAAAGAAGTTGGAATAAAGAAATTTCCTCATCTCCGAGGGAGGCTCTGTGTGGAAAGGTTTATGAAATGCTCACAAACTGTGCTATGGGGAGGGAGCTCTCGTAAGCATCTTACAGGGGATTCTTGGCAGTGTGAGAATGTCATGGTACTCTGTAAGTGAAAGAGAGGGATTTGCTTTTACAGTATGACATTTGCCAAATAATTAAGGTGAAGAGCAATGTGCTATAATCACTTTTAGTATTAAACACACACAGTAAAAATAAATGTTTAAAAGGCATGTGGGTTTTTTTGAGTATAGGACATGTTGCTTGCATGTTGTTGTAAGAATCCTTGCTGCTGAGATCATAAGCTTCAGTTCAAACTGTGTAATTATTACCTGGCACCTTCTTCTTCTCCCATTATGTATTACCTGCACCTAAGAGATCCAGAAATGAAAGGATCTGAGCTTTCCTAATTTAACAGTCATTTGGAGGATTTGCTGTGTGAAGTTCTTATTTTACTTTTGTCATAATTTAGCATGGTCTGAAAGATTAAAACAGATAAATAAAAATGCATTATGCACTTATTGACCGGTTGTCACAACCCAGACTGGACAGACCAGGGAGTCGTGTTTAATTTGAAATTCCCTCGGGCTAAATTAAGGTGAAATGACACAAAACTATCAGTTAAAGATTTTATTCATGACAGAAGCAAACTGAACTGGGGAGGCGTGGTAGTAGGTGGCAGGGTTTCTCACAACAGGAATTAGCATAAGACTACTTCTGTAAACCAGGGTAACCATATACATCAATTCAGGGAATGAGGAGATCCCTCCCATTGAGTCACGAGGTTCAGAGCAGACCCCCTTGCTTTCTAGACTCCTCAGAGAAGGGCCCAGGGACAGCTGCATCCACTCTTAGTCTCAGGCTTGGTCAATGGTTTATGGCTTGAAATGGATGAGGTGTAGGGATTGTGGAAAAGGAAAGAGAGAAGAACACAGAGAGAGAGAAAAAGGAAGAGAGAAAGATTTCACCAGTCCTGGGTCCAGTGTTGGTTCAGTCAGCCAAGGGGTCCAGTCCCGGTGGGCTTGCATGCTTGGGGCTTCAGTTTATGTCCTTTATCATCCTTGTCCCTCCTTTGGGTGGGCACCTGAACTCGTCAGGTTAATGAGCAGTTTGTGAGCCTTTGGGTTTGGGGGTCCTTTGTGGAGTAACTTCTCCTTCCCTGCAGATGTGGCCATTGTTTGATCTTTGTATCAAAACAGCTTATCAGAACAGGGAACTGGGCACCCTCCAGCACACCCTCCCCCTCCTGTTGCTGATGTCTGATCTGATGGGTTTTTCACCTTGGTTCTTTGCTGTGTAGCGTTTGTCTTCAAGCAGAACTTGCTCCACCACAATGTTTGAGACATTAACTCTTTCAGTCTTTCACACTAGTGTCTTAGAAATCTGCATTAAACTCATAAACTACAGGGAGAGACAGGAAATCATATTGTGCTTCACACATCTTTTCCTGTTTCCACAGGACTCTAATCACTTCCCAGCCTGTAGATACGGTTTTGGAGGCAGCCACCTCTGACCTCTGCTGTCATCCTCCAGCCCACAAATATCGAACAGGAGGCATCACAGAAGATGCCACGGGAGCAAAACCAGCCAGTCCATTGCCACAGGGGCACTTCCTTTCTGTATCCAGAGGGTGTTACTGTATTCATGTTATTTTTTTAACTGTCCCCAAAGCCCACAAGATTGCAGGTGGAATGTTTCTTGCACTTCCTTGTTTCAGGAATATAAAACCAAAACAGGCAGTGATCTTTGAGGCCCTGGTCCTGACCCCAGACCAGAACAACCCCTAGTTTCCTATCAAAACTAGTTCCCCAAGACAAAAACCTACTGGAAACACAAGCTTTGGCACCACCACCAAATGCAACAGCTGCGGTGGGTGACGAGCTGGACTTACCATGAAAGAAACACATGGCTTGGGCCTAGACTTTGGCTTAGATCATATGGGAGGGTGGTAATCTGGATCGCTAGTCAGTCTGGACCTGGAGTCATGTCCTAATCAGCTCTAGAACTGGGGATTGTGTGCATGCCCTGCTTTACTGAGTGTAGGAGGAGATGCTACCAAAACAGAAGAAAGCCCTTGGAGCTGGAGTCATGCTGAATGCAAGGTCCTATCTTTGCAAACATTACATACGGTGTTTGCATTTTTGTGTGCAGTATGTTCATATTCATGTATTTGTATGCTGCCAGCTTTGGGAGCAAGCAAATGTCCTCTAACTGCAATTTCAGCCTGGTCAAGGTAACTGACCTTTTTCATTAAGTGCTTCCAAATTTCCAATCTATCCACGAATGTGAAAAATCTGTGCTAATTACAGGCCTGTCAGGAGGCCAAAAGTGCAGAGGGGAGATAAGGGGGTTTCTGTGTATTATTTAAAGGCACAGCATGCCAATGGGGGTTTCAGCTTGCACTAACACAGTGCCCTGGTGTCTGTTATTCAGGTACGGTTATTTAAAAACAGAGCTAAAAATTTAGGAGGGCTTGAGATATTGGGACCTACCATTGACTCAGATGGCCAAGGTGAAGCTCCTCGGCCATGCTCAGCAGCAGAGGGGCCACCCTCTCCGAGGCTCCCCCTGATTTTTGTCCCAGTCCATTCTGCGTGCTGAACATCTGGTACCCTCATGTACGGTATAATAACATCCCAAACTATGTGGGCACAACACTTACAAATAGTGCTTAAAACATAATGGCTTATTAATATAACACATATCATTTGAGAAGTGATATGAGCTCTTTCCCTTTTATATCCTTTTTAATAAAGCACATTGTGAAACTCACTGACCTTTTTTCTTTCCTTTTTTTTTTTTTAAGTTCCCTGGCATTATGTAGAAAAACCCCATCAGTGTGAAGTAGAATATAATGCAGTTTATTACCACTAACAAGGGAATGGCCCATAACTCTAAAGAGACAAAGCCTCAAGTGAGCTATGAAGGTCATTTTCTTGCATCCAGAAAGAAAATGTAATACTGACTGTGTCGTGCTTCCCATTTCAGAGACAATGTGGGCTGCTTTTTGTTTTATTGTAATAAATAGTAAAAATGAAGGGTTTTTTTTCTTTCAGATGGAATTTCACACAGTCAGTCCTCCCCGCTTGGGAGGGAATTAAGGTGAGTATCTGTCTGGATTTTCCAGCATTATTTATACTCCTCTGGATTTGATGGTTGGTTTGTTCATGAAAATTTAGGAGACAAAAACCCCAGTTGCATACTTTGCTGCTTCTCCCTGCTGTGAATACTCAAAAATCTCAGTGGGTAAAGGCTCAGATAGCAAACTCAGAGATTTTATCATTACCAGGGTTACTTCCAGAGGTCTTCAATAATATATTGTTTCAGTATTTGGAAATCAGGCCTTCCTGTGATTCTCCATCCCTGCTTCATGCAGCCATGAACCTTAGAGAAATGTTAAAAGATGGCAATGCTGCGCTAAAAGCCAATGTGGCATCAACAGTTCAGTGGAGGGACCAGGGTGTAGATCATATGCTGGACAAATGTACAAGGCTGAAGAAGACAGTTTAAGCTTTAGGTCATGAATGAAAATAAATATCAATCTCCTTTTCCAGCTGTTACTATATCAGAGGCAGGCCAAAGCCCTGCTGTAGCAAGCACTGGGAAAAAGCGCTGATGCTGCTCTCTGAAAATATAGCTTTTCTTTTTGACCCTGGAACAAACACTTTTGTGCACTGCTGCAGCTCTTGGGTCAGAGATAACTGGGATGTAATTGGGATGAGATACATTTTTCCATATCTCCATTCCCTGGTCCACCTCACTACAACCCCCAGATGGCCTGGGAGAGGGGAGATGGATTGCACCTACCTTGTCCTCCTCTGCCTCAGTCCTGAGAGTTTGTTATTTTGGCCTTGCTAAATGGCTCAGGTTTTGTGCTCTACAGCTGTAGGAATTTGCAACATTTTCCTTGAGTTCCAAAAGGAATTATCTTCCTTTGGTGAGATGACACAGAAAAGTAAAACCTAGTAAAACTTGTTTTCTGTCACTTCACCATCTTCTCTTCCAGTTGCTAATGGTGTAATATAAAACAGTGTCAGCAAGTGTTGTGGCATTATCAGCAGCTACTCTCTGTTTTCAAAATGACAACAAAACACTGTTGATCAAGAAGCTCCTGGTGTCCTTATCTGGGGCAGGAAGAGAAGGGGCACATAAAATCATCAGTGGCCATATTAGGCTCGAAATAGAAAAGCACACAGCAAACAACTAATGCTGAAACACATGCAGGCTCCAGAAGGGAGACCAGTGAGCTCTGCCTGCACGCACAAGGGAGCCTGCAGGGAATTGGCAATGAACATGCTTCATATTCACAGCTAAATAAATCTCCTAGGCTCTGATCTTGCTGCTAATGCACCAGGAAATAAGTACTCTTTTGAGGTACATAGCTGGTAAATTATCTTAAGCCCACTTAAGTCAACAGAAGGACGCTGATGCAGATGGGTAAAGGATTTGACCTTATCTGTTTGCTTCGGATATTACCCAAAGACCTGAACATCAATTTCTTATCACTAACTAGTTCATCACTAACTGATGAACACTTAGCAGCTTTGCCAAACACTGCAATTTGTCTTTCCTACTTGAAGTGTCAAATGTCACCTTAGCAATGCATAAACAACAAAACCCGGGGAGCGTCCTCAAGACTGATATTTCACAATGTGAGAAAATGTTGGATCTTGTGAATCTCAATCCTGAATTTTGATGCCATCCTTCAAGACATGCTTGGCACGTACTCCCATACAACATTCCATTCAACAAGTTGTACAAGAATAACTTTGGTTTTATCTCCAAGGGAGAGGGAAGAGATGAATCACACTGTCCAGGCCACGCCAAGAAATATGGTTTGGAAGAACCAGTCCTTGTATCACAGTAATCATGGCCAGCGCTACAAGACACAGAGGTGTGTGCTAGGGCTAACATCATCACCAGTTTCATTAGCATAAAAGACCTGAAGCAGCTAGAACAGAAACTGCAGTGGATCAGCCTTTCTGTGCCTGCCCAGAAGACCTGATCCAGTAAATCTGGGTTTAAGCTAATTCTTCTTGTGCAAGGGCTGGCAAGTGGCAAGACGCAGCTCCAACCTCCAAATGACACCCCCGGCATGTCCCAGCTTGCCAGCCCAGAGCCACACAACAGTGTTATTTGGCTGAGTGTATCTGAGGAGAATAATGCTGCCAGCGATGCTAATTATTGAGAGGCTTGGACAAAAGCTAGTCCCACTGAAGGCAGTGGCAGTACTCAAGAAATGCAAGCAGTAGAAAGCTCTGCCAAACCCAAAGCTTTGGCCATTCTTTCCCTGTCTGGCCACATCCCTCACTCATGCTGTGCTGAGCCCAGGCTGGCCTGAAGAATAACAAGAGGAAGTGCTGGAGAAACTGCTTTAGTTTTGTAAATAACAAACAACGCTGTCATTGAGTGAAAAAGGATGATTGTGTTTCTGGTGTATGTAGACTCTCTCTCCTTTAAAAAAACCACTAAGTCTTCCTAGGCATTCTCCAGGTTTCACTGCTCTGAGTCAATCCAGGCTGGGATCTAGTTTTGCAGCAATTTAATAGAGAAAAAAATGCATTTTTTTTCCCTATAAAATGTTGCTAATTATGGTTCCTAACCTGCCACCACTCTGACAGACACAGGAAATATTTCCAGTACAAAGTAACAACACTAACGCTAACGTTATTGACTTGCCAAAGGTATATATGTCATATGCTCACTTTTATATGCTGATATATAGTAATTTTTATACTTATTCTATACTCGCACCTCTATCTGCCCAAAGTATTGATCCAGTACTGAAAATTTGTTCTTTCTCTCAATTCTCCTTCTTCCTTCAGAACTGAACTGATGGCCTTTGGGGATAACAGGGATGTTTCAGCTACAAATCTGAAGGGAAATGGCAACAGTTATTACCCTGCTTCACACACTGCTAGCCCTACAAATGCTCCCTGGCTGACTAGTTCAACCCCTTGGTGTTTTTCATTTTAATTCCTTTAAATTATGGCTAAGCAACCATGCAAATCATCTGATGCCAAGTTCCTCCCTTTCTTCCTAGGGAACTCAGCAGAAGTTTTACTGGTACAGTTCTCAAAGGAGAGCAGAACTGGGACCATAACACTAACATAACACCAGTGCTCCTCAGTTCATGACAGGTTATTGGCACATTCCCTTAGTGCAAAAGAAGCCAAACAAATCCAGAAAGTATCTGTATTTGCATTTCTGTACACCTATGCTGTTTGCAGAGTAAAGAGCACTTACGATTCATCATCACCCTTTTCAACTGACCACCCTCTGATTTCCACAGATTAAATGCAAGCTGCACGTACTGGAGGAGCAGGGAATTCACCTCCCCTTGCTGGCCTTGGGGCAGCCCAGTTCCTGGCACCGACCTGGCCAGGGTTCGATGCCAGCTCCAGCCTGCCTGCCATAGGGCACCAGAGCAGTACCCTGGGATCCTGCTCCAGCCTCCAAAGGTGTGGGCATGCAGTGACTTCAGGTCTGTGTGGCACAGGACGAGGTGACTGTGCAGAGCAAGCCATAGCACAGGTCCTCAGGCTTGGCCTTCAGTAACACTGCACTTCTCACAAGACCTTGCCTAAGACCTCAGCAGCCATCTAATATTAATTTTATGCACAGTTGTAATTTCTTTTTAATCATACCTCTTTGGAAGTTTTGCAGCCATGTGGGATTCTGCACCCAAATACAGACATTACTGTGTCATCAAGGGAAACGTCTCATATCTAAACAGCGAAAGATAACTAGTGTTTAACATCAAGGAAGAAAAGCAAACATCAAAACATTCAGAAAATCCCCATGCGGGTGCAGATGGGAGAAGGTACAGTGAGAGGAGATGTGGACAGGGAGCGGGTAGACAGAAAGATGGTGCCTGAAGGGTGTTCACCACTGGGAATTACCACCCCTGACAAAGCAGGACTGAAACACTGAATGCTGTGATCTCCTCCCCTTGCCATCACACCCCACTGCTCTCCTTGAGCAACCCCAGAAGGCACTGCGGGGGCTCTGGGCAGCTTTCCTACTTGCACTGTCTGGAAGGTTATATATGGTCTTTGGAGGTTTGGGTTTTTTTCTTATTTCTCCCTAGGTCTTAAGAAATCATCTGTGAGACACAGAGCCGCTATTATTTAAATATGTAACAGCACCCCGTTTTGGTTATCTATCTGAGTGGTGCCCCAATGCTGTAAATCCAGCTTTATTTACTTACACATGGCATTTCCCTGACTACTACCATTTTGAACCACCCAAATTCGTCAATCTAATGGAGATATATGGAAAGTAAAAAACAGGTACTGGAAAACTACTGGCAGGTTGTACAAAATGATCAGATTTCATCAGCTGATAAATTATTCGCTCCAACTGAGAGTCAAACGTACTATTTGAGTCTATTTATGGATGTCCGATTAGTGCGAGTAATTTTCCATCACTTTATTATGTTTGCTAATACATTATGAAAACCATGTTGTGATAATGGTCTTACTTAAGTCATTTTGTTGTATGACCGTATAGCAGAAAGCTTGTTCCATTCAAGGCCAGGGACACGTTCCAGTGGGCATCAGTTAGTTACACACCACTATGCTATTTCCAAGGGCTTCTGCAAAGACCAAAATTGCCAACAGAGTGGGAATTTCATTTAAGGAAAGCCATTACAGTCAGGCTTTCTAAGTGGCACTGCACTATTTTCAGACACAAATGCCATTGCTACAAAATGCAGGAAGAGGGCTGGGATGGCTGCTACCCAGTCCTTGATGGATGTCTCTGGTGGCTGCATGGGAGACGCAGAAGTAAATTGCATCACATTGTTGAGTATTTGCGCAGTAGCACAAAGATGCAAGATGTAGTACCATCACCTAATGCAGCAGCTTGCCAAATCAAGCCCTTGAGGCAATGGGCAGTCAAAGGAGAGGTTATAGACTGTCACGTCCAACCTCCCATATGAGAGTGGCCTGAGCATTTCATCCCGTTAGCCTGTACTGAGATAATCTTTAAACAATTGCATGTGGAGTTAAAAAAGTAGCAGCCACAGGCAGCGTGATGGAGAAAATCCTTGACTCCATCACTTCACCCTCTAATGCTCCAGACCCACCATTTGTCCAGAAGCAACACTTGCACCCCAGAAGGCACCAAATAATTTTTTCTGGCTTTGGTATGGGTTCAAAAGAGTGCAGCAGCATGTGTCACACCTGCAGAGCCTCAGGTACTCCACCCTGGCCAGTGATGCATTTTTGGAAAAGACCAGACAGGAAAGAAGCCAGAACTGAGAAAGAGCTGGGTAGCACATGCCTGCTGGCCTGCATGATTTTAGAGAATGGTACTAAGTGGGGCACTCTCAATATTCATTTCAGTAACCCATGTCTGAAGGCCAACTGCAGCAGAGTACCCTGCCCCCAGCCTAACTCTTCCCCGTCGTCCTGGCCTCTTCCTCATGGCACAGAGCCCCTGGCTCCAGCCCCCACATACCACTACCCTTTTATTTTACACAAGGTGTCAGTCTCCCTTTCCTGCAGCCTGTGGAAAGCACTGTCTGCTGAAACTGCAAGAACTGCACTTGGAAGCAGTGTGTAATTATAAATGAGAGCAACTGGAGTAAGCAGAAGTTGAGAAGCCTGCATCCAGCCTGCTCCTACGTCATTCTCATGGCAGTTACTTCCTTGCCAAAGGGCAGGGTGAGGTTCTGCTGAACGGGCAATGCAGAGTTTACTCATTTTTAAATCTCTGCCACGAAAGCCAAGTAGGTGAATCCATCCAAGTTATAACCTTTCAGTGGCACTGCAGTACTGAAAAGCCCTGTGCCAGACTGGGCTGAGACTTGAGCAGGGAAAGGCAGTGAGGTGCCCATCCCAGGGCCAGCTGGAGGCAGTGTCATGACAGGGACTTGAACACTCTCAAACTCCTGGTCACTTTTTGGCATTGTTTCCTTTTTAGCACTTTTCCCCTTCTCTCTGTATTCTTTGGCTTTTACAAGTGTGCTGAAGCAGACAGATCCAGCTGTGCCGCAAACAGGGATGGGGTTGCAATAGCTGCCCTGTCACCCACAGGGCAGATGTGGCTAGCAGTGCTTCAGGCAGACGCAGCTCCCCTTTCCCAGCTACATACTGCTATACAGCTGTGCTTGGGTTTTAATAGTTGTTAAAGGTGCCACGCTGACAGACAGACACCCTTTTCAGACCCTCAGGTAAACCTATGCTCCCACACCCCCTTCATCTACCAGCAACCAACCTGCAAAAGGTGAGAGGTAGCTCAGTTCCCATATGGGAAACACAGACAAAAGCATGTGTACAGCCCTATGGCTAATGGAGGGGGAGCTTCACGCTCACAAGCACATCACCTCCAGCAACTGCTACCAGTTGCAAAAAGCAAGGGGTCCCCAGAAACGTGATCTCCCAGCTGCCACACTGCCCTCTTCGCCATAGGTCAGGTCCAAGTCCCTCTCTCAACATCATGCAAATGCCATTAAAGGAAGAAGGCGGTGGTGGGAGTGAGGAAGCAGGGGGGAACCTTTTGTTAAGACTGCGGAAATTTTCAGTAAAATGAAAACAAATTGCTCTAAGTAAACCATTTGTCACAGTCTGATTACTCTGCTGCCACTCTGGGAACACCAATTTGTCATGCTAGATCAGGATAACAGCAGGCTGACTGTACAAAATGGCATGCTGCCTTCTGGCTTTTTTGCCTGCAACTGGTGAGGGCAGCAGGGATCTCCCACAGCTCCTTCCTGGTGCCCCATCCCTCCTGATGGAACAGGCACATGCTTGGGGCCCTGCAGGCAGTGTCACACTGCCAACGGCCCTCTACTTCCCAGCAAGTGCTTCCATCTCCTGGTACTGCAACTCCACCTGAGACCTGTGAAATATGCTGCTTATACCGATTTATCCCAGCATATCTACCTAGACTACAAGGTGTCCATGGCAGGGTTTACTTCTTGCATTAGTGGTCAGCATAACACTGCCCTGAAGTGAATTTTGGTACCTAAGTGTCCTGGCAATACACCTACTGATCATCATTTTTCTCCTGTTTGCTACCCCTTCAGGAGCACCACAGCTGAGCCTGCAGCACTTGCTGGCCCAGTCCCAATCCACATTTCCCTCTCCTTGGTGATACCTGAAAAGTTTCAACAGTTTGTAGGTGGAGCAATTAAAATAAAACACACACAGAGAAAACAAACAATTGCTGCAAGATTCACAATTAAAGAGATGCTTAAAGAAGGAGTGTTAATGCAAGGGAGCAAGAAGCAAAGATAAGCCAAAATGCATAAAGCATGGGAAAACAGCAGAAAAATCCCAAGTCCAAGAATTAATTCCCTTAGTTTAGCTGTCCGTAGCTAATAAACAATTATTGGAGTCTCACCTGCTTGTGACTTTCTGGAATTATGCAGCAGTTTGTAATGCTGAAAAAAAAAAATAACTCCAGCCCAAATAAAAATATCTTTCAGCCAACAAAAAGAAAAAAATGTCAAAATGTCATTTTGGGCAAAATGCTCCATTCAGTCCAACACAAAATCCTTCATCTTGTTTTCAGATTATTGATCCTTTTTCTAAGCGTCTTCTCCTTTTAAACTGGTAAGTCAATATTTAAATAAAGAAATGCCTTTTTGAAAGGAAAGCAAAACAACAAACAAGTTTTGTTTGCAAACCACAGGAATGAACTAGCTGAGAATTTCCCATTTCTTTAACATTAATAAATAAAAAAGGGAAAATTAGAAAGATTTTAGATTTCAGAACTTCTTTCCCTTTTTGGGGCTATTAGGGCTTGCCAGGTCCCCACTGAAGCAGTAAATTATGTCAGTTCTCTTCCACTTTCTGTTATATTCACTATTTCTCAAGAGCTTTTCCCACTGCTAACCTGGGCAGTCTTCAGCCAGCAGTAGGCAGGACTGCCTGGACCTGACACCCACCAGCACTTTTCTCACCCACAGCTGATGCACAGTCCTGGTCCAATTCCTTCTTTAAAAGCCACAAAAGCTGAGAGAAAGAGGTGAGGAGGGTTGCTATAAACACATCACTTCCACAGAACAGCAGAAATCAAACCTTCCTTTCAAAGCATTAGAATCCTCAGTGAAAGAAAAAAAAAAAAAAAGAAGTATTTTAAGGGCATGGGAATACTTCATGCCAAGAAAAGGCAGAATGTTCCCTAAATTATATAAATGCCTCCTCATTCTCACTTACAGGACTCAGACCCCCAGGAATAGCACTGAGCCTGTAAGCACAGTAATCTTCTCCACCACACAGGTCTCCATGATGCTGAGCCATCAGGTAGTGTGAGATGAAGCATTTAATGGAAACTTGCTTAATGCAGGGACTGGTGGCACTGGTTACAGTGGAAAATGTCACTGCTGGCCATTCTAAGCATTTTTCTCTCTGCTTCTGAAAAATGTAATGTACCTTCAATATTAACAATTTTTGTTCTAATTGAAGGGAAAGCCTTTAAAAATAACCTTTCCCTGGGAAAAAAATGAGAGCTGTCACTACAACTAGCAACCTCTCACACAAAGAAATGCTCCCTATGCCAAGCACAGTGTTGCTATTGGTGTTTGTATGGCACTGCACCCCACCTTGATATTCTCAATCTGTATGGAAGCAGGTCGACTAGTAACAGAAGATGAAGCAGTGACTGAAGGTCCTCAAGAAGTAAGCCAGGTGCTGGGCTGGTTGCTGTTACCTGTCCTAGTGAAGGTAAAGCCATGTTGGGCACACCGAGATCACACCTCCGAGATACAAACAGAACAGGAGTTTTTAGTCTTAGCTTTCCTCCCATTCTTTGGAGTGGTTGACTAGAACAAGGGCACCTCAGATTGGGTATCTTGCGATATTTGAACTCTTCATAGGGCTGTCATGTGGATGCTGTACGGCGCTGAGGAGGTCTAGAGGGAGATAAGGTTGTTTGGGGCAGCACCAAACCATGACTAGGGCTTGCTGCAGAGCTGTGATGCAGAGCAACATGCAGCGCATGGCATCTCCCCAGCCCTGGGCTTAGGTGGCACTACAGCTAACTGCAGAAATGGGTACACAAAGAAAGAGTCCCCAGAGCTGTATGTGAAATGTTCAGCTATACTGCCAAGGGATGAATAAGTTCCAGCCCCAAAGGACCAGGAACATTATACTCAGTATTAAGCACAAGGTGGGAAGTCTGAGGCTGAACAGAGAGCAGAGATGGGGCAGCATTGTCTCAGAGACATGGTGATGTTCTGAGGCTTTCATGTCAGAGTGTTGTTTGACACACACACACATATGCATAGGTGAGGTACAAAGCTAATTAGACCTGCAACAGGGCTCTGCTGTAGCAAGACTATAGCTGATAGTCTGCATGGCATGTGATTCCTGCTCTAACATTTTGGATTCAAGGCAGGCTGTGGCTTTGTTTTGTTGCTATCTGAGTAGTGTAGAACAAAATACTGGTGGAGCAGCAAATACAGACTGGGACTTGTCTTTTTGACAACTGAATACGGTGCCGTGGGGCTATGCCACACTACTCACTCATGACAATCATCACCACCCTTTGATGTTGCCATAAAGATGCCCATTTACATGTCATCTCACCTTATGGTATTCCATGAAGGTTTCTCAGCTCAGCAGCTAAACATGGACAGAGTGGGGCTGCGCAGTTCTTTGGGCTGCTCTTGCTCACTGAGGATTTCTTTCATAGCCCCTTGAGTATTAAGCTTAGATAAGTGCTGACTAAGCAAGTAACCAATCCCTCCTTGGTTTCACAGCTGAGCAAAGACACTTTCTCCTTGACACTAGGGTTCAGAAGCCCCTGGTTTGTACTGTAAGTGCTGTGTTCCGCCCCCCACCTCACTGATAACAAGAATGAAGGTGAACTTGAAAAGCTGGGGAACAGCCTTTTGTGCTACATTATTTGTTTTCTTAGGGTGGAGATTTCACTCCTTGTATATTTGAAAAACATTTACCAGAAAGGGACAGATCTGTAGGTATGAGTTCCAGCTAAATATTGTATAGCAGTGTCCTGTTAATTTTCTTCCTAGTAGCTGTTTTTGGGTTTAGTACAAGAAGAATGTTGATAACACACTGATGTTTTCAGCTGTTGCTGTGTTTAGTCTACAGTCAAGGATTTTTCAGCTCATGCCCAGCCAGCGAGAAAGCTGGAGGGGCACAAGAAGTTGGGAGGGAATGCAGGCAGGGCAGCTGACCCAAACTGGCCAACGAGGTATTCTATACCATGGGACATCATGCCCAGTATATAAACTGGGGGGAGTGGGGCTGGGAGGGATCACCACTGGGGAACTAACTGGGCATTGGTCGGCGAGTGGTGAGCAATTGCATTGTGGGTCACTTGTTTTGTATATTCCAATCCTATTATTATTATTATTGTAATTTTATTATTGTTACTATTATCATTAGTAGTTTCTCCCTTTCTGTTCTATTAAACTGTTCTTATCTCATCCCATGAGTTTTACTTTTTTTCCCATTCTCTTCCCCCATCCCACTAGGCAGGGGCGGGGGGGAACGAGCAGCTGGCTGCGTGGTGCTTAGTTGCTGGCTGGGATTAAACCATGACAAGCAGTAATAATAATAAAATACTGTATTACTATTATGGCAATTGTATAAATTAAATGCACAGTGTTTCAATGCACAGGAAAACAACCTCTGGGGCAACTTCTAAGGAACCCATAAGAAAGGAAAGAAAGCACTTATATGCTCTATAGAGTCAGTACACTTGCCATTTCCAGATGGGTCCACACTGCATATTAGATACAATTTTCAGGGCTCAACAAGTAAAGCCCTACTGATTTAAGCATTGGTATTACTGACTGTAAGGTGGTAATACCTACAGGTAGATCATAATTTCCTAAATGTTAATAGTTTTCTTAATCCACTTTTATAAAGCTTTAAGTAGCCACTTCTCAGTCACAAGGATAGAATCACAGAATCATTTAGGCTGGAAAAGGCCTTCAAGATCATTGAGTCCAACCATAAACATGTGTGGTTACTGCAGCTGAGAGAAAAAGTTTTACTGGAAGGAAGCTAGGTGATTATCAATAGTCCTAATAAAACAGCAAGACCTGGTTTCCTCATCCTGTCTCTGGGTCAGTTCCAGAAGACCACACATTCAAACCAACACAAGTGAAATGCTGGCAAAGTAAAACACAGCAGTGGGAGATCAAACTACAAAAGGGATTTCTTCTCCTCCACAGAGACCATTAGCTACATCATGTTAGTCGCCAGCCTAACTCATCAATTCACCTTTATCATATTAGTCACAAGCATCTGTCAACAGCTGAGCACAGCTCTTGCAGTGAACACACTGCAAGGTAATGGAGAGAGAAGTGCTCATAATTCAAAAGGCAGGTTCAGTGTGTGCTCTAGTTCAAAGAGCACAGAGGCTTTCCTCTTTACCATGGCCCTGCAAATTCCAATTGATCTGAAACCGACTCGTATTTTCTAAATGTTGCTGCTGAGTTTGAACTTCAGTGAAAAATCCATTTGCTAGGAATGAAAGTTGCCAATTAAAATCAGTCTGTTTATGTTGCTTTGGGGAGCCGAGGGGGAGAGAGAGAGAGAAAGGAAAAGCCAAATAACTCATTAAGTGATCTACATTGTGCCAGTACAGTTGGCAATTATAATTATCCTAATAAGACTTTACTACTTATATAAGCCCTTCCATTCAGGGATCTCGAAACACTTTGCAACCATTAATGATGTTAGCTTCATAACATTCCTGACCCTGTTTACAGGGGAGGGAATTGAGGAAAAGAGAGAAAACATCACCATTTTCTGTAATAGCTTTCATTTTGTAACTGCCTGTAAAGTTTATACCTGAAACTAAATCACACTTAAAAATCAGGGTCAGTTCTGAGCTCTTGAGCCAGTAGCAGTCCTTGACTCACAGCGTGAGTGCAAAAAAAACCCAACCCCAAACTAAAAGGCTAGGGAGAATTGTGTGAGCAGGGAACGCCTACCTGCAAACGTTCTGCAAAGTGCCTTGGGTCACTGAAATTCGTCACCTTGGAAATGTGGCAGACTCAAGGAGAGAGCTTCTCCCTTGGGTCCTCACACGAGGAAAACCATCCCTCCCCCTACCTCAAACAGTACTCACATGTGGGATGTGCATTATCAGTGTCCACTTCTACAAATCCACAGCTCTTAGTTTTGACTCCTTCTCTGAAAGGAAAAATGAAATAGAAGCAATGTGAAATCCTGGGAAAAGAAAAAACAAACTGAAACAAATAGTTGAACACATTGCATGTGTGCACCTAGGAGAAAGCAGGATTTGAGTAGCAGCTACCATGGATTTCTCAAGAACAAAATGTGTCAAACCAACATAATTTCTTCCTGTGAGAGGATGATAGGTTTTGTAGGTAGAACAGCAGCAGATGTCACATATCCTGACTTTAGACATTATTTTTTATAGCAATCTCATAGCTGAATTAAGGAAGCATAGGGACTTCACATTGCAAGGAGAATGCAAAAGTGGTAGGAAAGCAGTACGTGGAAAGCAGTTATCAGTGTTTCAGTATCAAAATAGCAGTATGGACCCGTGTGTTCCACAGGGAGCTGCCCTGGGTCTAGGACTATTCGATACTTCCACTAATGATCAGGATGATAAAACAGAGAGCACGCTTATTAAGTCTGCAGATTATTCCAATTGAAGAAGAGCAACACATCCTTTAGAGAACAGACCTGGAATTGAAAATGATTTAACAAATAAGAGCTCTAGCCCCAACCACCAGAATGCTCTTTAACAGGACTGAGGGCTCATTTTGCCTCCAAGGTACATGAAACAATCCTCCTGCTCTCTTCAGTAGGGAGAAGGCCTTGGTGAAGCACCATATTTGGGCTCTGCATCTCTAGAAAATCAGATGCCATCTGGGAAGACTTTAGAGTGGAGCACTGAACAGGATCAGAGGTCTACAAAACAAAATTTATGTGGAAAGGACTGCAAGAATTTGAATAGTCTACCCTAAAAGGGGAAAACTGAGACAGGACCCAATAACAGTCTTCAGGTATGGTAAAAATTTTGTTTTCTACTTCTGTGATGGATGAGATAAGGCCTTTCAGAGGAGTGTTCAGAATGGACAAGAGAGGCTCTTGCATTGGGCTAACATGGCAACTATTAACCAACAACCCATACCCTGCTCGGCTCCCTGGGCAGAGTCTACATTTCTCTCAAGGGACTATACAGGGCACCTAGTGAGATTAGCCTTTTTAAGATGAAGTTGGCCTTGAGAAATAATTCACCTGTGTTATATCTGCTGTAGGGTTGGTGTTGGAGGAAAAAGGCTAGCAAGCTTGTGCAGGAGTTTGGGACCAGACGAGGTTCAAAAAGAAGAGAGAATTGAAGCTTCCATGAAAGGAGAATCCAGGCAACAAAGAGCAGGGGGATGGAGTCAGTTGTTTTATGCCAGAAATCCAAAATCCATAATGTGCCATATTTGCTAACTGTTGTTTTAGTTACAACCAATTGCCAGGCATGTCACAGCAAGTTGGGCACCTGTTGAGAGCATGGGGGACAGGGACACAAAGACAACATGAACAGCAAAATGAGCTGCCCAGTCAGTCTGGAAAGGCCCAGGAACAGAGCTGCTACCATCCAGCATTGCAAACTGCTGCACTCATTTCTGCTGTGGTGCAGAAGAAACTAAGGCAGGGCATGGCTTAGCCCTTCCATCACCATAAATCTGAGGTCTCTAAAGAGTCTACAAAAATCTGCTTACATTGGCAGCCCAAATTTTAGAGTTTAACAGAACAAGGACGTTACTTTTAAGGCACGGAGGAGCTTGTTGGAGTTTCGAAAACTATTCTTCTGAAAAGAGAAAAGAATTCTATCACTGCAGACCACTCATTAATGTGCTAGAGAGAAGACCCATCCCACAAATTCTCCTTTGTGTGGCTCTTCTCCACCCAGTAATATACTTCTAAAAATGAAATTCACTTTCTTGCTCACATAATTGAAACTCCCTTCACAACCAGATAGCCAAATAACGTTAATACTAATTTTAATTCTGAAAAGCATACAAAAAAGGAGGAACTTTCTCATTATTAATAGAAGAAAAAACCTATTTAGCATATCTAAATGAAAAGCGCAAGATCGATAACCCATACAATAGCAATCATGAAAAAGATACAAGATGGAATTATTCTCTCAGGGCTTTTATCAAGGTAGTTATCATAAGTTAAATGTGAAATCCACCCAGAAATCACTCAGAGAATTCAGTATTCACAAACTTCTCTACTGTAAATAATTCCCCATGCAATAGTAAAAGTTCTGTGTTTATGACTCCATAAATCAGGTCGTGTCAGCAATTAGCACTCAAAGTTATAGCATTGTGCTAGATTTTTTAAGAGAGGAAGTTGCCTATTGCAGGCAGCCAGCCTGCTGCCTGATTTGCCGGCGAGGCTGGAATAGAGGACAGCACAGAAAGTGAGCAGTAGTGCTGGCCTCCTGGACTGATGGGTAGCTGGGGAAGGGGATGTGGACCACTCACACTCATGCGTAGTGCTTCCTCAGCTGCAAGAGGTTCCTACTGACCTCAAATGAAACAAAGGTGTGAAGCTGCTTCCCACATGGAAAACACTGCTGTACACTTCAGGAAAATTAAAATGAAGACTTCCCTGTGCAAGTTTAAAAGCAGCAAAGTCTGTCTCCCAGTGACACCTTTGTCAGAGGGAGATGGGTAGCATCAGTCATTATATACTTTCTGTTTCAAAAGGTCTCCTAATTAGGTATTACAATGTGTTTTTCATTGTGGAGAAGCTGTTTTAATTACTCCTAACATTCCTTGGGGGGAATTACTGCTGTGCAGAGAGCAGATCAGCATTCTGCTGCCTCATACCCATGACAGGAGAAGAACAATGTGTCATGTTGCTAAAAATACATTGTGGTATTTATCAGCTGGTCTTCTACAAAAAAGAGATGGCCCACATAAGGTCCAGTGAACTCCAGATTGCAAAATAACCCCCTTCTTCTATTTAGGTCTTGCGACCATGGCTTATGCTCATGGTAAATCACTATCTTCAGGAGGCTGCATGCAGCATAAGAGGGGACAGGAGGAAATCTTCATTCATTCCCTGCCTGTCTCTGCTTCTTACTCATAGCAATTTTGTTATGCTCCTGGACCCTGGGTCTGTGTAGGGAACATGCTGAGGAATAAGGTGAGCAATTGTGTGTGATCTAAAGTTTGTCTGACCCTTCCATATCCAACACTAAGCTACATTTCATAAGAGATGAATTTTGAAGGCAATATATTTTTGTGTGCCCAAATTTTAATCTATTTGGCCATTTTAAAATCATAGAAGTGGAAAAAAAGCACTTTTAATATGGTACTTTGGAAATCATATGAAACGTAAGCCTCCACAAATACAAGCTCCAGCCTACCCTCAAGGGAACCAGAGATAAAACCCAGTAAATAAGAATATCTAAATAGGAACAGATTTGAGCGCTAACTCCAAAGGTGGTACCATATACAGGGACCATCCTTCAGGGTCTGTTAATGGCATTAGCAGACGATACAACATAAGTGTAGTAGGAGAGATGCACTGATACCTTTGGACAGGTTTGTAGGGTGCTGGCAATGCAGAACACCTGTAAGATCCAGCTTTACTCTATGGGACAGACTGAAGCTGTTCCAGTCATTTAATGTCACAAATTTAGCAAAGATACCAGAAGAGTGGAAAACAGAAGAGAGAGAGTTGGGCAGATAACACACATCTATTATTTACTTCTAGAAAGTTCAGAAGTCTGACATCAGAAGTCTGCATTAATGTTTCTTTCCACATTCATTAACACAATTGCTATTTTCATCACACTAATGATAAGAATTCATTACTACTGCACAGTGTCCGTATATATTCTCATGAACTGATTTTATGCATTGTTATTTGTAGCTAAATTAGCAATAACAGGCAAATGAAATCCCAGAACTTGTTATAGTAATGCTGTTTGGAGTAGACCCTGGTATCCTTTCTTAAAGATGTTCTTGGATGCAGCAAGTCTAAGCTCCTTCTCCAACCATGTTTGTGATTGTCATTAATTAGACCCTTCTGCAGGACCAGAGGTGGCTGAAAGCCAACAGGAACAAGTGTTCAGGTGGAAGCTAGTCAGGTAAATATGGGCTGCATAGTCTACTTTAAAGCTGTTTAGCCTATTGTCTTGGGAAGCATAAACTTTGGTAAGAAAGCCACAACTTAAACCTAAAAGCTTAAGCAAATCTTGCCAGTCTCTAATCAAACAACCAGGGAGAACATTTCAGTTACCAGGAATTCCTTAACCTAGCACACAAAGACATAAAAAGATCCAATGGCCTGGGGATAAGGCTACATAAATTCAGGCCACATTAAGCATCATTTTCTTTTAATAGCGAGGAGTAATTAACCACTGAAACAATTGGCCTAGGGACTTGATATAAGCACCTGATGTCTTTAAAACTAGGCAGGACATCTGCCTTTTAAAAGCTCTGTGGTAACTCAGAAAAGGTTATCAGCTTTACACAGGAATAAGCACAGGACAAAATACTATGGGCTGTTTTATTCATGAGGTCAGTCTAAAACCATGGGACACCACTGTTACAAGCTGCAATGTATGAAACTGTGTGAAGACCTTTGGTTCTCCTGCAACTGGCCCTCCTGTAGCAACATATTAAGGGTGTTGAATATTTATTTAAAAGGTCTCAGATATTCTAAAGAAACCCAAACCATCCCCATGGCATATTCACAGCTGATTTTACAAACCACAAGCCCAGATCCTCAGCTAGAATAAATCAGTGCAGTTTCACTGAAGTGGAGTTTGATCAGTTGTCACGAGATGAAAAATCTGAGTCCCTTATCACAGGCACCTATATATTTCCTAGTTTTTCCACATTACTCACCTAAATATATCTTTGATTTCTATCTAAGACTAATAGCTGTGAACAGACATCTCTGCATCTTCAGCACTGTGTTCTGGACTTTGTCTAGCATTTCCTTGATAATTCTGTTTATTTAAATTTTGCCATGCGTACAACTTGTTTTCAGCATGTTTTGTCAGTGCTTAAAGGGAATAATCAAGCCTAGAGCTAATCAGCAAATAAATAGACTTAGTAAGGTTATGGCGACAGGATAAACAGGATTAGCACTTCAGGAGGACAGAACGAATACAGATGGGCACTCAACCGGCAGGTTTCGCTATCAAGCCAAGAGTGCCATGTTAAGCAGGGACAGAGGAGCTCTTAACGCTTTTGTTTCTAACCAGAGATCTTCAGGAAAATAAAACACTGGACAGTGGAAACGGAATGTTTATAAGTATTTATACAAAAAGTGAATTCAATAGGAATGATTTTTAAGATTTTATTCTCCTTTGCTATAGGGCTGTAACCGTAGGCTAAAGCACACATAATTGTAATGTGTGCAGTGTATACAGCGCATGCAATCATGGAATAATTCAAGTGGGAAGGGGCCTCTGGAGATCTTAGTCTATCCCCTGATCAGAGCAGGACTAACTTCAAACCTGGATCCAATTGCTCAGCACCTTGAACATATAGAATATATATGGGCTCAAGGGAGAAAGTGTATGACAGTTCAAAATGCTTTTGAGAGTTTTCTAGCATCTCCCCTATATCGAAACCAGAGGGGTTTTAGCCTGACAGCGCCCGAGCTATAGCAGGAGGACATGGCCATGCTCTTTGAAAAGTGTGTCCCAAAGCCATGTGTTGCCTTCTTCAACTGCCACTCACAAAATCCATACAGAGCTTGTCACTTCCATGTGGGAATGTGTAGGTTGGGATAGGCTCAATAATAGAAAGTAATAAATCCTTTCTTGTGCTAGAAAAGGGCTTGAGCAAATATGAATTTGGTTCAAGGGAGTGAATTGTTAACTCTTCCCTTAAAAAGAAGATTCATTTTGGTACAGGGAAGGAGTGGCATTGTTCACCCAAAGGATCCAACAAAGTTTTTTTGTCATGTGCCAGACATTTGGACCGATTCAGAGATATTTTGTCATTCCACAGAGCGAGCACAGGGAAGAGGGACTCTCTAATGCTATGTATTTATCCAGTGCCAGAGAGGAGACTCCCTTGGCAAACATGCTCTCCCCTTTAATTTCACAACCGATCCAGGGATGTGAAAAACCACTGTATGGGAAGAAAACCCGAGGCACTGAAAGACTCTTTGAACTAATAGAAAAAGGCAGAACAACAATCTGGAGTTTGAAACAGCAATTTCAAACTGCAAATAGACACATCTTTAGAAGTTATGTATTCACCATAAGAAACAACTGAGGTAAGCATGTCTTTCTATTTTTTAATGTTTTCCAATTAAAAATGATCATCTTGCAAAACACACAGTAACACAATACCAAGCACATTACAGAGACACAGCCTTTCTATAGCCTGACTGTTTTTTAATTACAAAGAAAGCATTCTCTCTACTTCTACCCAGATGCTCTCAAAGTTGACAACTTCACTGGCAGTAGGACTAAAAGTAGAAGGGATATCCTTACATCTGCAGGTTTCCATGCAGAAACCAAAACAACTAGTAGAAATGTTACAAAATGAGTGCATTTCCTCATACTTCAAGGGAAAGAGGGGGAAGGAGAAAGAGAGAAAATAAGCACTTCTGGTGCACTAAGTGATTATTTATCTTTGTCTGAGTAGCCTTTGCGAATGCAATCGCTCTACTGAACTTGGCACATTGCCTGTAACATTTGAGGACTTTGCTGCCTTAGCAAAGTGTCTCCCCTGAATTCATTCCATTCACAGGCTGTTGCCAAACAAAGAAGACTGTCCTTTTTTACTTTTGTAATCTAAGGAAGCTCACAGGCTAATAGCCGCAGGAGCCCCTAGCCCTTTAAAAAAGCTTTTGTAAAAAACTTCCAACGTCCACTTTGGAAATATAGTTGTGACACATTTTGATACTGCCATAAAGGTATTTGCATCTAATTTTTAAATTAAAAAAGTAAAAATTATTTGGGTTATTGTCTTTGCTTGATGCCTTAATAAAGCCTGAAATCTTAATGTGTGCACTGGTACTGACATCACCATGTCAAGACATGGCTAACAGCATGAATGGAGTCCAGGCCTCTCATCACGTTACAAAGAAAAAAAATCCCAGACTTGCTTTCTCTTCTCCACTACATATGTAATTCAGGGCATAGTATTCAGTGATGATATACTCAAATCCGCGTGCTTGACGTCCTTCTTCTTCCCTTGTGCTGTTGGCTGCTACAAGTAACTGAACATACTTCTTACCCCTATTATTCTTTTAAAGCTCAACTCATCTATATCACAAGAACCACTTGGAGAAAGGCTTCAGCTGTGCCTCCCTTTCCTGCACGTCAAAATGGGCTTGACCATGTTTTGCCTTGGAGAAACCCTGTTCCACACACAGCCACCCCTGAGGCCAGAGCAGGTCCTCTGCACTGAAGGCAAAACAGCCTCCCCTCCTGTCACCTCAGCTGAGGGAACTGGAATTGTTTAGCCTGGAGAAAAGGAGTCTAAGGGGAGACCTTATCACTCTCTATGACTACTTGAAAGGAGGTTGTAGCGAGGTGGGGGTAAGTCTCTTCTCCCAAGTAGCAAGTGAAAGGACAGGAGGAAACAGCCTCAGGTTGCGCCAGGGGAGGTTTAGATTGGACGTTAAGAAAAATATCTTCACTGAAAGGGTTATCAAGCATTGGAACAGGCTGTCCAGGGAAGTGGTTGAGACACAGTCCGTGGAAGTATTTAAAAGACATGTAGATGTGCCACTTAGGGACGTGGTTTACTTGTGGACGTGGCAGTGTTAGGTTTACAGTTGGACTCGATGATCCTAAAGGTCTTTCCCAACCAAAATGATTCTATGATTCTATGCATTGACTTTTTTGATTTTCCAAGCCATTGTCTGGGACATGGCTTATTGTCAGAGGGAAATGGTACTAAGATGGCTGGTTTATTGTTCAAAGAGCTCTGCAAACACAGCCCTAATTTTCAGCTGGCATGAACTGTTGTGATTGAAGTCGAGAGCTGCCATTATTTACATCAGCTAGGATCTAGGCCACTAATATCTGAATTCTTCCCTATTATCCAAGCTGCCTTAGACCCAGAGAGAAGAAAATTCTCAATACGCATCAAAATTATTTATTTTCTCAGCGCATTCTCATCTCTCCCCTGGGAAGTAGTTGAGTATTTAAACTTCACTGAAAGCAGCAGAGGAGGCTTGGGCTTGGTTGTTGGAGCTCTGGGACAAGCCAATTTCCCTGTCCACAGACCAGATTCTTCCCTTGTGAAACAGGGATACTCCTGGCACCATGAAGCACACTGAATCTTCTCAATGAAAAGGCTGAAGAAACCCTGGGCATCATTATTACTGCTGTTCCTACTAATAATATTCCCAGTCCTGTGCCCTGCCCATTCTTTGGCCACCATGTTCAACCCGGCACAAGGATTCATCAGGTTGGACACATCTGGAGGATGGTACACACTAGTGGTTGTTCCATATATACACAAAGCTAAAAAGAAAAGTGGATCTACTGTATTTATTTTAAAATATTTTAAGCTTAGTCCTAGACACTGAAGACATGTACTCCCTTCAGGTTTAAATTAATGAGAGGTATTGGTACTATATGAAATAAGGTCAAGAAATGTAGGAAAACATTTGATGTTGCAAAATAGACTATGCTGTTTATCTAAGTATTTGGTAAATTACACTTCATAAGAAAGTATGTGCTTTAGTCAAGGCTACTTTGCATAGGCAGATGGGGTTTGTTTCATTTTCCTTTTCCTTTGTGTTTCAAAACTTTTCCTAGTTTTCTTTTTATTTTAATTGTTTGTAGGAAAGTTAGTTGGAGCCATTTGGAAAAAGGCACTTTAAAGGAATCTCAGCAATGCAATGAAAAAGGTTATTTCTTCTTACTCTTCTAAGCCATACTTTGGCAGAGGAACATGGGGCACTCATGGTGCTGTTTTGGAGTCAGGAGAATGCAGGTGAAACACAACCCTCTGCACACTACCAAAATACTGGATATCTGAGTCAGCTGTGACAGTATTTCCACAGGACTGTGATAGGTGTAGGTATAACTGTTCTGGTCACAAATAAGGACCATATACTGGTCTTTTAGAACAGAAAATTTATCCCCATCTTTGTACTATGGTCCAGAAGTCACACTAAAGAAAATGCTGTCTGGATTCAGAGAGTAAAATTAAATACATCCCAGAGATAGTCCCCTTAGGCTGCTATTTTTCTGTGGACCAAAACTAAATAGATTCAAGAATTGTAACTGAGATGAAGAAGATGAGCTTGCCCATGTAACTGCTGGGCAGTAAAAGGCCTCTGGGCATGGCTAAGGAGCTACTCAAATATCTGTTCATTTCAGTCGTACTTTGCATTAAGACCATATGCTCCTCTAGACAGGCTTGTTTTGGAGGTCACCTTAAAATAAGACAAAAACCACTGCATTTGAAAATGTTTTGGTGTCCATTGTCCCTGTGGTAATTTTAACGTGATCACCTGGTGTGTGGCTAGCACTTCTTTCAGCCTCTGCTAACCCAATGCAATAGATAGCACAACTCCAAAATACAAACTGTATGACAAGTTTTCAAAATTGTCTAAATATATAGCTGGCCCACTGGCTGTTTATTGCAGCATGTCAAGTTTCATCTCTCCATGAGATAGAATTTCCCCCCCTCAAAAAGGAGAAACAGAACAAACACTTATAATTAAAAAAAAACAACCAACCAAACACAACCCAAACCCACCCCCCCCCCCCCCCAAATGAAAGACAAATATCCTTTCCCAGCACTTTCTGGTACAGCTAAGGTACCTGTGTAGCTCAGATACAGACATTTGGGGAAAAGATTTATCAAGACAGGCGCTTTGGCAGAGGAGGGCATGGGGAATATTTCTCCTCCTGGCCTCCAGCTGCCAATCAGCCTGTTGTGCAGACTGAATTAATGAGGGAGGAGATCAGGGGATTTATCTGACTGAACATCACCCTCTTCTCCCACCCCAGCAAGGTGGGTGGTGGGGCAGGCACACCACTGTGCAGGGACAGTCTGCACCCAAACCAATTGAAGACCCAACTTTTGCCTTCGAGCCAGGGTGAGCCTCAGGATCCAACACCCAGTTGCGTCAAGACAGGATTTTTCATGAACTCATGACCCTTCTTCATATCCTTCTCCCAAATTCCTTCAGTGGGAAGCATGTACACCTCTAAAGGTAATATTGACTCCAGCGCCAATCCCAGTTATACTGATACAAAAAAACAGGAACTGTGCTGAAGTTTTGCTGGAACTGCAGCTTTCCTGTGTGGAAATGAAGAGTTCATCTCCCAAGTGGAGAGGCATGTCAAGAGCCATGTACCAGATGGATGCTTACAAGACCTTAATGTCAAGGGCATGGGTCGCACCCGAGATCTTTTGGGCTATTTTGTGAGCTCCAAGCTGGATACAAATTTAAGGATACATGTATAAAATACATATATGTATATTAATATATATAAGTATATAAAACCCTGTAAATTTCCAGCTGTATTTTGTATTATCAATAATTCAGATTACTAACACCTCATTGCCTTCTTAAATTTAGCCATCTGACTCTGCCCACCGTGTCTTAGGCTTCAACATTCAGCTTGTGTAGGCAAGAACAAGCTTTCAGCCCATTTCAACCTTCCTGTCCGCATCATTTCCACCCCAAACCACTAGAAGGCACAATATGCCAAAGAATAACCTCAAACCACCAGTCTCAACCCACGAGGTGCAAGACCACCCAAGGGGGCTTGAGTCGGTGCAATGTGCAGAAGAGTGGCTGATTTCTCACCCTGCATCAGGCACTGGGAGTTTAGAATGTCACAAGTTTTCACTTCATGAGCCTGCAAAGGATCTGCATGGGAAAGATTTCTTCCACTCCTTCCTTCTCAAGATATTTGCTAAAATCCTGTCTGAAACATATCAAAGGACACAACTGACTGGACTAGGCACCACATGCACGAATACACTATTAGTGCATTTGTGACCATACCCTGACATATGGATCAACATCAGGAGAAGATCAGCAGCACTGCAATAACCATATCACTGCCCATGTACAAAAAGATTCAGGAAACCTATCTTCAGTCAGTGACAAAATTAATCTCCAGAGCAGTGAGGAACTATATTCTCTTTAAGCTCAATGCAGTCAACTACGCAAAGAATGTTTTCTACTATATATACATTGTCCAGATACTCCTGCTCTCTATCTTTCCCTTGTGGATGACACTTTTTTCCCCCTAAATTAATTAGTTTTCATTGGATAAATCAATATTTCTCTCAACAAGAAAAAAAAAAAAGAGCTAGAAATGTATACTGTGCAGAAAATACAGTACAAATGTATTGAATCGCCTAAAGATAATGATATGTCCAGAGACTGTGGTCATTTAAAAGCCCTGAAATGTAATTTTGAAAATTGCTTTACCAAGTTAATAAAAAAGCACCACTAAAAAAACCCCACAAAGATACTTATTTGTTAAGTTCTTTTCTCTATTTTTCCCAATTGCTGAAGGTTAGAGTTATGACTTATTTGCCAATAAAAGATTTTCTAGGACTCTTCAGGTACACATCACAGAGCAGTTACCTAAATGATCATAGCCAAATGAGACAGCTCTGAAATAGACTGGCTGTATGTATAACTAATATATTTAGTACTATACATAAATACCAGCTTCCAGTAATTCAACAAACATCTAAAAGAGTTCTCCATCCAGACATAAAAAATACTTACCCCTCCACAAATTCAGATGGTATATCCTGCAACAGGATGTGGAATGTCTAACAGACTAGATCCTCATCTATGCCTGTCCTGAAGAAGACACTGAGCAAAAAGACAAACTGGATGCAGAGTGGGGAACAACACAGGAGCAAAGTTTCCCCAAGTGTCCCGCACTGGGGACAGTGGACAACTTTGCTCAGGGGAAGCTTCCCTTGGAGTTTACCAGCACATGGAGCAGCTAGCAGGTCTGCTGGGTCATTGTCCTCCAGGCTTGTCTTTTGCCCCCAAAAGCTCTTCTCTTGTAAGAGCTTTCCTCTCAGGAAAGCACAAGGTGCTTTCCAGATCTGTGGAGAAAGTAATCACATAAATGTCTTTTCTTTTGTCATTGTTCCAGCCCTTCATAGCCTTAAAGTAGGGACTTCATTTCACACAGGTATGATTTTACAAAACTCTGGCCAGTCTCAAAAGCAAAATAACACCAATCCATATTATCCCAAAAAACTTCCAACCTCTATAGAAAACCAACTGCATAAGCTACATGAAGTCACAGACACATTTACCTGCCTTCCTCATGTATTGGTGTAACAGTCCTTGCATGTTCCCATTAAAATACATAAAAAACAGTGGAAGGGAACATTATTGTATTAAAGAATGCAGATGTATTCAGCATTTTTTGTAATACCTAAATGATCTACACAGTAGGGCTATCTCTAAGAGGAATTCCCAATATACTATGAAAGGAGGCAGAATTCCTAGTTTGCACTGGGGTGAGAAGCACACCTCAGGACAGACTGTGTTTCCCTTGGGCACAAAGGGTCCAACTCTGCCTGGAACAAACATTGCGCGTCTCCAGAGGGAGCACATTACCTTCTGCACAACATAGGAAGACTGATGCAGCAGTCAGGAAGCAGCAGCAGCAGGAAGCAGAAATGCACGTCTTTTGGCATGCAGTTTTCCACTGTGGAGGATCAAGAGCCTTCATGGCACATAGTGCCACCATCCTTTGCCCTGGCAGCAGAAAGCCCTGGGGCAGTCAGGTCCCAGCCCCATGCTTTGGCAGCAGCATGCTACCACCAATGACTCTTTCAGAGATAGCCTGTATGTTCAACATATTTTGTCTCTCAACTCCTTACTCAGATGTTCCCCCCTTGGAGATATTTTTCCAATGCTGTTTGACCCTTGCCAGCCAGTGTAGTATAGCTCTTTTTGGCATGATGTTGCTGGCAGGCTAGTCCACTGCCTGGCTCCATCCTTAACAGCTTCTTTGACCTTCAAGGGATGATGAGGACTGTGCTGATAGCTTTCCAATTCAGACTGTACATTTCTGGGCAGGCCACATGCCTGTACTGCACTGTACAGGGCTGCCAATCTCATACACACCACATCTGTCTCCACTATTTTCTGTTTCTGAGGGATTTATTCCTCCCCTTCGCTGGTACAGCAGCCCCTCTGAATGAGGCTATATATGCTTTAATTTATGCAAAACTCAATCATCAACTTGGCTCTGGGGAGTCTTTTCCAAAGAGGAAACTTGTCATTTCCTTCAGAAACAGGGCATAACATTACCTTTACAACATTTTTTTTGAAATGACAAGCTGTAACACTAGCGAGTTCCAGCAGCTCCCATTAAAAATTACTACCATTTGTGAGAACTCTAGATATCACAGGCTTTGTCCCCATATCACCCTGCCCATCTTTACTGTAGTTCTTGCAACCTCCCCAGGCTGACAAATCTGCTGCTGCTCAGTTACTGCTAATTTTTTATGATCTCATTTCACTCCAGCACATCTTGATGCTACTCTACTGTAATCACAGGGGTTAGGACAGGGATAAAGTCTGGGTTTTTGCTGGATTTCTTTATTGATGCACTTTTTAAATCAACGGCCAATATGGAAGTTTTACTACCTCTAAGCTTTTAAGCATAGCTATGATGGCAACACATCTTGCAAGGTCTCACTGAGTCCTTGCATAAATGGGACAGGATTTACTGAGCCACACTGTCCATGTTAATAATCCAAGAGCCAATTAATAATCTAATTAGAGTCCTAATAACAAACAACTCCTGTGTCCAGCTATGCCATGACCCTAACATATTTGCATCTTTCCATTCTCTGGCCTTCACCTCTGGCACAAGCCTGAGCATCTTCTTAGTGACTCTTGATAACATCTTCTCCATCCACAAAATTTTTGGATGCTATGTGCTCCTGCTTGCTTTCAGCACACTGCCAAGGTTGACAGGGTACCTGCTTGTATGCCACTTTAGGGCTCCTTGATAGCAGTGCAATCCCCTCCAGCCAGTTTTAAGAAAAACATGGGGCAAATGTTTAATCTGACCCCTATGTCTCATTTAGAGAGTATGAGTTAGATTCTAGGGAGAAGAGATCATCCTCTGGACCAGTGTTCCTTATTTTCCACGTGCCTTGGCTGCCCAGCCTACAGAGATGCCAGAAAGTCTCAAGCACAATGCCTTTCCCTGGAAACATATCAGCCTGTTTTAACTTTTGCTTTTTCTCTCAGAAGTAATCTGCCTCAGTTAGTTGAATGGTCAAGCAAACTTCAGTGCAATTGTGATAACTGCACAAAAGCTCTGCATTCCCTTAATCCTGTTCTGCTATGAAATATCCCCAAATCCTCAAGCATATATTCAAGAGAATTCTTTGGGAGGAGCTTTCTTCCAAATTCCCTACCTAATAAAGAAGGAGTAGGAAACCAGAGCTTTGTTTTCTTCTTTCCAGAACCTTGTCTTACACTGATTCTAAACCTGAGTGGCTGGTATTTACTTCAAACTAAATAAGGGTCGTTTACCCTGTGAACCATGGTCCTTATCATAACTTGGTTGAACATTCAACAGTCAATAGGAAAATGAAGTCCTCCCTGCTCCCTTTCTGAAACTCTAATGTTAGTCATAAATCCAGTGTAAAACATACTGCTCTAAGCTGAATCAAAACTACTTGTTCCTTCCAATATGATTCTTCACCCCAGACCTACGTCTTTCCTTAATATTGGCTTTTCAAAATGTTACAGGTTAATATATGTAACCTAAATTCTGAGGAAAACAGTACTCAGTTAACCATTGTGTGCAAAAAATAAAGATCATAGTCTCATTCAAAATTGGTCCTTGCTGTGAACCAAAGTTTCAGTGGAAAACCATTCTCCTAATTGCTTCCTTTCTAAAACCTGATCTCTATCATGAACTTTGACCGAAATGTACCAACATGAATAGTATCTATATAAAAGATAAAGAGTTTATATCCAATTCTATAAAGCATTGTTCCACATTCTAACATCAGGGTAAAGAAAACAGAAGAAAAATGTACTCTTCATGACATTGCCTTTCTGAAACCCTATCCTGATGTGTATGAAACTTAATGAAAGCAATCCAAAGTCTACACCAATACTAATACAAAGCCATGCACTCCTGAAGACATGTTCCCCCTTTCTAAATCTACAGACCATGAAAGTATTTGAGATCACCTGATACACTTAGAGCTCCCTTTCTAAGACCATAAATCTAACACTAGCAAAACAAACAAACAAAACCCAAACCAGCTTTTGCCTCAGAAAAACCATGAAACCCTTCCCATACCTGTCCCTGAGCTGACAACTGGCCTTTCCCTCCTCTCCTTTCTCTAACCAACAGGGCAATTTGGCATTTGCTCCTAGAAACCCTCTTGCTCCAAATCCAGCAGAACCAGAAGAAAACTGCTCTCCTGACTGCTTCCTTTGGAAACCCCCACCCTACCTCAACTGAGCTGGTATAAATCCCAGTCTTCTACCCAGCTCCCTGAGCATAGCAGAAGCCATGGAGGATAACCCTCTTGGTGCTTTCTTCCAGAAAGCCATGCTCTAGCTGTCCCTGCAATCTCTGGTGGGGCAGAAAACCACACCCAGTTAAGCAGTCCGTGCATTGAAACTAATCTGGGGCCACTTGTTCCTACCACACACCATTCTTCTTACTAATCCCAAAGGCCATAAAATAATCAGCAGAAAACTGCACACCTCATTGCTTTCTTTCTAAATCCCTGGCAAAAACCACATCCAGGTAAGGAGTGTCTACACAAAAAGTTATATAAATGCATTTGTTTATACAAGGACTGTTCTTCCTCTAAGCAGTACCAAGCATGGATGAAAACTAATCTGCATATCACTTTCTTTTAAAAAACTTATTTCTAATTACCTAGAAAACCATATCCACAATAGTAATAACTGTATCTAAACCAATGGAAAATTATTTGATCTTATTTGGCCATAAAAGAATATGTAGAAAACAATCTCATCTGCTTTCATTGTAACCACGACACCAGTAAAAACCACATCTGGGTTGGCAGTACCTCTACAAAAACGTACAAGAAGTTATTCACTTCCATAAGCTGTTGTTTCTCATGCTATATTTATAGCCGGTAAACTCATCACCAGAAACACTCCCTGTGTTTGCCTTTCAGGAGGGGTAACTCTACCCTTCACCCTGATAACCAGTCTCTGAATCAATAGCAAGAATTTTTTTTCCAGAAAAATAGTCCTTCTCATTGCAATTCTGAAGACTAAATGGATAGCTATAAATATATATATTTTTATATGCTTGAAATACATGGTTTTATATATATATATATATGTGCAATTTCATACATACATATATATATATATATACATATATGGAGGAAAAGGCCTCCTTTCTTCTAGAAATACTACCCCTAAACCTCAACACTACATAAACAAAGCCTAAGTGAACAGTGCTGTATGAGAATTTACTTCATATAAAGCTATTGGCTCTCACAATGCCATTTCCCAAAAGCTAAGCTTTTAGGGTCACCAAAAAATTCTTGAAAATTTTTGTCCAATTACTTTCTTTCAAAAACCCTAGCCTTACTATGATGGACACATGGGAAACTGGTGTCTGCTGTAAACCTAGATAAAGCCTATCTCTCCTCATTGCTCTGTGTGCCATGACATGTTCAGAAGAAAACTACTCCCTTCATTCCTTGCCTTCTGAAATCCTAAATTTACCATGCCTAATCTGAAGTATCTTGATGATCTACTTTCCATTGCAACACTATATCTTGAAAGATTTTCCCTTACACAGATTCAGCCTTATTTTAGGTTGCTGGACCTATATGATACAGTGGGAACTTTCTGTGAAACCCAGCCTGAATGGAAAATAAATGATACCAGCCAAGTGTTACCTCCACCAAAACTTTCCCAAAGCTACTCCTTTAATCCTTCCCCCAATACTCTGCATCCTTTCCCATGTCCTGGTAGTGATTAAGATGAAAAGTCTATTAACACTGTCTTATATTTCTAAAACTTCAAAATGAATATAATTGTACTTTCTGTTGATATGTTAAACATGAGCCAACTATTTAATCTGACATCTGCCTAATGCAATTTGGCTCAGAGATACCTGATGAAAACTGGAAACTCACACCCAGCGTTTACCACTAGGAAGAAACAGGTAACAGGCCCACCTAGGAAAGCACATGTACATGAACTTGGGAAATTTTGAACAGTCAAAAGTTATTAGAAGCTTTGTAAGTGCTAGAAATACTGTTTCTGTTAAAAGAGGTCTTTCTTTGATTTACATACTGTATGCAAGATTAAGAAAAATTAGTTTCCTACATAAGTTTTAAGGCCTTTGTGAATATAAAGCCATGGGAATTTGTGTTGCACGTAAGTAATTTATGGTATTCAAATTTCCTGGCAACTCCTAAAAATGGCTTTAATAATCAAGATTTTGTATTTGCTTCAGGTTTTTTTCTCTGCTCCAGAGAGGGCTGAAAGGCCCTGAGAGATCTCATTCTCTGTTCTCTTCCTCTCAATTAATTAGATTTAAATAAAAACAACAAAAAACCTACCCAAAAACCCAGAAAAAAACCCAAACCCCAAACCCTAACTCTTCACAAAATTCTTTCATTTTCTTCAGGACTACAGTCTGGTTGCAATCACTCTTGCATGCTCTGTGAATCATGTGTCAAGTGTGTGTTTGAGGAACTGGTTTGCATATGCACATTAATTTTCAAATATAATAGGTTCCTATCCCACCCTGGCAAGACTCAGACAGGAGCAAATCTTATGCTAAAAGCTTAAAAATATTTTCCAGGGTAGCAAAGAAAACAAGTGAGAGTTCCCACGTAGCTGAATAAGAGCCTATTTTACTATGAGTCTGTGTCTTCTGCTTAGATTTTTGGAATCGGCTCTATCCTGAGCTTTTCTCATGGTTCACAGCTCCTGGATGGCTATGAGGAGGGGTCCATTGCAACCTCTTTTTTTTGTAGTGGGACAGTTCTACACTCTTTCTCCTTTATACAGCTGTTTATAATCATTTGGTTTGTAGGAATACTATGTTTTGTGGCTTTTGTTCCTTTGGGAAACATTGAAACTTAGTAACTTCAAAAGTTATTGGGGAAAGAATGACAGACTGTCCCATCCAGAAAGACATTTTATATGAGAAGCCAGGCTAAAAGAGCAGGAAGAGATTTGGTATGGATTCATATAAAATTTGAAAGCAGGCTTGAGATGACTTCAAGACCCTCCCTGAATCCTTAGAAAATCTGGATCTAGATGTTCAAAGTTGGGCCTGTCTGATAACAAAGCCCCAAAACATGGATCTTACCAACTACAAATTTGAGGAAGTCAAATTTATGTTTTGGACCTCTTCTCTGTTTATGAATAGGTTGTTTTTCTTTTTTGCATCCTGCTTCATTGAAGCTGGATGGAAACTGGACACAAAATGGTTACACTTAAGACTAAGTAAAAAGGCAAGCCAGTGTATTGACTATATAGTCAATTCCTATATGAATATTAAATGTGTTTTCCCTCTTTAGCCCTCTTATTTTCACATGGGTTTTGCCAAGGGGCATTGTATATTGGATATTCAGATACATTTCAATTCCATAATGGTTTTGTAGTTGAAGTCATGAATAAAAGGAATGGAGAACATAGCATGCTTTACTGAAATAAGACCCTGTGAGCACTGAGGAGTTATTTTTAATATTCCTAACACATGAAGCCTATGGTACAAGGCATTTACGTAACTCTTCTTTGTTTAGTACCACCTCCATCAGAACATAAGTATTTGCAGCTCTCTGAAAGCAGCTCCCTTGCAAAAGCATAAGCTACCTTGAACACATTATGAAATCTGTAAAAACTTTCCACTTGTTTAAAAGAAGAATCAAGTGATTTGACCTAATTTGAAACAAATTACAGAAATGCCTCAATCTACATTATTTCTTTTTATTAGAATTTGACTCCTTCAGCTCCTTGTCAATAAGTTGCTTGGCTTTTATTACAGTTGCCTATGCTGGCATGTTATTATCTGAGACTGGTAGACCTTGTTAGACACACAGTATGGCTCATTTTATTTTTCCTTATATTAGCAGGTAGACAGAAGTAACTCCTTTAACTTAGTCAGTGCAACATAACAAGTACTAAGAAGTTTTTTTTAGGGGGTGGCTGTAACATAAGACTTGACCACAGATCTTAGGAGCTGCCATAACTGGTGAATTCATGGTCTGTTGAGTTTCTGGTGAGCATAAAACAAGCCTGGGATGGGCTGTGCAAAACTATATTGCAGATACCACATTAATAGTCATACCCTTGTTCAATTTGAGAAATTGAGTATTGAACATTTAAAGTTCCTATGCCCATCACCTTCTATATATAAAGCAAAGGCAGTTTTATAGGTGGGGAAATGAGACATAAAAACATTTCATCCAAGAAACAGAGGTGCAGAGAAGTGAAGCACTTTGGGCAGCATGTACTTACCTATTAGTTTCATGCTCTTTATGCGGGCTGATTTTACATCCGCTGAAATCAACAGCAGTTTACACCAAATACCTCATGACATTAGTTTATGTAGGAACTACTGCCACAGGAGGTGTTCAGCACTACCCCAGCTCTGCTCGTACAACAGTAGATGGATTTTTGCCACTGACAGCAATCACCTATGTTGACTCCTTTGGACATTTTGCTTTGGAAATTCTCCTTGTCAGGCAATGACAGATGAAGCCTCCCCTGGCTGATGGTCTCCAGATCAGATTACCACAGAGGGAATTTCACAATCACACTAAATTCCAGTTGTTGTTTTCCCCTCCTTATTCTGGCTAAGAATTTGAATTTACTCTATATGAAAAAATATTGCCATCATATCTTTCTCATGTAAGCTGAAGGTAATTTCACTTAGATTGGCTTTGCTAGAAGCCCTTCTCCTAAATGCAGTGCTCTTTGCAATGAACTTTGCAGCTTCTTTCTAAGTTACAAGAATGCCCTCCATTTTCTCTGGCTTGTCATGATTAGACCTTAATACTGCTGACTGATTTCCTCTGTGATTTTTTTCCATGCCAGTCAATAAGGTGGCAATTTTAATAACATAGTTCTTGGATGTAATGTTATTCACAGGTCTGCATCAACTTCTATGGCTGCACTCTTGAAATTACCCACTTCAGCTATACCCATTAATTTCCCATGAAGTTTAAGAGTTCTCCATATGTTATCCTCCTAACCTGGAGCCACATAACATTGCTTTTCTAAACAGCTTCTACTCCAGTTCATCACAAAATTCAAACAAAATGTTTCTTGAAATGTATTTTACTTTTCATCTACTTCATGTTGGGGATATGTGCAGGCAGCATTTCCATTTTTTTTTAGAGGCAGTGTTCACTTGCAAGTAGAGTCAGGCTCACTTATGATATTCAAGCAGTACAAGGAAATCTTTTCATGAGACTGATCTGAATTTTGATTCTCTAATAAAAGCTGGAACAGGAGACAAAATTGGTTTGATTTGATTTACAGTGTCTGAACCATGCTGCAAATGTAGCCCTCCTTTTCTGCTCTCAAACCAGTTCCTATTTATTCCTGCGTGTTATTTATGCAGATACATTTTCTGAATAGTTTATCAAGTGATTTTCAGATCAGGCTTGCTGCTTGGAGTTATTCTACATAAACTGATCACCAACTACTGGTTTATTAATCTGTTTAGTATACATGCTGCAAGGAAGAAGATCACCTAAACCACACAATATTATTTCTGCTCCATCCAAGTCTCACAGAAGACATTCTACTGTCTGAAGAAAAATGAAAAGCAAATACTGAAATCCCAGAAAGATAATTCATAATAATAATAATCAAGGAGTCATAGCCAAGTTTGTGTAACTTGCTTCAGTTACCCACACACAGCAAATTTTGTATTATGAGATAAGAAAGAAGACTGAAATAAAAATCAGGAGTAACAGTGCTAGGCACCATAACAGAGCAGCCCATTCCTCTGAATAACTCAGCATCTCAATTTGCAAAATGCTGGACATGAAAATGCACACATGTAGGGCAACTTGGTATCTGAAGATGGGCCCTGATTACCAGGGGAGGCCAAGCCCCTCTCAGCATCTTCCACGGCTGACCCCACAGTCATGGTGGCTTGGCAGTAAAGCACTGCTAAAATCCAAACAGCAAATGGCACCAGCCAGCCCTGGTATCAAGAGTGGGCAGAGGCCACTTTACAGGACACTTCCAAACCCAAGGCAATACTATAGAGAGCTCCTGAAACAAAAAAGCATGATCCTTCTGAAAGCTGTTAATCTTAGGACACTATTTTAATTGCTCAAATTGTAAGAAATATAGAAGGCAAAATACTACAGAGATGACTCTAAAAAATACCAGCTTATAACTTTGAAATATACAGTAAGGAACATTACCATAATAAGCTCTGAGGAGATACAATGAAAACTATTACAGCTCCAGGAAAGACACATAAAGATGAGCATAACAATTACCTGCCTGACAGAGAAAAAGGAAGAAAGGTACATAATTTAGAGTACTGCTGTTACTGGCTTTAAAACAGATATATAATGAAGAATATTGCAGTTACCTAGTTCTGGCAGAGATATAATGGCAATCATTAGTTATCTAGCTGTGAGGAGGACATGTAATGTGTAGTATTACTGTTACCTGTCCCTAAAAGAGAGCAAGAAAGAGGGGGGAGAGAGAGAGGATGAGAAACCTGGACTGTTAGCCAGCTCTGGAAGGCAGAAATTATGGAAAGATTTGCTGCTGCCCATGCTTTACAGCTACTAATTCATCGAGGGAGAGGCAGGGTAGAAAGGAAAGCGGTCCGAGTTATGCCATGGTTATCTGGTACAAGGCCAGACTTCCAGCTGGTCGTAGCTGATAAAACTTGCTCATGTTTGCTACAGCTATGCTGACTTTGGGTTTGTGGAGAAGGAGAGCATAGGGGAAATGGGTGCTGCCCCGTGTGACACAAGCAGCACAGCCCTCCTAGGGGCAATATGGACCATGCAAGATGTCCTAGGGTGACTGATCCTCCCATGGACCCCCACTTGGCTCCCCAGCCGCAGTGACCTCCAAGCAGGCATCATTTCTCCAGGCACTCCCAGGAGCAGGCAGGAAGCCCTGGGCAAGAGGAAAGATCAAGAGAAAGGGATGGCAAAAAAAAGGCCCTATAAAGGATGCAAACATGCCTTTTGAGAGCTCTGGGACCAGGATGTAGAGTTGAAATATATTTACACTTCTGCAGAGAAAAAGGTGCTTGGAGCTTTCTGTAGCCTTCAGTGTCTATCCCTTCCCTGGATGAATGATGTCTGCCTATCCACCCTACCTTCAGACGAAAGGGACAAATGGAGGAAAAAAAAAAAAAGAAAAAAAAGAATCTTTTTTTTTTTTTAAATCTGGGGGCAGAAGAGAGTAATATAAAAAGGGTGGGTCTGTTAACCAAGACTGCAGGGATGAGGGAAAACTATGAACTTTGTCATAAGAAATAATGGCACAGATACTAAGTGGCCTACCTCTCCAATTTCTACAGCACTCCTCCGCATTATACTCGCACTCAGGCTTCAAATTTCTTTTCCTAGGGTGTAATACTGACAGAGCTCAAGACAAGGTCCAGTGAAGTCTGTTTCGTTCTAGCTCACTCAGTTTTCAGTCAGATCCCTGATTAAATTCTAGGTCAAGGAACATAGGAGAAACTCCAGTGTGTTTCAAATTAATCCTTTTGTTTCTGTTTTGCCCGCTATTTGCTATTCATCAGGTGGAAAGATGTGAAGTTCAGCTGAAACAATTGAATCTTGTGGTGATTAATTTGTAATATTCCAAGAAGAAAGGCACTCCAGAAACCCTACTTTTCTTCACAAACTGCACGACAGCTCTATCAAACCACTTCTACAACACTAGACTTGCTCAGGAGGCAGAGGGAGAGAAATGTGGGCAAAGCAAGAAAAGCAAGGAAGAGAGCACTGAATAGGAAGGGAGCACTTGTCTATTTAACTTGAATTCAGAATAGTTCCACCCCTTCCTCTGATAGCATACCATTCAAACTCATGTCCTCCAAAGCAGCAAAATAAACCACACATCACCCTGAGACTTATAGGCAGAAGCCATCAGCCTACAAACATCCTCCAGCAGCGCCATTGCCCTCCCCTGCAGCAATACCCCTTCTCAGCATTTACGCTGTGCATTAATAAATGGTGCTGTTATCACTGGGGTGGACTATTCATTAACACAGCAAAGACCAGAGGCTTAAATTTGATCCCAGTGTGTTCAGATGCATATATATGGTCTTTGAACCTTCCATGCTGGAAAAGGCACCTGTGTTCTTTCTGCTGAGGGGGGAAGAACAGGCACAAATTAGGATGATGCTTTGCTTCTGTACCTCCAACACAGACACATTTCTCTGAGCGGTAGAAAGCTCCTCATGGTGAGAGCCATTTGCTCCTCTGAGGAACACAGCTGGATGCAAGAAATCAGGTTAAAATGTAAATTACCTTAATTTTCACTCAAAAGTCCATAAGTAAAAAGGATCAGTAATTTTTTTTTTTCCAATATGTTTTTCTGTTAGTCCTAATATTGACCTCAACTGGGAAGGATGACGTGCTGAAACAAACTCTGCTTTTCAGACTCTGCCCCATGTCCAGTATCTGACAACAACCTCTCTTGGGGACATCTTGAGATTTAGAGAGCTTGAGATATGCAGATTTATAAAAACTCATCTTGGACTCTGAATTCCTGTCCTTAGTGCTATTTTACACTCTGCGAGCCAGAAGTACAGAGCCTCAGGCTTAAACCATATCTAAGGCTCTTTCCCTCACCCATATTTTGTGGGTATCCTGTTATTATTACCAGCAATTTGGGGGTTTTAAACTGGATCTAGGTAACTTCAAAGGGTCTTTTACTCTTCTGGGTTAATGTAAGCAGACCTTAGATGTAAACAGACCTTAGAGTCAGTGAGAAGCAACTCCAGTAAAGCTGTTCAGTTGGTGCAAGCAAAATGGCAGGACCCAGCCATAATTTGTTAATAAAAAATAAATATATATGGTAAATATCTACTTCGACTATTACATAAAAAGGTACAATACGCAGAACTGAACTTCTTCCGATTCCTTCTGGGAATACCATGCTGTTCTTTCACTGACTGTTATGCCTAACTCTGAATACTAATTTTTTTTAAAAAATCTGTTACCTCTCTCTCATCTTTCCCCAGACTTTGTTTTTTCGCATTCAAGTTTGCCTTCTAATGTTTCTCTTTTGCTGTCCTTTTCTGTTTAACCAGTATACTTGGCTAGATGATAGGATTTCTGGTCTGCAGAATATTTGGATATGTCAACATTTGTTTTCTTTCCAATACAGACAACAAATACATTCAAAGTTTATGAGTTTCAGAATACCATGTTTATCTTTCACTTTTATATTTATGTGTGCATTCTACAAAATATACATGGCCATTACTGCATGTTTTAGTGGAATGAAATTATATGTTATTTAAATAATTCTCTTTAAAACAATTTTGGGCAGCTACTACTAAAATATTTCAATCATCACTAAATTTCAATTATCTGCGGAGAGCTGAAAATAAAAATACATCAATTTTATCATGTTATGACATAAAATAATGTAAAACTATCTAACAAACATGCAAGAAATAGATTTAAGACAAATTTCCAAGCTTTCTAGTTCTGCTCCCAAACTTGCCTCAGCAAAAGTTCTGCAAAACTCTACTTGCACCCTTTTTCAACTTAAAACAGCCTGAATACAGCCAGTGAGCCAAGCCCATGCTCAGCTCACAGTACACAAATACTTCTGCCACTATCAACATGAGCTATGTAATATTACCTGCTTGGTTGTTTTTCTGAACTGGTGTCTTTGACTCTAGAATATCATATCAAGACCAGAAATGAGGGGGATCACCTACCTTCCTTCTTCCTCCTCCTCCAGGTAAAAGGAAAATAAACCCCACACTCATTCTGGTGCCTGTCACCTCCCAGCCCAGCCCTCATATTAATGTTCACTGCAAGTCTCTGTGCATGGGTCCTGCAGGAAGCACCAACACTTCATTGGGAAAGAATTAATGGGTTCACTTACATTCATACTTTTCTGAGCTCAGTGGCTTAAGAGGCTGTGAAAGGTTTTGTGGTTTTCCCCCTAACCACTTCTCCACTTCTTTGGCATGAAAAAAGTGACAAAAAGATCTTAGTTCAATGCAAAATGTTTGGCTGCAGGGGAAAAAAAATCCCACCAGCTCCTTTCCAGTTGTCTCCAGCTGCACCCCCCTGTATTGATCGAACAATTATCTGTTCACTCATACATATGGTAGAGGGAAAAAAAAAAAAAAAGAGGACAGCCTGAATAACCTTATAGAAGTAGGGGAAAAACAAAAATTCAGGCACTTTTTACAGCTTTAAAATATAAGAATGGTCTTAGCTTTGGAGGCAACTGAATTAATTCATATATAAATGTTCCTTTTGCATCTTTGTTTTCATTTATTTCCTGCTTGGTACCAGCAAGAGCAATACTGAAAACTAGTGCATGACAAAACAATCAAATGAGATATTTGGCACAATGGCTAATTTGTAGTCTGTAAATCTCCCCTACAAATTCTATTAACTGTTCTTCCTGCTTTGCCGATGCTTTTTTTTCCTTGATAGCACAACGAGTCCTACAGCCCAAGAAAATATTCGGTTTCTTTCCTCTCCCCTGTGACTGCCATGCCTTAAGCCCCACCACTATCCACATAGGCAGACCCAGCAAGGAAGGCAAGGGGCATGTTGTTTTGCAGTTTTTCTAAGGGTGCCAGCTACTACTTAGCAAAGCCTATTGAAGAGCATGCAAAAGGAGGAGGTCAGAGGAGGATTTTGGATCTATGATTCCAAAACATAAAAGAAGATAAACTTGTTTTCAGCTTCCTTTGAAAGAGGCATGACCAGAATGGATAAATTTTCACAATCTTTGCTTTTGACCTAGACAAGAATAGGGAGATAATGAGACACAGCACCACGCGTGACACAGATGGATACCCCAGTGTGTGGCAGGTTTTGAGGCAGGGGACCTGAGCCCAGGGAGGCTGGGCAAGAAACTCCAGGTGAAACAAATCCCACACAACTGCTCTGACTTGTAGCATAACTCAGGAACAGAACTAATCTCCCCTTTGAAAAGCCTTTGAAATCACTTGAAAGAAAGCAACAAAAGGAAAGCTCCTGAAGAAAAAAAAAAAGCTACGTGACTTTCTGCACCCCACAGTTCCTTCAGTATGAATTTAACTATCAGTTTAATTATGACTGCTTCCAACTTTTTTTTCCATTTTTATATGGCTGCACTGGAAATTCAGGCAGATTATGAATGCTTCCTTCAGTGAGCTACCCAAATGAAGATTAAAATAATAATACCTCAAGCCTGTGAACATTTCATTGCTAGCCTCATCACAGAGTGCATTCAGCACTCTAACATCGTATACTGCTATTTACTTAAGAACAGAATCCCTTGGATTTCAGCGGTATTTTTGTAGAAGACATTCACAGAGAAAGATAGGAATAAAGTCAAAGTGTAAGTTGAAGAATGAACTCCCATGTAAATTCACACACTTTCACACACAATAAATCAAGTTCTGTTGTGCCAAGGGCTGAGTTTCCACTCTTGCCCAAAAGGAGAGCGGGTGACTCCTGACAGCTGCAGATCACAGAGGGTGAGGATGGACAAATCGTGACATGGTTCCCACCTCCACCTTGCCAGGCATACCTGCACCCTCGCATGGTTAAGCTGACCTGTGCCTACAGTGCTGTGCAAGGCCCGGGCAGCACTGCTGCAGGTTTTTCCCACCTGCCAACAGTCATTTTAAGCAGAGCAAGGAAGGGAACCCTTCAGGGAATGCATGCCTGTTTTCTGTGCACTTACAGATCTAACTCAACTCTATTCTTTAGGTGGAAATATTGAAGGAGAAAACATGTTCACGATAAAACAGAAAGGACTGGATAATTTTTCTAATTTTATGGGTTTTTTTTTTTTACTTTGATTGACTCAGTCCTAACACGGAACTTCTGGGTGGGTAAGGAGACTATTTCACATTATAGCAATTATTTCAAACAGAAGGTCCAGGCTTAGTCTAGTCTCTGTTAGGGATTAAGATAAAATTCCGGGGGAGCGAGGGACACATTTTTTTTTTCTTCCTTAGTTTAGCTCCCTCTGCAGCAGCCCCTGTCAGCAGCTGTGGTTGTATGACAGAGAAGATGTACCTCAGCCCTCAGCCCATCTGGTACCACTGTGCTCCTGTGCACCAAGAACACCCATGTATGGACAGAGAGAGCCCATGGTGGTGTACAGCTGCCCCTCTGAAACCAGTGACATTACACAGCAACTGAAGATTGGCCCTGTGAATCCAGGAGGCATCCAGGTAGAGGTTGTTTTCATGGGGAAGGGTTAAAAGAAGGACTGTGTCAGAGCCTCGTGCAGGCAGTCACAAGTGGGGAGAAGGAAGAAAGGGTGGGAAAGGGACGGAGCGTGGGACCACTCCAGATTAACAGCCCCCTTGGCAGGTTAGGCAGGTGCCAGGTTCTCATCTAGGAGACACTGCATATTCTTACCCCTGCACCACACACTTCACCCATCTGATGGGCAGAAAAACTTGTGTTGAGGGGCACTTTGTCCATTTCTGTGTAAATGTTCATCACAACTAAAACCACAGCTTCTGCAGAGGAGCTGCCAGTTAATATTATGCCATTAGTCACAACTAAGCTCTAGGAAAGGCAAGTACTTCAAACCAACCAAGCACATCACTGTCTTCTCATCAGTTTTTGCCAACAGATATTTCAGAGGCTCCTGTATGAGATCAAGTAACTTTCAGTTAAAGTGGATAGGATAGAATAACAAAAATACTGTATTTCATTAAATAACACAAGGTAGAAATGCAATGTATGTCACCTAAAAAATTAGTTTGTTTTTCTAGTTCCTTTTAACCCTTAAAAATGCACCATGCCCCAAAGTACTATTTCATTCATTGCACACACATGCTGCACTAAAACAAGAACTGAAGGCCCCTTTCATGGAACATTATCTGAGAGGCATTTTGCTATAGGCATGTTTTCCTTGAACCATCCTGTTCTGCTAACTAGAGTCATCTAGAGTGGAAAAAACAAGCAAGATGTATATTGCTGTAATAAGACTTTTTATTGTCTTTGCATCTTTACGTCCCAAAGAACTCTGCTGGAGTACATGGATAGCAACTGTAACAGTCACACAGTGCTCAGGCAGTCCCTTAATAAATGGTTTAGGAAGGGGTAACACATACTTAATAGATGTTTTAATAAATGCTTAATCAATTGTTATAGACCAAGAGATAGCTTAAAACCATTTAATTGTCAGAGCTGTTGAATAGAGGACAAGAGAGAACATTAGAAATACTGATTTTCAGTGGTAATTTCACACCCCCTGCCAGCCTGCTCACCACAGTCACTGTCTCCCTAGCCCAATATATGTTGTCTTTGGAAGCTCAAAGGAACACTGAAATCCTAATACACCTCCTACATGCTACTCCTAGTAGTCCTGAGGGTGCAGTTCTTGTTATATATATAAAAAGAAGAGCATTAGCCTTGGACCTATTTGCACTACCATTTTACTTGGGCTAAGTAGTCCCTTACTACTCTATTATGTTGCCAGTTTTGTCTATCATTCACCATGAGAGATTTGCAGGACAGACTGTATTACAGAAAATGAACACATTCACTACCTGATATTTGGCCTTCATTTAACCCTATTCATTCTGAACTGAAGTTGCCTGATATGCAAATTCAAACCCAAGGTAGTATCCGTAGTTTAAAAAGACAATGTCATTGTTTGTATGGGTCATTTTCCACTAGATGGACAATGGGCAATTCCAGGCTGACTGGCAGGGTATGCAGCAATGCACCCATCAAAATTCCATGAGGCAAGCAAGAAAGATGGAGGATTGCAGAAAAAGATCTGACCTCTGCTGAGTTTACAGCATGGGCTATATACTTGAACATCTCCCAAATCCCTTTCACAGATTAAAATTACTGGTCACCTTTCCACCTCCTCCTTAGCATTTCCTGCAAATTTTCACATCATATCCGAACTTTTCTGCTTCATACTCCTGCCACTTTTTTGCAACTCCTCCTTCTGTCCAGCCTGCTGATGTGGTATGAATCTCTTCAGCACATAGGAGGAAGGTCAGGCTGAGGAAGCTGTTTAGCTGTGCCAGCACAGGTTCAGTACATGCCAATTTGCTTTGTGAAGCAGCTGTCGGCTTAACCACCTCTCTTATGTTTTAAAGTGTAATTCCAGCTTGCAACAAATGACGGTCCTTTGTGTAGGACCTTCCCTTTCCCTAATCCCTGCTAATGCACATAATCTGTTCCTTGTTGCTAGTATATGGAGGTCTTACTGTCTGTAATGCATTTATTTTTTAAGTGCTCCACTGAGGTGGGAGTGGAGCTGTCTTACAGGGAGGAGTGCTGCCTTCATATCTTTGACTATTTGGATCTGCATGACCTGCCCCAGGTCAAACAGGAGTTTTGTGCTTGTGGGAAGAATATAATCTGGTCACCTGCATCAGGCTTTAACACCCAAACCACTAATGGTCTATTATCTTCTTAGTCTAGGCTTTCTAGTCTTAGTCTTTGAAATCCTCGGGGCAGAGATTTCTCCTATGCCAGGAAAGCATTTTGGCTTCTCCCACAAAAAAATACCATGCTTGTAACCCAGCTGTACTACTAGTGCATAGAGAATCAGAGACAGAGAAAAGCTTAGAGATGTGTTTGGCAAGTATCACAGGCCTGAAAGGGGAAAGGAAGTAGGCTGAAAAATATGAAGGACATGAAAACTTTGGAGAAAGTCACACTGATTCCTGGGAAATTTCACACTTATTTGTGTATTTAGAAATAAAGCAGTTTGGAAGCACATGTTATGTTCGTTAAATAACATTAGTTCAAAAATAAGATTCTCATTTTCCATGCCAACAGATGCAACACATTTCATTAGCAAGAATCAGTTTTCAGCACAGACATTCAAAGCTGCCAACAAGAGCTTCTTTCCCACTCTCCCAGTTCCCTTTAAAATGAAGAGAACATGGCCATCTGAGTCTGCAGCAGGCTTTGAGCCTCTACACCTTGAAAAAACCACACTTGCCTTTGAGGCAGCACTTTGCAGTGTCCCAGAGAGATGATTTCTCAGTCCTAAAGCAAATGAGGACCTTTGCAACAGCTCTGGTCTCCAGCACTTAGTGCGGTAGATACCTGCTCTGACATGCAAGGAAAGAGAACAGCTCTGGTAGCAGATGGGACAAGCTGAGACACTGATGCAGCCCCAGGGAAGGAGCTCCCTGGAAGAACTGCCCGCATCTCAGTTTATCAGTTAGCATGTTTGCAGGTCCTTATGGAGGGTCTGGATTATATTTTTCCACAGTTTGGCCAGGAGTGTGGGTTGGATTGCCATGGACAAAGGACAGATGGAAAGCAAAGGGGTCTTCCTCAAATAACATCCCTCTAATGAAGGGAGCTGGCCACTGGGTTGCTTCTAAGATTGAAATAGTGTTACCACTACAGAATAGGGAAATAAACAAAACAAAACAAAAAGATGTATTATTCTAAATTATATTATACATAATAAATTAAATTCACATGTTCTAGAAAGAATTATATAAATCCTGGTAATTGTCACAGCAACATCCAGCATTTCACTGGACACCTTTAGCCAGCATAACATCCTTAAAACAAATCCGTACAAGGGATAAGAGTGATCTTTCCCTTGACTGTCTGACATGTGCACTTTGTCAGTGACACATGTTATATGAGACTCCACGTCAGAATTTTTTATTGCAGCATCAAATGTGACCATTTCAGAGCAAGCCCTGACCATTCAGTCTCTGATTTGGACTCAGGTGCCCTGAGCAGCAAGCTGTGGCAGAGGAGCAGTGGTTGAGAGACGTGTTACGTGTTACAGCTAGCTGCCACCCAGCGGCTCAGCCCTTCAGAGCAGGGCAGAAGGGGACTTCTCAAATGTGGAACACGTCATTTTGCCCAAAGTCCCCCTTCAAAGACACAAAAGTCAAGCTAAACCAAGCTGCTACATGGAGGCACCATGCACAACCCTATGCAGAACAACTGTGTCAGAGGTGTTTGGGCTCAGTATTTGCTGCCTCCAGCCCTGTAATTTCTGTGCAGGCAACCTGAGCCTCCCTGTCACGTGGTGGAGACCGAACCCTGCAAGTCTACCAAAAAAGCACATTGGTCCAACAACAATTGCTGATGTAAAGAAGAAAACAAGCAATATACTGGTCTGATTGGACCCTCTACCTGGAACAACAGGGGAATAACCATCCTAAACCAAGAATGTTTATATTGCTAGAACTCTGCCCATGGTGGTTTTAGTATTATAAGCATCTGGCTAAGCACTTTGCAGAATTTTCCTGCAGAGACACCTGTAAGCCAAAGCAATGTGCTCCCTAAAAACTCTGGTGAGAACTCTCTCCACCTTTACTCAGGTCGAGTTCAGCTTTTAATGTGTTTTGAAAAAGGATTTGAACACATAAATCCGTATGAACTACAAGAATCATTGTAAACCAGCATGGAATTGAATGGGATTGATCTGGGGAAGTCTGTGAGCTCATCTAGACTGCAGCCCATAATGCTCAGTTCCAAGCTGCAGTTAATAATGTTATGCTGGGGCTTTTTTTATTATTGACCAAGTCTATAAAATATGGTATTTCAAGGCAGCTCACTACATATTGTAAGTAGTCCAGTTTGTAGTCCCAAGCCTGCAGCCCCTTGGTTTTGGTTGGGAATAAACACTTTTCTCACATGCAGTAACACTGGAAGTGATGGTTTTGTACTTCTAGAGAGTGAACCCAGGGGTATGAACAGGCTACTTCTAAGAAGGCCACGAAAAACAGCTACTAGGTTGTAACCCTCAGGGAAAATGTCAGACACCTGGCCAATTTTCTAAAAGCAGGGGAAAAAATCAATTTTCAGTATTTCAGTTTTCTAAAAATAGAAGATAGGTCTCAAACCCTGATGCTTTTCCTACAGTTGGGATTAATGACTGCCATTCTCTGACATGCAGCTGCCTTCTAGCACCCCCTGAGACCTCCCATCCTTTCCCAAAGCCTGGTACTCCCAGGGAAGAGAAGGGTGATGGTCTCTCTCACCCACAGTCCCTAATTCCCAGATGGTGCAGCATGTTTGGCCTGGGGAAGGACTTTTGGACGGCACAATACCATATATTCCAGCAGACTAGGAGCTATAGTTAAGGCACTTCTGACACTTACTCTGTATTAACCACTGCCTACAAACAATGCACCTGCAGGGTCTAACCACCCTGCAGGGCCATCTGCCCCGGGACCCAAGGAAGGACCATTTCTCTGTCACCAGTGGGGTTGGATGCTGCTGCCTGGGATGTGCTGGCAGGCTGTCATCCTCTCCCACCTCCTACACACGTGGGCACAGCACATGCCACCTCTGCCCTGCCTTCCTCTGGTCACCTGCCCAACCCCTGGCAGAGTCCACCCTCTGTTAGATTTTACCATTATATATTTGGACCTGCAATTTCCATGAGAAAGAGAATCAAGTCCTGTGCAGCAAAACTCCTGTGCCTGTAATGAATGTTAAGTGTGGGATTAAGCCTGATTGCTTGTACAGCGTGGTTTGCTAAACAAGGAGTGGCCAGGACCACTTAACTGACCCGAAGCCATGCACACATTGATGTTTAAGCTCCACCAAAACATTCTGCACACAGCTCTTAGCATATGATCACTGTCCTCTGTGCAATTCAAGGATGGCCCTTGCCCAAAGAGCTGTACAGCTGGAGAGAAAACAGTTGGAGAAAATACAGAGTGGGAGAAAGTTACAGCAAAAAACCTTACCCGATACAGAAAACAGTTACCTCCATCATTAGTTTGCTGTTACCAGCACACACTGTGGGGCTGGGAAGCCGGCACAAACCTGTGAGTGACGGGCTAATTGATAAGAGTTTTCACTGCACACCAGCAGATGCAGAGCTTATTGCTTCTGCCACATTAAGCCCATGCTGTCTTTGATAGGGTTTCTAAGACAAAATTCTCACTTTTGATGTCTACTATTATCATCCGACAGATCAGATAACGAAGGAATGAAGAATACTAAACATCATTAGATAAAGCAATCAAGAAAATACACAGAGAAAACAGGACAGATAGCCAGCTTTCTAGCCAGTTAGGTTTCAGTTAAAGGTTAGGCAGCTGTTGTCGTTTTCCTTTCTTAATAAATAGGGAGAGGAAAGTGGGTTAGCAGTGCTTCTTGAAGAGGACCACAATACCAACAGTAGCAACACCCTTTGGCTGTTCCCTTTTCAGGGACAGCGCTTCAGCAGGGCAGGACCCAGTCCTACAGCTTCAGCCCTTGGCCCTGCTGGGGTAACCCAGAGGCTCTGCCCAGAGATTTAGCTTCTCCTTTTTACAAGGATTGGCCTAAACCTGCTCAGTTCTCTTCTTTTATCTGGCAAAAATTGATTGGCTTTGGTCAGATAAGCAATCCCAATGTTTACAAATTACTACAGCATGCAGTGGAAGTAAAGCACATCGATCACAAAGCCAGTGAGTTCACAAGAGAGGACAGAATCTTTATGAATCCTTTTATTTTTACAACCTTTCATAGTAAACCCTTCCCACTAGGCTTACAGACTATGCCTAGTATTGTCTATGCAGCCAACAGGAATGCAAACGACACTGGAAGTGGTCTCTCTTGCTTCAGAGTGGCATAACATTGTACACTTCTTTTCAAGCTTGACACTAGGAAGAAAGGCTACAAGAGTCTGTAAAGGCCATTTTCTCTGCTGTGTGCTTTCTGCAGACAGTGATTTTTTTCCTCCAGACTGAAAGTCTGTTGTAATCCAACAGGTTCTGGACAAATTCAGACTCAATTTTCCACAGGTGCACCTTCCCTACACAGGGCAGAGCAGTGGGCATTCAGCCTACAGTGCAGAATGGGGTTCCCAGCTCTGTAGTAGGAAGGAGCCCATGCAGACAAGGTATGGGTGCTAATGGAGAAGCTTATTCCTCCCCTGTTCTTCATTTGCTTAACAACTGCATCTTTTACAGTGCCTAAAGACTTCATTTATTCTATCTTATTTAAAGGTTGGGCTGAAGGACTACCACTGTTGCTAAATTAACAACATAAGGGCCTTTAAGGAAGTTGCAACAGGAGAGAAGATGATGGCAACCAGTGCTTGTAGGAACAGGCCTACCCTGTGAACATTAGTAACACTATGATGACATGACTAATAATCGTTACTGATTTGTAAAAACACCCAAAGATCTTTAAAAAAAAAAAGGCAAAAGCAGACATGATTGTGAGAAACACTTTCAGTGGGGAATCCCTCTCTAAAGGGTTCAAGGATGACTGAGGGACTTTGCAGACAAGCAAGTCTTGTGGGACACAGCAACAAGCACGTTGGCAATGTTACAGACGGGCTTAGGGACTCGGCAACTATTGATTAAAATGTTGTGGACCTTCCCACTGTCATTACTGATAGCCCTCTGAGAGATCTTTGTATAAAGTACCTGTACTCTCACAAACTGTCACATAGGCAGAAACAAACCAACTTTTGATGTGTTGCAAGACACCAGCTAGCCCACAGTGGGCCAGACTACACGTCTGCAGGCTTTGATGAATAGGATTTATTCTATTAAACAGTTTAAACATCATCTATCATTTATCTACCATGGGCTAGATCTGATCAGGTTTTTTTATTCTTTTTCTTTTCATCTCACTTAGAGAGAGATATGAAGTTTGCACTTCACAATAGTTTATAGTTTTGCAGCAAAATGGTATTTGAGAGGTATATTTATGAAATCTGTACCAAAAAATCAAATGCTTATGACTGTCATTACATTTGCTCTGTCTATCTCTTTGGAGATGCCAGATTTTAAATAACATTTCTGCATGTATCCTACTCCAGTAACAGACTTAAACAACTCTGACAACTAGACTGTGATGACAGCATTTAGTGAGTGGAAAGCTGTATTAATTTTTCAAGCCACAAAATAGAGAACTGAGATATACAGATTCTGAACTGGTATTACTCTGCACAACAATGCACAAGAGCCACAAACTGTTGACCAGCAGCTACTGAGTCTGGATAACCAGTGGGCAGATGTAAACCAGAGCAGTAACTGTAATACTACTGAAATTTGGAGTTGCTTAAAATGACCAAAACATAACTGAGAATTTTACTACTTGGCATTTTTTCATATATTTTGAGACCCTCGCTCAAGAAGCTTTGAAACAGAGGAAGGTTTTTAAATAGTAAAACTGAGAGGACAGATGGAGAGCACTTTTTGAAAATTTAGCCCCTTGATATTTACTCCATTACAGTGGTCAGAAAGTAGGGCATCAACAGAAGTTTCTTAGAAAAAACATAGGCCTGAACACCCTAAAATAATCCAAGTTTTGCTTTTAATTCATATCTGAGTTTATAGGCTAAGCCTCATCTCAATTTAAGGCAGTTTCATACCTTCTTTTATTACCAGTACTGTCTGTCTTCCAGCTAGTAGCAGACATGGTTCCCAGAAGAGAAACAGAGCAAAGCAGCCTCCATGCAGAGACAAAGGTGTAACATGACTACGTCAACACACATTTTCAACCATATGCAAACAAATCTTTCTTTGAAGAAAATTCAGCCTATACCAGTTCTTGGGTCTACTGGGATAGCTTCATCTTAAAAACAAACTACAGCCGGAACAGCAGGCACACCTGCTGCTCACAGAGGCTCCTCTCTCCCAAAGCTGTAACCCAAAGCCAACAATGCAGCACATCTTCCCAAGAGTCACAGCTTGCTCACACACTCAGAAAACCAAATTTAAAACCAAAGTAAAAACATCAGTAGGTGACGTACACCCAGACGGCATTAATCCTCCTATACAACACAGTACAAATGTTTGGAAGCTGCTGGACATTTTGGCTTTCTGCCTGAAGAATTAATTTATTTTCTTCCCAAAAAAGCAGCTTATAGTACAAGAGGATAGTCTCAGTAAGTGACACTGGAGAGATCTCACTGCAGGGCAGGAGGACTCTCCCAAACAGAAGTGGCTGTCTGGGGTTAGAGACCAGATCCCAGGCATCTCCCACCCTTTGTGTCCATCCCCCAACCCTCACCCCTCACAAAACCCTGTCACGCTAAATTATTGTCAGACCTTTACTCATTTTTACACTTGCCTTTAGCATCCTCTATGAGGCACTGTACTTTGTTTCCAGTAACAATTTACATCCCAGATGGATGCAGCATCCCTCAGATTGTGCAGCCTGTAGCCAGCAAAAAAGGCTTTGGATTGCAATCTTCCACTCATGACCTTCTGCAAAGTCACATTTCCAGCATACCCCTCAAGCTCTGACCCCAGAGTGGCAACCCAGACAGGTACTTTGGTCTGTCCCAGTCCAGCTGACTTCATAATCTCTCTTTTTTTTCTCCCTGTAACCTCTGAGCCAGCAGGACCTGAAGCTTAGCTGAGCTCTAAGTATTTCAAATCCACTGAACTGAAAAAAAATTGTTCGACACTTTAATCAGTCGATCTCACTGGTAAATCGGAAACTAGACCCAAAAGCTTTCAGGCCTAGAGCATGGTATTGCACAATGGGGCCCCAGCATCAGTTAGGATCTCCATGAGTTGTCACAGAGTCCTCAATTTCTGTATCTGTTCCCAACACTATGGATCCTGCTACTTCAGAAAATCCCAAATATGCCTACAGGTGGCATCATGACTTTTGAGCTTTCAGCCCCACATAGGAAAAAAGTCTGATTCAGATAACCACTTAATTTCACTCACCTCCAAATCTTTCCTGCAAGATGCTGTTAAATTGCTGACCTCCATTTTATCAGTGATACTTGTCTTTGATTCACAACTGCAAGGAGCAATGAAATCATAAAAGATTTTATTAAAAAAACACAAACACACAAGGAAGTACATATTTAGCCAAGACTTTTCTACTGAGTCAGATCTAGGGTCAAGAAACTAATAAATGCTTTCCTCTATCTGTACTTCACTGTGTCCTTCTGCACATGTTACTCTGAGATACATACTTCCTTCTCTTTTATCTTTGTATGTGCACTGAACTTCTGTTCTCCACTGTTTTTTCACCCCATAAAAATAGATTATATGCTTTTGTAACAGTTTTAATGTCACGAGAAAGGAATAGAAAATGAGGTTATTAATCTCCATGTGAAATGAAACTACTACTGATAGCTTCCCTTCACTAAACCCACCCGTTACCTCTACTTGGACTGCATCAGCAACTGCTCCCCAAGGGACAGCCCAACTGTTTACCATTCTTATTTAATAACACTCCCACTCCTGCTTATTTATTTTTTTTTAAACAATGAAGTTAGCATTCATAAGAGCACTGGAAGCTGAAGTGGTCTCATTAGCTACATTTTGCTGAGGAAAGTGTAAGTGTGTGTTAGTAGCACAGTATTTTCTATAGTTGTAATCTCCATGGACTACCTTTTTACGACAGAATTTTAAACAGCTCTGTTCATACAGGTTTCTAAACATGATCACTTATTTTAAATATTCTTTCTGAGGCAAAACATCTTATACATTACATTGTAAGGTCTGGGTTTTTTCTTTTCTTCAGTGTTTGAATATGGTTTGGAAAACATTTCAAGGTTGGCTTTTATGACACTTTTTAACTAAATACATCAATCAGATCAGAAACTGAAATTAAAATATAGAACACCAATAGAATCTTTAAGAAATTCAGTACACTTTCTTACTGTCCTTTATAATCACAGAAGAATGCAGATCCCTCAAATTCCCATACAGTGACAACTCCCTGAAACCTGTTCACAGGTCTCCATGAACAACTGAACTTTTCTTCAGGGGATGTGTGGGAGAAGTCTCTCTTCTATTCTCATCATTATTGATCATTTTTGCAATCTATTTCCCTTTTTAGAACACCTGCCATGAATCTCTGAAAACAATTAATGAATTTAGCACACATTCAGGTTTGTTCACTGAGAGAGAATGGCAGACATCCTGACTCTTTGGGAAAATCCACAAATAATCATCAAGTATATCATGCCTTGAGGGTAGCCTAACACCAGCCCATCTCTGCTGGGCACAGACGAGTCCCTCACAGGCCAGCACAGGCGGTACTCCAGTAGCACCAGCTCTGCCCAGTCTTTCGCCATGCTCCTGCAAGGGGCAACAGCACTCATCTTGGGCATCTCTTCTCCATCTTCTCTGGGCAGCAGGCAATAGGAAATCTGATTAACATTGAGAAAATTAATTTCCGCGTTGCAGAAGCAAGATTGCCTACCTGCAAAGGGAACCACCTCTCTTCTAAACCACAGGACAGATGCAACAAAGAGGGTATAAGTCAGGTATAGTCTCACTCCCCTTTCCCAGACCACTGACAGAGGTCTGAGGGAAGCTTCACCCCAACCCCCTCCCCAGGCCTGGGTTACACAGGGATATCTTGTGGCAGGAAGCTGGAAGAAGCTGCTGCTTAGCTAATGCTGCCCAGTGGCACTATTGGCTGATTTTTACAAAGAATTGGCCTCTGGGGCTTAGTGCAATTGGACCCAAATTGTACAGTAGAGGTGAGGGAAATGCAAGTATTGAACTGCATGAGACTGAGAAAAAGGCAGGGGTAAAGGGAAGAGACAGTACCACAAAGCCTGAGGCATTCCTGATTTTAAAGGTCTGAGAGAATCTGTACATCAATTACCCTGGGTGAAAAGCATTAAACAGATTTCAGAATTTTCATTGGCCACAGAATTGTATAAAAATAATCACAAATGCATCTTTGCTGTTGCCCTCTGCCTCATGTCTAGGTAACAGTTCCCAAACCATAATCCTTGCCACTCTGAATCAAGTTAATACAGCAGAGAGTGAATGTGCAGAGAGATAGGTCATGCCCTCAGCTGCTGTGAGTTGATGCACTCTGCTGAGGGCAGGCATCCTTACCAAGCTCTACAGGACCAAAATCTGCCCTGTAATCCTTTAGTTGTATTAACATATACTGCTACTGCCACAGCCGTTAGAAATGATGGTGATGGAGCAGGCCTGTGCTGTGCTAGCAGCTGTGAAAACACAGCCTCGCTCCCTTGCAGGAAATCTGTGTGTTGTACTCTTGGGAGAAGGCAGCACCGGGAGAAAACAGGGACTTGCTAGAGCTCTGTGGAAGCAGGGAGAAGGCAGGTGCCAGTGGATGCTTGGGAGGCTCAGACCTCCACCCCTGTTAAAGAAGGTGGGACACCCCATCATGTGCAGCAAAGATGCTACCACGGTACTGCGCTGTGCAGCAAAGGCGTGATCTACACTTGAACTGCCTTTACAGGTTCTGGCCAGGCTATGCCCTGACCTGAAAACATAACTGAACACACTGCAAATTTGAAAAAGAAAAAAAAAATACTTAAAGGAGCAGACCAGTATGATAAATTCTATATTAGAGCCTCAGACAGCTTTTTTTTTCCCACCTCCTTTGGCTGCTCTCTTTAGTAGGAAACAAAAAATAGGAGGTGAATGAAACTGGAGTCGGATCATGTTGAGACAGAATGCCACAAAGAGCAGTTTGTGGGAAAGAAGAGATGGTGGAAAAAACAGTTTGATGTTTAAGTCCCTGCACCACCTGCTATCAGTGACAAGGAATAGGATGTTATTTTTATGAATGTGATGTCAAACCTTGGCTTTTTCTCACCTCAAACATCAAAGAAAGAACAGTTACAGCATTCGTGAAGTTTACTAGAGCACAGTCTAAAAACTCATGTTCAGAGGTATTTACATCACTTTTGTTCAGTTTACTAGTGAAGACATGTTGTTTCTAGTGTCTTTTTTATGGGGTCATCCAAGTTTAAGAAAATCAAACATTTCGTTTTCCCATTGTTTCATACATCAGCCCTAATAACAACGAACAGTGGGAAACAATGATTTCTTCTTGCTAGCAGAGGATGTGCATTTAAGATCTCCGTGTGGACGCAAGCAGCAGGTGGAAATATTAATGCCTGATAATTTCTGATTTTCATTTTTATTTTCTCTATTCTTTAAATGGAGGAGAAAATAAAAAAGAAAAAAAAAAGTGCCAAAGCAAAGGACATACAATTACAAGGTCCCAGAGAAGAAGAGTAAAAACTGGCCTTCCAGTCTTGGCAGGTGCAGCCACTAGAAAAAACACACTGGCAACATTTAAAGCGAAGAGTGAGATTCTGCCTTGCACAGAGCAGTGCACACTTACCAGAGGTCTCATCACATCTGCCTGATGCTTTTTCCTCTCTTGTGAGCCAGGATACACAGTCCAAGACCTCCTCAGCTCTTGCCAGGAGACTCTGATCACCAAGGGATTTATTTTAGTGATCACATGGTGCTCATCTAGAAGCAAGCTTTTGTCCATGAAACCTGAATAATAGTCGCTTAATTCCCCACACAGTGGCTGTGTCCGATCCAGTTTCTTAATATGTCCCCAAGTGCTGTTTCTCCAGCTGAGCAAAGCCAGGTTCTGCATGCCAAATTCTGAGCGCATCACTGGGGCTCAGTTTCACTGGAACACCTCCTGAATGCATGAAGGAATTGCTGGAACAGGCCACCAGAGACTATAGCTGCTAAAGGAGCATGTCAGATCCAACTTGTAACAATACTTTGCATAATGCAGTGAACAATGAATGATTTCAAGCAAGTCAGACATTTTCTCTAAAATCTTCAGTCTCTAAAATACCTCTAAAATTCCTCAAAAGGAATTGACTAAGTACATTTCATAAATCATGCATTTCAAGACAGAAGGTTTCGGTCAATTTTTAAGACTGTGCTTCTTGCTGATGCTGTACCATAGGAGTTTATACGTAATGCCTATATTCAAAAGTGAGTTTGAATGACCTTTATCAGTCATTTATATTATTGCCATCTATACAGTAAGTCATGTCTAGTACTGACAAGGGTGAAGTAAACAGCTTTGCTCTAGGAAAAGTGGAAAGTACATGCTCAGATCTCACTTTAGGATTCAGACTGACTCCAAAATGAAGGTCTGCAAAATAACTTCTACTCAAGCCCATCCACTGCATACCATGCATGCCCCTGTATATAAGTGAGGTCATATATTCATGGAGTTACTCTGTTATGGGTTACTATATTTGCCATCCTACCCCGTCTTGAAGCACCTTCAACAGCTGTTTGCAGATGATCCTAGGATGACACTCGCTATTTCTTTAGCTCTTTTTTCTGCAATTTGATAGCAACACTGTGAAGAACACCAATTTAGCTACCCCTTGGACCAGAGCTGAACTATGGAGCAGCCTACTGGAGAGAAGAAGAAAAAAAACCATATAGGAAAGGGGTGGGGGGGAGACAAAGCAATTTATTTGGAATCCATAATATTACCAGGATCCTGATGGGCTTACTTCTCCTGTTCCCCAGGACGCATCAGGGCTGGATTATATTTGCTACTGTCATGCCCCAGTCCTGTGACCTTAAGTCTCCCTGAAAATACAAAGAGTAGATAAGGACAGATAGACCAGGAAGAAGCAACAGAGGAGATGTAAATGGATTCTCCCATAAAACACCATCAGAATTAGAGCAAGGACTTTTTGTACAGAAAGCAGTGAGGACAGAAAGAGAATGTCCTACTTTTCCTGTCTCACAAGGGACACAGGAGACAGAGGGGGAAGCAGAGGGCGATTCACTGGAGTTGGCATTGCAGCAGGATTCCCCATGGCTGAGGAGGAAGGCAGCAATGGGGCTGTGAGAAGGATGTCTGAGAAGTCCCTTAGTATAAGTAGTGACAGGAAAATCCTTCACAAATGACTGAAAGAAAAACCCCAGTTCTGAAGGACACAGAAACAGTTAGAAAAGGACGGTCATATTAAGACGTATAAAATATGCATATTCAACAAAAAAGATCAATAACAGCGTTACTCCAGTTACCACAGCCTCAAGGCTACAGTTACTTAAGTACACAGAATTTACTAAGATTATTTCATTGATACAGCACTTGATCAGTAATTCAATTACCATGCACAAGCCTACATCAAACAGCTACACATTCAGAAGATATCTTTGGCATACTTCCCAAAAGTGAACCTTCATGCATCTTTCATATGGCCAATATAATTAAATTTATGTGTACATGTAGCAGAACAAGCACTTTAAGTAATAGGACATAATCTTAACAGCATTTTTTTCCTTTTTTTGAAAAGAACGGAGAAAGAAGGAGTCCATTCCATGACAAAAAAAAAAGAAAGCACGGAAGGAGAAAAGAAAATATAGGAGTGAGAACATACCATGCACTGATAGTAATGAGGACTGCTCCCAAGCCTGCAGTGCAGCACAGATATCTTTACACTGGACTGGGATAACTTTTCTAGTCCACCAAGAAGTTTGTGAGAATCAAATGTCCTGTGTCCCTCCCCATGACTCTCTCAGGGTCCTGTAGATCTGTAAAGTGTCTCTGCTCTGCAGCCTGGCTCTGCATTGCCTCATCCTTCCCTGGTCCCAGGCATGCTCCAGCTCTGCATACACTTTGACAGGACTCCTATGGACAACATCCAAATCATAGAATAAGGGAAAAAGGAGCACAGAGATGCAGAACCAAGGTTCCAGTTACCACTTCCTTCCTCATAATGTCAGTCCAGCGTATTTCAACAGCACTATATCTTACATTCTTAACTGAGTTAAATTCTGGCAAGAAAACCATTTGGTTTCCATCTAGCTGTAGTGAACAGTGATTTATTTGATACATATTTTATTTTAGCAACACTGCATTTAGGCAGTTAGAATTTAATGGGAATATCCTCCTTCAAATTCCTCCCATCTGGATTATATAATCTTTACTACCAGGCTTTAGCCACCAATCTGTGGACCTGAAAGTGATTTCACTACTTTCATCCAATGAACTAAATCTTGTCTCTCCCTTTTCTTTAGGGCTTATTTTCTCTCTGAGCAGAGGGTTAATAAGAATGAAAATCTGCATGTAACACTAATAACAACGTTTGATTTTAACTGCCACGCTTGATAAAAATTTATAAAGGCTAAAGTGCTTATAAATTTTACAACCTACTACACATTTGCAGATTTATATACATAGAAAGGACCCAGCTATACATGTAGCTGAAACAGTTTCAGATATACAGTCCCTGTTAAGTAGATGACTTGTTCAATATTGCCTGTGACTATGGCAGATCTCTACAGCCATATTTGTTTCCAAATAATTACATGCACTAATGTAGTCACAGAGCTGAACCATTAAGGGCATCTTTTCCTCTGTCTTGCTTGCATGAGTCTTCACTGAACACATTGAGGGAAAAAGGACTGAGCTACAAGTAAGGATTGTGGCGGTCTTCCACGCTGAGAGATAACTGCCACTTTCACGTGGATGCCACAGCTGTTCAGTTCATTGCCACAAAAGCTTGCAAAGGGACCCACTTCCCTTGCTTCCTTGTCTATCCTACAATTGTCTGAACAGGAAAAATCAATAGTTACTCTAGGACTTTTAAACTATTTATTTAATTCCATCATCCTGCAGTAACCTACCGCAAAGCTACGGCTAGTCAAAGAATTTGTTGTAATCAGGGGAACAGACTAGGTGCAGTCTTCTTCCTGGTTTTATTTTGCAAAGGTCTTTGACAATATTAAATACAGCATTCAGTGTATGCCCATGCAATGTTCTCCTACAGGCAAATCTACCATGGGCTGTAAAGGAAACAGTGCAAGGCTTTGAAACACCAGACCCAAGAAACACCACCATGACATAAAACAAATACTGACAGAGCCAATACACACCAGCTTCTTCAGAGCAAAGTATAAGAAGTGCTGCAGAAAAAGCTTCTACAAGGAAATTTTTTTCCTTATAAAGGAACTTTATTACTTTGCAAATTTTTTCTGTAGTCTGAACCATGAAGGCCGTCTCTCCAAAATCTCCCTGGGTCCTCCCATTTTCACTACTAAACATTTTGTTACTCGTACAAAAATCTAATTCTTGTCCTTATGTTGCTATGTGCTTACTAGCCAAGATATCTGATGGCCCTGAGTTCTGCCAGGTAACACTGAGACAGCATCCCTAGTCAGAAAATTTAAACACTCCACTTTTCCTTACTGTTCCCCTATATTCTCCAGGCAAAATGCTTGGTATGCCCAGGTACCAGAGAGATTAAGGAGATATTGCTAAGAAGAGCGAGGATTCCAAATTCCCCAAAACTCAGAACTTTTGAGTGAAATAAGTAAAATAATACCTTCATGTATCTATATTGCTCATCTGTAGAATAGGTATAATTCTCTGTTGTACCCTGGAAGAAAAAAAAGAAAAGTCTACTGAGTGCCAGCTCCAGTGTAGCATCCATGTGCTGGAATTAGCCTTTAACAACAGGCTGCAGAGAGACAGTCATGCCAACTGCAAGACAGCCCCACAGCTGCATTGCTTGCTGACCTTTCCAGATAAGTCAGGTATTACAATTTGTACTATTAGCCATGTAGCATTGAACAGATGCTTCACATGCTGCACCAGGCCCCACTGTGCTCTACAATCAGTCCATTTTTGGTACTGCAAACCTCAGCAGCTAGATACTAGCTAGCTAACAGTTTGCACATTATACTCAGAGTTGTTGCTGTGACAGTACCTATCTCTGGGACTGTTAACTGGGTGGTCACATTCCCAGTGATGTGAATATGCTTCAGCAGAGCCTTAAAGCAAGAAGAGACTGCTCTATAGGAAGCTCAGCAAAGCATGTAGCCTTATCTTAACATTCTTCCCAGCTACCACCCCTTTAGCAGTTGCTCCTTTGCTGAAGGAGCAAAAATAGGAGTGAGTTGCCTTATTTCCTTCAAGGGACACGTGGGTTACTGCAGCTCAGTGGCTGCGAGGCTGCTCACTCAGCACCATAACCACTCCTGGAGGCCAAGGATGGGGCCAGCAGCCTTATGACTTTATACTTCCAGTTTTGCCAAGCAATAACTGCTTCTACAATAAAGGAGAAGCAGGTAAGATGGCATAGTAAGTCAGTGAGAGTCCCACGAGCCAAGCTGGCAGGCAGCATGATCACACTGCAGTTGTATTTACCACCGAAGGCAAGGGAGCCAGGCAATAAAAGCAACACAGCTCAAAAGGCAATTTGCTTGTATTTAAAAATAAATACTGAAGACTAATTTAGTGATAAGCAGGAACTTAAATAAGTAGTTTTTTCTCTGGGTTGGATTCAGTATCACATGGTTTGTTTGCAGGTATCTAAACTAATGATCATTCAAAAAACAGCTTCCAGGGGCATCCCATTGCAATGCAGAGCAGTGCCTGTGAAACTGTCCTGCCCGTTGCAGCTGCACGCCTCTGCTGAGCCCACCACCACATTAGCAGTCCCATGTGCACCAAGATTTACATAAAAGGAGCAGTTATCAGCAATTATGGCTTGCCAAGGCAAAATTCTTCAAGGCCATTTTACAACTAGTGACAGATGTAGCATTCCCAAGTTTCAGCTATAATTTATTCTTATACTGGGCAAAAACATAAGGAAAATACACTGTGCATTTTGCAAAGCCGCTCATTTAGGCATCTGAAAAATAATCTTTAAAAGGGGGAAGGAGGGAAGATGAATAGGGACTAAAGGAAAGAATAAACTGCAGGCACGGAGCCAGAATTTAATATTGAACAAGGGTGACAAATATCCAGACTGATTTGCTCCTGAGCAGGTCAACTTTTACCTTTTGTTCACACCAGAAGATACCAGCACCCCATATTTCCCAGCTGTCCTGTTCCTTCAGGGTTTAATCACAGGTAATAATCACAGTCTGCAGGCCTTAATCCAGCTGCATTACAAGTATCAACCCAAATGCCTGGGAGGGAAAAGAAGAAGGGATTGTAACAAAGAACAAATCCATTCCTACCTAGGACATGGAGCAGCACTGGAACCTCTCTTCCCATGCTTCCCCCATCTCTGCCATAAACCCAGCCCTAGAGTGAAGGACAGGCTACAGAGCCACCACACCCTGTGGAATGCTCCTGTGGCTTTGGGTGCCAGGACATCCAGGACCTGGTGAAAGTCCCTCATTCCTTGCCTGCAGTTCCAGTTCTCCTCAGTATCATTCCAGCTCGGTATGCAATGCCTGTGGCAGAAAAGGTGAGAGAATTGGGACAGAAATTTCTGAGGCAGCTGTTGCATGTGGTAATCATAGGAACATTCAGGCTGGAAGGGACCTCAGGAGGTCTCTAGTCCAACCCTTACTCAAAGCAGGGTCAGCAGCGAGGTTGCTCAGAGCTTTAGAATGTGTAATGCCAGGTCAGCATCTCCATTCTGCATGCTTTCCAGAGAGCAATTCACTCTCCCCACAAGAGGAAACAAAGCTGGGATAAGGAGTCTTCCCTCATCTGCTCTCTTTAGAGAAATACAGACCCTTGGCTTCCCAGCTAGTCACAGTCTGAGGTCAAAAAACTCAGCTCATGCACCAATAGGTCCTCCAAAGCAAAGTCCTCCTCCTGCTCTATACAGAAGATCTTTTCTGGTCTCTGTGTGGATTACAGTTTGCATACTCCCTTTTTCAGGAGGGTTTCCAGATGCGAAGTGGCATAGTCACTGCTCATTCAATGAACTGATCTGGAACAACCAGTCCACCAGAAGATGGCAGCTGGGTGCACGTGGCAGGAATTAGCATACTCATCCCACTGCAGGCATGCAGCACTTACGATCCATAGTGCAAGTGTGTTAGAAAGTTCAGTTCAACCCATCTGCAATGTTAACAAGCAAATCAATAATGAACAGAAGCAAGGAGACAGAGAATCTGGACACCTTCCTGATGTCTTTAAAATTTAACCAGTATTTGTTCAGGACCTTCTCTTGGGAATCAGAAACCATTCTGATCTGATGACATAGAATGGTAAGTGAGATGGGTTCATTGGTTTCTGCAGGCTTTGGACATCTATAATTCAAAATCCACTGCATATTTCAAATTGTTTTCTTATTTGATATAGCACAACTGAACCCTTCTGTGAGTGAAATGTTGTTCTGAAGCTGTGGGCAACTGTCACTTTCCCAGTCCCAGCTGTTTTAAAAAGGAACTTCAGCACCATAGATGTTTTGCTGAAAGCTGACTCCAGCATAACTCTGTGCACGAGCTCCAGGTCACAGTTAATATCTCTATTAGTACTGCAACATTACGCGCTCAAAGGTCACAGAACACCAGCACTAAAACCTAATTCTCCTTGCCCCCCATCTGCTCTGCGTTTGAACAGGCTGGCTCCCCTGCCTGCACTGTGCAAACACAAGAAGGATGCAAAAATGCAGACTCACATGGCAGTAAAACTGTCCCCCAGGGCATACAGCTGCAGCAAGTTCAAACACTGACTTAGCACTATAGTCATGGGCCATGGAGGCATGGGCAGTCACTTGGTGGGAGTGAAACCTGCGCCAGTCAGTCATTGCTAGCAGACAGAAAAGGATGGCACATGCTCCAACAGTTTTGACTCTTTGGAGTTTTTTCCCTGTTAAAATCAACAGGTCTCTCAACGGTGTACAAACTTTATTCCCCAAACACCTCATCAAGCTTAGTCTAACTTTTCACAGCAGAACAGAAAACCGCATGCTGGATGCAACAGCCACCACCACCTGAACTGCTCAGGAAAAGATTTCCAGAATTTTTTAGTATGTACAGATCAAAAGCAGCATTCTCGATGCCTTGTTCCCCAAAACAGGTGAACAGACTTAGTTAAAATAATACTAATTTTAGAATACCACCCTACAGCTGTGTTTGTAGAGAAGATCAACCCAAGCAATTAAAGTCTGACAAAATTATCAGCAACTAAAAACAGCCTTGCAATTTCCAGGAAACCACACTAAAGAAAGCACTGACACATCTATTGTAATTCACACACAGTTGTTTGCAGTGTTCTTCACACACCGGATAAATACCAAAGCTATTTTTGCTTGCATAGGTTTTGTTACCCCTTCATCTATCTGTGACTGTCTCGTTTTTGCAATGAAAATAAGACAACAGTTCTCTTACAGGTAAGATACCATAAAGCTCAATATAAGTAACATGTAAATTCAATTTTCCCTGACACAAGTAGCAGTTGTGTACCTTTACAATGGGACAAACTATCCTTAAATCTTGAGTGTCAAAGAAAGGAGAGGAGCTATGAAGGGGGCAAGTACCTCTCCCCACAGGGCAGCAGGCAGTGATCCTCCTCCTCGTTCCACAGCATCTTCTCAACATGCGCCCTGGCACCCCCAGCATCCCAGGCTACACCGCTGCCTAAGCAATAGCCTAATCATTTCCCTCCTCCATTGTGAGGTTTCTTCTTGATGCTTTTCTCTGTACCCTTCATAAAAAGCAGGAGCCAAGTCCCTAATGAATTTCCTGTGGTCCTGATCCCCTCCTACAGGGTCAAGGCCTGCACAGGATCAAGGATGTTTAGCTTGTGTCTGCAAGTGGGAGGCAGGAGTCCTGGGAATCAGCTGTGGGACTAAGAGGTCACTTCTGATGTGGAGGTTTTCTCCAGGGGGGTGGCTTTGCACCCTCCTCTCACTCATGGCACAATCAGATCCCACTTGAATAAATTTGCTTTTTCCCCGCTCTCATATACTCCCCTGCCTATGTGCTAAGAGCGGGCACTCCTAACTGGAAAAAGGTGCATCTGACATGGTCTTCAGAGCCACCTTTCCTCTTCCTGTGTTTATTCCACCTGCATTTTTCCCAGTAAGGCTTGTCTATTCAAATTTCACTTCCTTTTCCATCCTGTATTATTTGGGTCTTCTACTCATTTATGCCAAGACAGTAAATACACCATTAAATTATATGGAGGCATAGCCACTTGCTAGGAAAAGAAACAAAAGTTATGACTTGAAAGTATTTTGTTATTTATTTAAATATATATGTACATGACTTTATACATACAATATGTGAATTGTACATAGATGGTAGATTCATGGTTTGCTATGTTATAAAACCATTGTGAACTGCTTTAAAGAACGAGCAGGTAAAGACAGACTTTGAAGTCACTGCTTACAAGACTATGTCTAATGCAGGCCACAGGACATGAACAATTTCTGTATCTGTAAGACCCACAAACATATGTGTGGCTCTGCTTTCCAGCTTCATATAATCTAGAGGACTATTTGTCCTTCAGAAAGAGGAGACATTCAAGGGACTATGAATAATAATAAGAAAGCAATAAACGAAAGATGCAGCAAAGGATGATGTGTTTTCAGTGGAGATTTGGAGAGAGACGAATAGTGGCCGAGATACTTAAAACAAACATGTTCCAGCAGATGATCCAGTTTTGGTCCAGTAAAACCAGAGAGGCAGGGAGTTTACATAGTTGCTGAGGTTGAGGCAAGCCATTCAGAAGAGCCGTATTTCTAGTACCCTTTTGCAACCATCTCTGTCTTGAAGTTCTTGCTTTCCACATGATGAATTACATATTGCAATATCACCTTCTGCTTAATTACATACACTGGACTCAGAGAAGGAAAGTACCCAGTAAGAAAGAGGCAGCTGACTTCAAACATACCACAAAATAGGAAAGTTGGATTAACCATTGAGTTAGAAAACTGGTCAACTGCAGAAAGTGACTGATAAGTTGGGGGAATGTTTGTTGGGGGGAGCTGGAAGGCTAATCCCTCCTCCTGCAATGATCAGGTATTTATTTGGGACACTGAAAAGAAATGAGATTTCATTCCCAAAGAAATTATTACTTATCTCTGAAACTCCTGGGCATTATTCATTTCTTTTTCTCTCTCAGTCTTTTTGAAGTGTTGCAGAGATGCAATAAAAAACCAGCCCATCCTCAACCTGTGTAGCTTATTCTTCATTAATCTTTCTGTATCTATAGCTTGTAAAGTAACAATAGATTGTTTGTACCTCAGTGGACATGACACTGATTACTTCCAAATTCAAAGCCCTTCAACCACCCTCACAGACAGAAACAAAAATCCCGAAGTCAAGCATCTGCCACAGTAAGGATGCTTATAGTCCAAGAGGCCTATTTCCATCCAGGACAAACACAAGGAGGTTTGGAAGACCTTGAACGCTAGCTGCTGATTTTTTGCCAGGCACAGTCCTCTGGCAAGGCAGAAGCAAACACAAATGGCTGCTATGCTGGTTGATCCTAATCAGATAGCTGCTGCCAGCACCACACCGAAGAAGCGAAAATGGTCTCTCCATTTTATTGTTGCAGCTAAGAGGGTCTGGGAGGCATGAATGTGATTACCACAAATCCCTATGATGGACTGCAGGCAGGGTCACTTCCTGTCAATGCCAGAGACCCTCATGTTTCTTCTGAGGCGGCGTGGCTTTGGCCGGCTGCCAGACACCCACCCAGCTGCTCTTTCACTCACCCTCCTCAAACAGGACAGGCGGATAAAATAAGATGAAAAAGCTCATGGGTCAAGATAAAGACAGGGAGATCCCTTACCAATTACTATCACAGGCAAAACAGACTGCGCATGAGAAAAATTAATTTATCATCAATTAAAATAGATTTAAGGCATGAGAAACAAAACCAAAACTAAAACACCTACCCCACCCCCATACTCTTCCCCTTCCCAGGCTCAACCTCACCCTTTCACTCCCAACTCCTCTACCTCCTCCCTGGGAGGGGGAATGGGGGGGTTGAGGTCAGCACTGCTGCTCCTTCCGCCTCACACCTTCCTCCTGGCTCCATCAGAGTCTTCCACAGCCTGCAGGTCGTGCCTGCTCCACTGTGGTCCTCTCCATTGGCTGCTGGTGGTACCTGCTCCACCATGGTCAGAGGCACCTGCAGCACACCCTCGCCCTCCTCATTCTCTGACCCTGGCCTCCTCCCTGCTGTTTCTCAATCCCCCCCCCCCCCCATTCCTCTGCCTGCATGGCTTTTTTGCCCCTTTATTCAGTATCTTCTCCCAGAGACACCACCGCTAACACTGACAGGCTCAGCTGTGTGCCAGTGGGCCTGCTGAAGCCAGCTGGAGCCGGCTGCATTCCACAGCCCTGCCCTCTCCTCATAGTGGCCACCGCCAGCTCCACACACCAGTACAGCTTGGCATAGTGTCACCTCGCCACTAGTATAAGGAACAAGACTGGTGCCAAGCCACTCCCAGAGAGAACATAGGGATGAAGGAAAGTCTTCAAGGAAGCTGGCAGTGAAATGAGGTTGTAATGAAAGTTCAGTGCTTGCCCAAAGTCTCCGGTGAAGAGGCGGGAAGGAGAGCGAGAAGGTTACGTTGCCCATTACCAATTAGGGAAACAGCTTGTTTAAACCTTCAGGAGTCCAACAAAGTGTTTCATGAAAACTTCTGACGCTGCCAATTACACACCTCTCCCTTAAAAAAGGATGAACAGCATGCATGGATTTTCTACAAAATCCCTAAAATAAAAACCTTCCCCCTCACTTTAACCAATTCTAATGATGAAAAATGGGCTGGAATTGAGCAAGGGAAAACATAGGATAACCACCAGGAAAACCTTCCTGCAACTAACATCTCACAGGGCTGCGGCAGTGCCTCTCAAAGGGAGCAGGGAAAGCCCTGCTTTGTATGTTAAACAATACAGCAAAAAATACTTGTCTGTGATGGAACAAATCAAACCAGCTCAGACTGGCATGGTTTCAAAACCGTCCCAGCTACACATAGACAAATTCCTAGAACCGATTTCCACTCTGAAGCCAGGAACCATGCCCCCACCTCATCCCAATTTCACCAGCATAGAGTAGTTTGCTTTTTCCCCAACATACATTCCCCAACTGCACATTCAGACACAATTAAAATTACTCATTTCCTGAAAAAAAGATTTGTGGATTCACTCTGATTTTTTTTTTAACTCCTGCCAAGATTCTGGATCTCTTGCCAAGCCTCTGTTACACTGCTAATATAGACTTTGCTTATTGATTTTGGTACAAGCAAGGAATAAACCTGTGATTCTAGGCTCCACATTTCAAGCTGCTGGACTGCTGCACTTTGTAATATGGGGATATAATATTTGTCACCTTTCCAAACCATAGTTACCACAAAAAGCTACCTTCTGTGTTCCGTAAATTCTCTAACACATTATATTTGCTATTTGTAAAAAGGAAAACAAAACAAAATACAGCCCCAAGGAAAAGGGGGTTTTCCTGTCACATCCTACCCTCTCCCATCTAAGCAGATCCTTGTGGTGGTTTATAGTAACTGGTATCAAAGATATAATGTGAACTTCCTTAATAAAAGAGGATGTCACACATCCAGCTCTTCAGGTGCCCTGAGTACTTCTACACCGTGAACCAGACTTGAACAGTCTTAACCATGCCAGCCGCCAGGACTTGCACCTTGCTGGCTGTAAGCCCATGACCAGCTCCCATGCAAACCACTCGAGCATCCTGGGGTATTTTCCCAGCTAAAAGCAGAGCTGCCAAGCTCCCTCCCTACCCATGCACCAGCTGTCCACACCGTGAGCGCTGAGCATGCTCCACTCTGCTGGAATGCACTGCACCCTGACACCTTGGAGCCAGAGGACATGTTCACACTGATGTGTGCACATGTATCAAGGTCACTTGATCTCTACCTGAAGGTGGCAAATTTAGGCTAGGTGGACCGAACTCTCTGATGCTGGCTAAATCCCAATCTGAGCACAGGTTTCTGTATATGATATATAGTTGGTGGACAAGTCTTGTGCTTGACACACACAAGACTGAAAAGGTTAATATATCACATGAGGATTTTTCAGAAGACACCTTGTTCTTTAAAACACTATCTGTAGCCAGTATGTGCACACCTGACCATAAGCACTGGTATGTGAATCCCAACTAAAGCTGGGGTAAAGGCTGCATGCCATAGAGGGGAGTGACAGACCATAGCTTAAAAATAAGCAAAGAATTTGGAAAGAGTTACACAAACTGTGTTATTTTTTTTCCAGGAGGAAAATCCTACCCAAAGAAAGCTCGCTGTGAGAATGCGTGCCTGGGAACACCAATAATCTTTGATGTCACATGTTAATGTTCCTGTGCAAGTTATGAGGCAGTTTCAAAATCTCACCCTTAATCCTGGTGTCTGCTGTTGCTGAACAATTCAGCCTTCTGTCAACAGCTGTCTTTGCTCAAGTCACTGAATGGCTCATATACAGCACAGCAAAGCCATCATTTATAGCACAGCATGCTTTTGCAACAGTCTTCACATTCCTTTTGATAAACAGTTGCAAGTAGAGTATGGAGACAAGAGGTGATCAGTGCTTGAACACACATCTGTAGCGTGCTGGGAACCACATCTAGCAGGTTTGGGCTCTTTGGGATGGTACAAAGTGCAACTTTTCCAATAAAATCTTCCAACCTCTGATTTCAGCAGCTGATTTGGCACTGCAGGAAAATGCTGAATGCCCCCCTACCACCCAAGCATGTGCACAGCCTGACATGCAAACACATCTTGGAAATGAATGTCACCTGGGATGCAGCCCACAAGACCAAATGAGCTACTTTGGCATTTTCCCTTCCACCTCACCTGATCACTCTTTAAAAAGGTGAGAAGGCAGAGGAGCAACTCATCTGCTTGCAGCAGCTGCAAAGCTGCTGGGATTTCTCAGAAGGTATGCCCACAGCCCAGCTTAAACAATCATATGTGGCACAAGATGCACATCAAACTAATCAATTTTAAATAAAAAAGTATGCCAAAGATGTGTTCCTTTAGTTTCGGCTGTTCAGGCACTTCAATAACTGGAGCATGGCAGAGTTCAAGGGTAGTTAGGACCTGGATGCCTATGAGGAAAAGTTACTGTTTCTGCTGTGTGCAGCCAAATAAAGGAAACCATCAAGCTGGAAGGAGAGACCTTTCCCTGTGGACTAATGGGTCCCTGCAATTCAGATGTGTGAACTATCCCATTTTATCATGATCTGTTCTTTCAAGATCTTTATATTCTCCAAGTTGCAAAATAATGGGACAAGATGCCACTACATGTCACAGTATTGGAAAATGTTGGCTGGTGTAATGCCAAGAGTTTTCTTCATTTTAAGGAAAAAGTAGCTTTGGTTATTATAATCCAGGAGACGATGCAGGCATAGGGGAAACTCATCGATAGCTTACTAGCCCCATTCAAGCAGGCTTATTTCATTAATCCATCACGCTGCTTTTCCTTGCCAGCATGTGGTGACAAAGAGCTGCAAAAGGCTTCTCTGGCTGGGAAACCAATGAAGCTCCCCAGCAAGATGCAAGTGCTCCTCCGGCGGTGACCCTGAGTATTGCTCCAAGGGGGTCAGGTCAGCACCTCTGCCCAGCTGACTGCAAGGACACCTTTGGCAAAGGGTAGGCAAGTGACATCTTTCTTTTCTAATTGAACAGTACAGTTGATTGATCACAAGGGCTTGTTAGAGAGGCTGTAACAGTGAAAGCTCATATCTTTGTCACTCAGGGATACTGGGTGCTTAATTGTGCTGCTTAAAGGGACAGGCCATTAATCCTCAAGGTGTCTGTCCCTTGCACAGATGTTTCTAAATTGGGCTTTCCTAGTTTTCAAAGCAAAATGGCAGAGGCAGTTTTAATCTGTGCAAAATCCCAGGATGACACTGGGGATCTTCACAGGCCAACTCTTGGTTTGGGACCCTTCCATCCCAGGTGGTTTCTAACAAAAGCTGGTGATTTCAATTTCTTTAGAAAGTTACAGTTCCTACTGTACCAGCCATCAGCTGTAGCCTTCCAAGTTAAAACAAAGAATGTGCAAAGTGTGATTAATGCTGGATTTCCTCAGAGGCCAGGAGTATTTTAGAAAGGCCACTGAATCTTATAAGTCACGTACACAATGTCAAGGAACATGTTATTTTATACATCAGGCATATCTCAAAATACACAGCAAGCATTCTTCTTAAAGTTATGAAAAATAACATGCCCAAGTCTCAGCACATGTATACATACTTCAAGTTTCTGAAATAATCTCACATATTACAAATCATATATAGTCATTCCTTATGTGTCAACCTTATTGTTTCCAAGCATCATGCTTATGCTTTTTCATTAGGCTACAAAAAGAGAAGAAAGGACCACTGCTGCTGCCCCTCTAGCTGACATAATTGAGTCTTCTTTGCCAAAAAAAGAAAGGTAGGTTTGTCTTCGATCATTAAGAATGAAATCTGTTCCCACAATGGGTATAGTGGGTCCTCAATCAGGCTAAAGATGAGCTTGAAAAAGTGATTTGCTTTAATAAGAGTTTAATATGATAGACCACTAGCACCTCAGTTGCCAGGCATGTACCCTCTACCTGCTCCTTTCAGACGTAGGGATCTGGTGGTGAGACTCTTGTCTTGCACTGAGCAGTCCAGAGAGGGAATCATCTGCTTTGTGATGGGCATCATGAGTGTTTAATGGAGAGATAGCCCTGCCAGCCACATAGCTCCAGATAAGCAGGAGAATAAAAGCAACGCTGCTGGAGATTACAAGGTGACCAGGAGATGACTTAGAAGCAGCAAAATGAGCAGGTGAACACAGACACCCCCCCCAGACATGCACAAGGGCTCCAGCATGTTGATGAGTGAGGGCTTGGCTCCAAGGCGGTGGAAGAAAGGCACCCCTGCTCTGAATCCTAGGCTGTCCCCAAGACCTGGTATTACCCATCCACAGTGCCTCTCATAAGCAGGCTGTCCTCACTTTAGGTTCAGGCTACCTAAAAATCCAGTATGTCTGTGCAGCAAACCAGCTCAGGTTTCTTCCAAGAAGGAAATGTTGTCCCCTTTTCCCTCTCTGCTCCCCCAGCAAAGCACTCAGTCCATCTCTTCAGCCTGTTGTCACTTCTCCAAGGACAGGAGGTCATTGTTGAGGGAGGTACTGTCAACCCCTCTACAACTAGAAGTCCCTGCGGGAATATCACAAAAAACTGTCTTAGAGACAAAAAAGCTCTCCAGCACATATCTAAAGTGGTCACCTGCACAGACTAGTAAGTATACATATATTTTATTTTATTTTCACTTGAATTACGGGAGCCCCACCACACTCTGATTTCCTGCATGTGACTAATGAGATAGCTCCAAACAAGTGCTGCTCCAAGTCATGTATTTTTCCCTATTTATATGTTAGCTACCTGTCCAATTACAATGACAGCTCCATTAGTCTGGGATTCTGTTGGACAAAACAAGAGCAAATGCCTTGAACAGCAGAAACCTCCAGTGGCCTGCATGCAGTGAGGGTGATCTAACCATCCTTTATAGCATTCTACTTCACACAAAGCTGTAGACCACATACATCTTGATTCTTTTTGATACAGGTTGAATAGCTACTACTGTTTATGCTTCTCATATCAAAATACCACACAGCCTTTCCGGAAATCATTTCAGCAGTTTACACTCAAAATAATCCTATGAGACCTTTGCAGAGAAACCTTACTAAGAATCTCTAGTCATTTGTGCACTTAGTTATCAGGGCTTTAAACAAAGCTGATAATAATTTACATACTGAGAAGGTCTGTTGCATCACCTTAACATTCTAAAATGACACTTAGGGTTTCCCCCAGAAAGTGAGATGTAACATAGGCCAAGTCATTTAGGAAATTATCGTGCTGGAGCTAGCAGCAGGAATAACTGTATTAACAAAGAAAATGCACGTAGGCAAAAGAGAGCAGGGTTTGGCCTTTCTAGTGGCTCAAATTTTGGTTTTATTACATGGTATGACATTATAAGTTTAATAGCAAGTACTCCCTTCTCTCCTCCTTACAGTACAGACTTCTTATTTTTTCCAAGTGTCCTGCCTTTGCCTGCATTAAAATCCTGCTCTCCTCTCCCTGGCCCTGAAGAGTTATTAGGCTGCAAAATCAGTTTTATGAGTAGGTGTGACTTTGAATGCCCACACCACAGGCTTGACCTCAGGGTAAAATGGAAATGCCATGTGATCTGCTGCGAAGTATGCAAATATGTGAGTTGGTGAGCAGTGAAGAGGTATCTGAAACACAGAGGTGACTAAAGCCTTTTGTTGCCATTTTAAAAATGTGCTCCCCCGGCTTTACATTCATAGCGCACTGGCCAGATTTACAGACACAGGTATGTCATCCTTTTGGAAAACCTGTCTTTCGAGAGGTCTCTGAACACTAGCACTGCAGTTTTTTATTACCTGGACAATTTATGCATGCAGCCCCCAGTGAGTGCCTTATGAACCCATGTTAATATAACATCTGCAATTTGCAACCTTTTTATATCCAGGTTGGGATTTCTGCGAGACACTTACATCATTTGTGTGTTAGAGATTAGCATGTCATGGTCCCCAGTTGTTGCCTAATTCTCCCTAGGTTTCCCAGCACCCCCTCTCCAGCACAGTCCCTCTCAAGCTTCATTGCTGCTGGCCTGGGACCAGCTAACACCACAATGATTCTGCTGACTAAGTGCATGGGGATCATGGTATTGACAGTCAGGACTTGGCTCCTGGAGGAGTAACAGATGCACTGAGCTCCCAGTGGCCTGGAAAGCAGCAACATATGCTGCAGTCATTAGTGACTGTTGAGCAACAAGGGAGTCTGACACGTCTGATTTGCTTTACCTTCTGTGGCAAGAGCAATTGTGGCTCTTTGTGGGACACAGCATAAGGTGCTCAACCAAAAAAGTGTGAATAAATGGTATAATCGAACTGTAAACGCCCTATTGCTGCTCCTGCTCCACCCCACAGACCAGTTGTTCACACCAGAAAGCAAAAGGCAAAAGCCAGTAGGGAAACCTTTTGGAAGCACTGTAAAAAATGCACGTAATAAACAGAAATGGACACTCAAGCCCAAAGTTGTCACCTCCTGACTTGAGGCCAGTTGCTCTTTGTGTCCAGCATTAGCGGGACGGCCCCACCATCAGCCAAGCTCCTGCCAGTGCTGCTACAATGTGTACCGAGTCTGAGCAGCCTTAAACCCACAGGTACGGGGCTGTATTTCTCTGAAAGGTCACATTCTGCAAAAGAATGTGAAAATGGCACCTTGCATAGTGCTCCCGACATAAATGTTCCCTTGCAGAACACAAGGATGATTATGCTCTTGTAAATGACAAACCTCATTAGGAGAAACAACTTTTGTGCCTTTGACCTTGCCTCTCTATACCCAATGCACCTCTCCTTAACCTCAACACTCTGGCAGTGACTAGAATATTTAGAGACAACACAGCTGAAAAAGGACTGCTTTTCTTTCCTTTTGGCTTTTCTGACAATTAGCAGAGCTGAAAGCCAGGGTACTTTTAACAGTATAAATGAACCTGGGGATTAGTTGGTTGTTTCCTCCTGAATGAACATGAAAACATATTAGAGGGCTGAACTTTTATGTTGCACTGTGACACTGTCATATTTCTTCACAGCTTTATTTCATTTTTTTCCTACCCTCCATTGACTTTAAACCTCTTAAAAGCACAAAGGAGGAGAGAGAAAAGGAAAAAAAAAAAAGATTTTGTGCACTTTTTGTGACATATTTAATGAGTGAATATTTCTTTTTTTCTTGTTCCTTTCCAGATATTTAATCGTAAGCAGACTCCTCCAGAAGTATAATGGTATTTTCAGAAAAAAACACACAACATCTTTTTTTATTATGTTCCCAGATCTACAAAAGAGGTGCTCAGAGCTAACACCCCAGATGCTATCTTCAAATCTGAGCCCTGGGAATACTTGCAATCACACTCTACCTGCAAAAATATGAAAAAATGAAAATAGCAAAAGAAAATTAAGCCATCAGCAGGCTTCATATGAGCCTAACTGTGCTTAAAAATCAAGGTTTAAGTCAAATTTCCATCTTGTAAGGGCACACGGCTCATGGTGTACCACCTTAATTAGTGTCTGTCCAGAAGGAGAGGGTGGTTTATGTGGTCAAGAAGACTCAAATCTATTCCTGGTCACTGAGAGGTGTTTCCCCATAGGACTTCAAACTAATGAGTTTATTTCATTATGCTTCAGTTCACAGCCAGCATGATCTGAATACAACATGTCCTCTCTCTGCTCCTTATCTGCCACATCTATTTGTGATACAATTCTTTAAGGTAGGAAGACCACTGCATCCCACATGTGCTTGCACCATACCAAGTACAACTGGAATTAACACTCACAATGGGAGGCTTTGAATCCCCACTAGAAACAATACTGGTAGTTTTCCAGCCCCCGTGTTACACATTTCTACACTAGTTAATTCCTTGCAATGCTCTCAACATGAACATGATATCCAGACCATGTCACGTGCCCGCTTGGATCGGACACTGCTCCCTGCCAGGCACTTGGTTTGTGACTTTCAGACTCTGACAACAAAGCAAGGTACACAGCTTTGTGTGTTTGTGCACACACACACAGAGCCCTATACCTTTTTATCAGTGTTCAACAGAAGATCATTTGGCTTTGCACTCTTTATGGAAAAAAACAATTAACACCTAAGTTCATTTTGTAGACAAAAGGATTTTGTATTCATTTTGTTGACAAAATGACTTGAAATCATGGAGGAAACCCTGTTTGACAGTCCTGGCACATACTTGATTCTGTGGAGAAAATGCATTCAGCTAACTGTCCAATCAGTTATGTAGACAAAATGAATTTCATCATAATTCTGTCAACAAAATGCTAACTAGCTTAAATTATTCTCTCAACAAAATAAATTAACTTAAAATCCTTTTGTCCACAAAATAGATTTAAGTGGTTAGTGAAGTCTTGTAAATACTATAGTCTGTTAGCTTTACATATGCAATTCAAACATATGGCTTCACTGAGTCAGCAGTTATTGTCTTATCAGGCAGGGTTGGTCTTCATCCTTTCAGCTTTTCCCTTCTCTGAAAGGTTAGCCTGATAAGACCACTAGTCAGCTAGTATGCAACATGTAAGAAAGTCATCCAGGACCATGCAGTAGAATCTTTTCCCTTTTTTTATTTAATCACTGGCAACTGGCAGGAAGTGTTTGACATAAGTTAAGTGTAGCAAGCCTAAACAAATCAGTCTGCTCCTCAGAAGAAGAGAGGCTTCGTCCTTAGATCTGAAGTTTGACATGCAGTTTCCATGACAAACCTTCAGGTAAAATAGCAATTTAATGAGGGACTACAGCTGAGAGACCTTAGTAGATTTCGTATGGAGAGTAGGAAAATGTAATTACTGTGCTTTTAGATATTATGTGTCTAAAGTCCATTACACCTATGGAAAATTTCCTTCTTCCTTTTCTGTGTTGCTCCAAATTCAAGTTTAAATTCACATATTCACATCCTGCTTGGAAATGTCAGAAGCTAACACTGAAAGAACTGAAAGCAATCAGAGCACAGGTATTGCTACAAGGAGCAAAATGCACCAAATTCTGCTCAAACCAGTGTTAAGTGCAAAAGGAACTGCACCAGAATCAATGGCAATTGTCTGCCCATGAGTTCATGGCAACATTAATGAGGACATTTCTGGTATGTCTTCACAGGAGGGAATTCATGTGGTCCCTCTCCCATCTCATCTCCCCCCAGCACACATACACATCCCACTCCAGCCTGCAGAAAAATCAGGGGAGACACACCCTGCAGCTCAAGTCAAAACTTTCACCCTCATTTGGACTCACCTCTGGAGAGGGAAAATCCCTAAGATAAGCAGGTTTTTACAAGTTCCTTCTCCATGCTTTATCAAGCACTGCCTGCCCTGTTGTTCTGCTGCATTTTAATAATAATGGAACATAGAGATAGTCAAGCCTACATCTTTAGTGATGTCAGTCAATGAATTTAGCAGGCTGGTGGAAAAATGAAACTCTACAATCTGCTTTTGCAATATTCTTCCACTAGTATAAACAGGGGTTTTGTCCTTTTTTAGGGGGTTACTGCAGTTACAATGGAGTTAATTTCCAGGTGTGTGGAAAGTATACAGTAACACCGGAAAAATACTGTATTAATATTTAATATAACACTTTTTATACGCATGAAAAGAATAAAATCCATTCAAATGCAAATGCAGCCTGCAAGGATGGATAAAGTTTTATGGTTTTCCAGTAACATCTTCATTTTGCTGAAGACCAACTGAGTCTTGAGCAAGCTAAGAGCGCCTGTGTGTGTGCAGTTCCAGACACTGAAAAGTCTGCCTCTGGCCAAAGTCCTACTCAGTATTTGAGACACTTTTGCAATAGTGTCTTGTTACAGCACTCATTGAAATACAGTGGGTTTATTAATCCCTTCAGAACCACAGGTTGTAGCCCCAAAGGGATGAAGCCTGCTGCAGCGTCTATCCTGCCTCATGAGACTTCAGCCAAGCAGCCAAAACTCTGGGATTGTTCCCTACAGTGCTTATGGGCAAAAATTTTTCTTTGTGACATGCTCTGAATATACCAAGTATAAAAAAGGGCCTAGCCTGGGATTTTCAATGAAATTTCTATGTGCTAGATACCCAGCTCCTTCTGAATTTCAGTAGACCTGGGCCTCTAAGCACCACAAAGATTTTTGACATCTCCAGCATAAAAGAACACATTTTGCCAACTACATTTCAAGCACAGCATAATAGTAACCAACTGGGGAAGCTTGTAAATGGCACAGATATATTTGCAAATAATGCTAGAAAATAAATATAAGCATCAGCCTAACTAGAAGATTCCCTGGAAAACAGTAGCAGAGGTTTGGAGAGCGTATGGCAGGGAACTCAGGTATACTTTAACTGGTGTCACTTCTACCTATCATGGAATTACTCTTGATCCACCCCATCTTGTAGCACACAACATTGGCCAAGGCCAATCCACTGAATCAGCTTAAACAATTTTCAATCTAGTTCAGATAGATTTCTTCTTTTTTAATGGCTCTGCCACTGTGCATGTCGCTACCTTGTCTTCCAAATAGGTCCAGATGGAGTAATGCATTAGAGTGGAAAAAATAACCTTACAGTGAAGGCTAGACATCATGATAGTTGAGTTCAACACCTGAATGCAGCACATTCATTTGGAGTTACTTTGAGCAGGTTGCGTCACCAGACTCATTTCACTTCATGACAGGCTTCAGTCTCTCTCCAACACTGCTCCCCTCAAGGGTTTAATAACAAGTTTTTTCTTCCTGCTCCAGCCTGGATTACATTAGACCCTTGGCTCCTTCAGTTTTACTCAGATATAAGCAAACCCTAAGACTATGGACTACAGAAAGGCTCTAAGGCATGTAAACACTGCTGTCCTGGGGGTCACCCCTTGGGCATCTCTCACAAGGACAACCTTCAGGGGATTCAGCACTTCTCTGACTCTGCACTGCTGAGCCACGTGATTGCAGCAAAGGGGTCAAGGACCTTAGCTTGCCTTTGCCTGTGCTCAGACTTGGGCAATGCTCCACACCCAGACCTTTAAGTAAAGACTCACCCGAGTCCAAAGCAGGTGTGTAAGGGAGACACGTGACAGCGATAGCTCAGACAAGGAGAATGAGAAAGCTTTGGGAAAGCAAGTAAACAGTAAAGGTTTTTTTGTTTATTTGTTCTTTAACTCAGGTATCTCAATCTCTCCAACACCTTAACTTGGGAATTCCCCTTTGTGAAGGATAACTTCAGAGGGCACAAATAAATGGAAATTTATATGGAAATAAACATCCAAATATACATGAGGAAGGGAGGGGAGGGAAAGGAGTGATTCATTATTATGGCTTACATATCATTGCGCATTCATAAATTCCAAGGTAATATATTTTTCTTCATTGCTTGGATAATAAATCATCATGCGATTACAAAAGGGGAGTACCTGGATGGAACAGCAGCCTTTCTGAAAAATACTCCTGGGAGATGAATGACAGGAAAAATTTATGAAGAATTCAGTTGCCTGACTGTCCTGCCTCCAGGAGAGAAGACTGTGCCAATATCTAAAACTTTCCTGACAATTCACACAGCAGACACTATCCTTGATAGAGTGAGGTTTTTAGAACTCCCTTGGCTTGATTTTCATTATCCCTCCTTTGGCAGCCTGCAGAACGTCTAATAGCAGTGCAAAAGGGTTAGAACAGAGCCATGCAAGCTGCTACTGAGCCTGTGTTAGCAGGCCTGTCTCTAGGATTTATGAAAAATACACTGCAGTGTTCCCCACTTAGCTGGAGTTGTCCAATCAATCAGAGAGATCCTTCAAGGGTCACTACTATTCATAAAAGAAAAGAGTTTTCAAGAACAAAAAATAACCATCCAATTTACTGTTTGTTTGCTGTTTTCTTGTTTATCTTCATTTCATCTCCCAGTCTTTTGTTTAGACCAACTCTTAATTTCTTTCCCCCTCTATAAACAAAGCTATTTAGTGCTTCTTTTCAGTTGGTGCCTTTGAGTCATTCTTCATTTTTCTCCCATTAGACTCACAGCAAGGGGTAAGTCTGAAAATCTGATCACCCAGGCAAAACGTCCCAAGAGAGGGGGTGGGTAAAAGGTATGGCAGAAGACTGCCATGTGCAGAGCTGATCCTTGCAGCAATAAGGGCAAAAAACTTGGAGTCAAGCCCCAGCTTTTCTTTCCACATTCACTTCTGAAAGGAAATTGCTGTCCCCTTTTAGAAGCAGCAAAGGGAATCAGCATCCCACCAAGTCTGGGGTGCCACTTTGGCAAAGGGTAATTTACACCTTGCAGAGCTCAGTGCTTCTAGTGGAAGACCATCACTGAGCATTTCTTCCAACAGTGGCAAGCCTTGGAAACATGTAGGTTTTAATATGGGAACTGCCTGTTCTAAGTTGGAGGACAAATTACATCCCTGCACTGGGCTTTGTGTTTTTGCACTGCTCAGCTGTTAAAAACCACACACACACACAGTCTGACTCAGAAGAGGCCTTTTTCTCTAGAAGGGCCAGCTAAGATTGTCAGGGGAAGGGGCTGAACATATGGGCTAGGATCCATCAGCTAAGATTGGACACCTACCTCTGAACTAGACATGGAGAGCCTCCCTTCACAGGTGGCAGAGAGAAGCAGTGCATCTCATCTCCTCCTAATGCACACATCTGAAACAGATCAGATGAATCATGCTCTAAAAATGCCTATTACTTAGCAATGATTATAAAGAAAGTCTGGATGAGTAGCTCATCTGCTGTCATCTGAAGCAGAAGAAACTGGATGCATTACTTGGAAAGCAGAAAGAGAAAGCTTTATTTCCTGCTGGTTTCCAGCTTCGGTTGGCACTACAGAGAGAACAAAGCCTCTGTGGTGTCCCAAATTTCTGTATGGGAGGTGTTTTATCTCCTACTCTCAGTGCCTAGGTTTCAAGGGCTGCACCAGAAATAATGCTGTGAAAAAACAAACTCAAGCTTCCTTCCAAATTGCATTCCTATTGGGCACTAGCCAGCACTATCCATCCAAAGCATTAAAGACCCCCAAAGGCACCCTAGACAGAGGAATTTAAGATGTTTTCCAGGGGATTCTTCCAAGAATACCAATAGTTGTAAAATACAGTTTTTCATTTGTTAAAAGGCATTTGGGCAATAAATGCAATAGAGTAACTCCATCAATAACATGAGCACAAAGCTCTGATGCATCACATTAGTCTTGGAAAAATCCATGTCTTCCAGTCATGCTGCCATATGGAGAGGTGCTCTCCAGGGCCAATTTAACTCACCAACTCTGGCAGTACTTGCTCCAAAAGGTTAACAGCCATAATTACACTGGGACATGAGAGAATGATATGGATTTATGCCAACTGAAAATCTCTTATCAGGCCCCTCTTCATTGAGGTGCATTTGGTGTTCCTGAATTCCCTGGACTGTTTGCACTAGTGATACTAGCAGGGCTGAGAAGACAAATAGGGTCTTAGCCTTTACCACTGTGTACAGACCTTAAAATTTGCATTCCATGGGTGCCAAACAGCATTTTACATCCACTTTGGCCTTCCTGCAGTTGCATACAGCTCAAGGATATATATTTTCCCTGCCCTCAACCCCACATGCTATCTCTTCTGTGGAATAAACAAACCTTTTACACATCTCTATCACGGTATCATTTGGCAGGATTAGGATGCAAGTGTGTTTCACACCTGATGCAGAAAAGTATCTGCTTTGAGTTTTCACCCAGCCATGATTTGTCAGTGGATAGAAATCTCATCTCTGAAGCCCTGGGGCCTCAGCTAGACACAGTAATGTAACAGATTTTATTAGCAGTTTCAGAAAGGTAATCTAACACTAGATTAACATTAAATGGTCCAGTAAAGTAGACATATGAAGGCATCTGTAAACATCCTTCGGTGCCCTTGATAGCAAGAATATCTCTTCTTTAGGCAAACAGATAGTAATTTTACTTAGATGCTTTAAGGGACCGATTTGCTTTGTATACAAACTGCTGCGTGATTAATATCTTGGTGAGCTCTTTTCCTCATCAAAGCTAAAATGACGTGAAATACCATGTGATGTGCTAATAGATGACTAGGTAAAACTAAATTGTAAAATGATCATTGTGCTTTGGTCTCTTGCTGAATACAGGGATTCCCTGATATGAGAAGTGTGATCAGGAAATAATCTGTTACTAAGAAGGCAATGCGAATCCCCTTCGGGGAAAAGGCTGCAAGAGTACTGCAGTGAGGATGATATATTAGCATTTCAAGAAGAACCTGTAATCAGTACAGAGGATGCCACCAAGGAATAGCTAAAATTGCTTTATCTTTATCTGCTAGTATTTCTGGGAAAATTGCAATATTGGGAAACTGCAGAAAGACCAAACACCTTGCTTATATTGAATTGGATCTGCAACTGTGCTGGACCTATTCAGAACCTACAGTATGTGATATTCTCCAATTAAAAGCAGGAATTTCAGACCAGGATAGGGTTCCTTTGTCAATGCTACTGATAAGTTTTAGGGTAAAGAGAAACACTGAGGTCAGTATTTTTAGAAGCAGACAGTATGTTTGAGTGACCAACCGGAGACACCTTACAGTGGTGTAATTTACAAAAGATGGGTCTTTCATCACTTGCCTATCATCTCTTTGAGGGATTGAATATCCTCAGAAACTGTCAAAAAATACCTGAAGTTACTGTTTTGTTGCTTGGGTGGGTTTTTTTTTAAATATGTAATATATATACTCCATGTGATATATCCAAAGTTTCCTCCATGAATACAGACCAAACAATTACAAAGATCTGCACTTGTTTTTCATAACAAGGAGGAGTAGTAGGGACTTTATATATAGGGTAAAATACTGCGTAATAGAGAATTTTAGGATAGTAAACAAAAGAGGTTAAGCAACTTTCTAATGAGCTCGAATGATTTATAGCTTCTTGGGCTCTTGAGACCTATTTGAAACGTCGATGACTTTCTGCTGTAGGCACAGTTAATAAAACTTGAATTTTTAATCTTGGGTTTTCTCCAAATGGAAGTTTTAACTAATCAAAACATCCAGTTGATATACCAAAGCAAGTACTATTGAGTGCTCCAAATACCTGCACAGTAACAGACAGGCTAAAGTTACACAGAGCGATCTGAAAAATGCATCAAAAGCATGTACCAAACTGTTCTCATTTCACTTCTAAGAGAAAGGTATGTTCTAGTCACCTAGCATATGAATAAGTCTCTTGGATGTCATACAAGAAAGGAAATGATCAAATGCCCCCATAGTCTTTCAAGCGGAAATAAACATTAAGGAAGAATTACTTTGGGGGAAAAAGTAAAAGCATGCCAATACTTTTTAAAGTTATTTGCTCTGTTTTACATCATGGTGCTGCATTATGTCCAAATGCAAATCGTTGAGTGAACTATGGCGCATACACATGGTGAAATATGGTCCCTGAAGCAGGCTCACAGTTGAACAGACAAGACAGAGGATGACATCATGTGGAGCTATTGACCTACTCTCAGGCACCACCAGGGACCCAGCATTGGGACAGCACCAGCCCAGTGCTTCCCCAGCCTGCTGACACCCCATATTAGCTCTTAGCACCTCCTTCAAGCACACTGTCCACACACACTGGCAAAGCGTCCAGCACAGCACTGCACCCTCTTTGAACAATTATTTTCTATGTTACAATGGACCTGGGGCCTTGCCAAAGTTCTCCTATACAAAATCACTGCTTAAAAATCTCCCAACATCCTACCTTATTACATATGCAATAGTTCTCCCTCTCTCTCATATGGTACATACCTCTTTCTACACAAACAATGATTTATTATTTTAGCAATAGAAAGCTGCAATAATAGGCCAGTGAAAATAGCTAAAGTTGTAAGCACTTTGCCTAGCAATTATACATGTGACAGTTTCATTTATCTGCTAGTCCAGCAGCTTAATTTACATCCCCACTTAATGGTTAATTGCAGAAGTGCACTTTACTACAACAACAGCAGGGGAGAGTGAAGGCTGCACCAAGTATCTTTAAAGAAAAAGCCCCTTTTAATAAATACCTCTGCAATTAATTATGCAACCAAAACAGCCAGCAGCAAGCAGGAATGGTGAAGAGAGGGAAACCACCACAGTATTTTCATGTGGAAATAAAACATCAGTCTGGCAACATGTAGTTGATGCAGATCATGTACAAAGTATACAGTCATCCAACTCTGGCTCCCACAGGAGGTATGAGGATGCAGCCCACATTATGTAATACCAGTATCTACATTTAAGTGTTTTAAAGCTGGGTGAAATTGGCTGAAAGATCCAGGGGGAGAGTCAGTATTTGTTCTTTTTGTTTGTACTTTGGTTTTTGCTCCTTACTGTTCAAATGAGTTTTAAAGTTTTTTCTTTTTATTTGTAAGGATAGAAAAATTGGTTAAACCAAAACAAAGCTGAAAAACCAAACCCCCAAGCAAGCAAACCAACCAGCCAACCCCCCCAGACAGAAACCAAGCCAATATTCACAGGAACTTAGGTGAAGGAGGTTTAAAACAACAATTACTATGAGAAGGCTGATGAAAATTAATCTGAAGAGATGGCAGCACTGTTTCTGCATTAGGAGAGCAGAATTTTTCAATGGCCATAGTAAACAGTGATTTATAACTCTGCAGCGAAGAAAATTTAGACACTAACCAAAACTTTGGTAAGGTTTAGATCAGGTCAGGGAATTCCTGATCACATTTTGCTTTTGTCAGAAAATGTTGACTCATTGAAATTGCATCTCTTATTTACTACTAAAAGTTTGAATAGTGTTTATTGATGTCTGGATTCCTCAGGTCCTGAATAGAATATCTGGTCAAAACCAGAGAGGTGCAGAACAGAAGCAGCTAAAGCACTTGCTTGCTATGTAAGAGTCAAAGACACTGAGCCTGTGCTCACCCAGGCAGGTAGGAAAGTTGAATTTTGTTGTGTAACATTCAGGCAAAGGATTCTGATCACATGACTGCTGTGGTGTCTTGCTCAGGGTCTAAGTGAAAAAGCACAATGTCTCCTTGCTCTCTGCATGCAGACTTAGAGGTTTTCCAAAATCTGATTAAGTCACAAAAAACAGAAAAACAGCCCCTCATGTGGTGGACTTGTGCAAGGATGGCCCAAAAGCCACCAAAAGTAGTGGTAGACTTACTTTTCCAGTAACTTCAGCAAGTCAAAGGTGGCGGTCTCCCTTTATTTATTTATTTATTTATTTATAATTAACAGCCATGGTTCCCATTTCAGGTGTGCATCCAGTACCAAGCATTAGCTTCTTGTATAGTTTTTTTTTGACTGTAGATACATCATGTGCCGTGGCTCAAAAAACACAAGGCACAAGCTAAGATGTGCTTCAAACAAGCCAAGGGCAATAGCCAGAACATTTGCAGCACAAAGCTGACATCTTTTGGAGCAGGGATGAGGAACTACAAGTTTAAAACAAGTATTGCAAATGTTTGCTCTGTTATTTTACCAGCTCTTGCATCCTATGTGACAATAAATAGCATGTGTTTCTGCAGGCATGTGGGTGGCTATGGCTCCCCTTCCTCAACTAGGATAAATATATATGGTATCACATGGTGTTGCATACAGATATCATGTTCATTCTCGTCACACTAGAAATTCATGCAGAACTGATGAGACTTGTTTCTCATTAGTGGTGCTTGTCTGTATCCCATGTTGTTTCAACCAAGGGAACTTTGAGAAACTTGGGGAGTGGAGTGAAGGAAGCTACATGAAGTTCAACAAGAACAGTCTTGGGCAGGTGGGGTGAAATAACCCCATGCATCATCACTACTGGCTGAGTAGTTGCCCTGCTGAAAAGCAGCTAGGGTCATGGCAAAGCCACACGTGAGCCAGTGGTGGGCTCCCATCATAAGCAAGGCAAACTGCTGACTGGGACGTCTGAGAAGATCCTCGCTAGGAGACTGAGGGAAACAATAATCATCCTCTACACAGTACCTCTTCTGGCAAGGCTGCAACTGTCATGCTGTGCCCAGTTTTGGATCCTCAAAAACTAGAAAATCCAGGGGAGGGGACCCAGTGACAAGGGTTCAGAATACAAGACCGACAAAGAGAGCTTGAGGGAACTGAGCTTGTTTAGCATGACAAAGAGTAGCCTAGAGCTACTTGAAAGGAGTTATGATGATAGCAGAGCCAAACTCTTCCTTGTAGTGGCATATAGTGAAAGACAAGTTGGTGGCCACAAGATGTAGCTCAGGAGGTAAAGACTGAACGCTATAAAAAGTTGTTCCACTAAGACAGCAGTACAGCCTTGAAATAGGTACTTTGAGAGGTGGTGGAAAGTGCATCCTTGGGGATTTCCAAGAGTTGGCTGGAGAAAGCCAGGGCTGGTGTGGTCTAGTGTCAGTGACTGGCCTGCAGGAGGCTGGACAGGAGACCTGCAGAGAGCTCCCCCAGCCAACAGTCCTGTCATTCTGTGACCTCTTCTTTTTTTCGTAAGACATTAGGAGTCAAACACTGCGAAGATAAATTGTACACTGAAAATAAATAACCAAGAGAGTAAGAAACATGTTTAAGTTATTTCATGAATATGAAATTCCCTGATGCAATCTAGACAGCTGATCGCTTCTGGGGTTAATTAGACTTTACATATTACTGAGAGACAATTTTGAAAAGAGAGACAGAAAAGGGGTCTTGGGGGGTGGCCTGGCGCAAGCAAACAGCAGCCGCAATGAGTCTGTATTGGAAAGCCCAACAGCCATTTCTGAAGGAGAGAATTATTTGGCCATGACACTGGAGGTGGGACTGTATAGATACACATCTGGAAGTTATAGCACAAAATCAGAGCCACCTCTTCTTGGGAACAGAAGCAACAGAAGCACAAATTTCATGATCCAAAATGCATAGTCTTCCAGTGTTACCCATGCTATTCTAACTCAGTACAGTCTAAGGATAACTGTTGCTAGACAGTATACATCCTTTCTGAATGATTCACAATCTCTCATGAGATATACTGTAATTACTATAACTGTACAAAAAGATACAATTTTCTAATCTTACAAGAAAAACGTTCAAGTTGAGATAAACATTTACAGAAAAGATTGAAATCAGAGGGCCCAAATCCTCTCTCATGGCTGGGTTTGACAGACATCATGTGAGAGAAAAATTATTGAGAACAGAATTATCAGAGGAATTTTGTCAACCAACCGGAAATGAATTCCATGTGAAATCTTTCTAATTTGTAAGCTGGTTTAATGATAAAACATTAAGCATTTTTGGGGGGAGATGGGTATTTAAAAACAAAAATGTCAATTTATTTAGTGTATATAGACTTGCTCAGCTGTAAGTCACTGATGCATCAGATAATACTTTACATTTTGTCCTGAAAAATCACACCAAGTAGAAAATATCATTTTTTGTGTTATCAGGAGTGGCAGAGGCAGCTGGCTCACTCCTTCTAATCCTTACTAACATAACTGCATAATCACCTCGCTGAGCACTGAACCTCAGCTCCAAGGGCTCTGTCTTCTGTTGTTAGTTTCTAAAAGCACAGGGAAGATCCTCCCCAAGTGGGATTTGCATCACTAATTATTATGGAATAATTAGGAACAACAGATGCCAACTTTTGAACTCACTGAGCCTGGTAAAATTCCCAGGGGTTCAGAGTTTTGGAAATGCTGAAATTTTACTTTTCATTCATGTGGGAGCTGGACTGCTGCCACTAAGAACCATGTGATGGTATCAGGATTATAGTGACCCACAGTAACTAGAGTTGCACTGACCCATCTAAATACTCAGAGTTAAGCATGAGTAAACATTTCTAGTGATTTTTTAGACAGGCTCTATAATTTCTTATTTTAATGTAGGCTACCCATGAGTCAATAATATGGCTTACATAGCCTTCTTCTAAAATACACTGCAAATTTTTGAGAGATTTTATTTTTTTTCCAGTGTAGTTAGACAGTAATGGAAGGTTTTTAACTTACAAAAGAGTCTTAATTTTTTTAAGGAAGACCTTCCTACAGTGAGTTTTGCTGTACTTGAGAATATTATACCACATTAAGTATGTCTTATAAACAGGAATTGCCTTTAAAGATTTCAATAGTTGCCTTGAAATATTTAAGTAAAAAAGAATTTCTAGACTCAGATTAAAAATTTAAGTCAGCATTGCTTCCACTACAAGCCATTGACTAAACCTCACCCGCCTATGACACCAGCAGAGAGTGACATGCTTTCCTCAGACATAGCTCAACTTGAGCTGGAAAAAGCTAAGAAAAACAAAAATTGAGCTTCTTTATGCTCAATTATTTGCTCAAGTTTTCATTTCATGCACAAGAAGAGACAGAAGCTTTGCTGAACTCACAACAACCTTGTCAGGAACACTCAGTGCCTATGCCACTGCCAGCAGCCACGGGCATGCACTAGCCACCCACACACATGATAGACAGACTTTTAGCAGTGACGTTTTCGGAAGCTGGCCACCAACTGGTGGCTTGGATAAAGCTGTTTAATGAACATGAGAAGGGACTAGGCTAAGGATTGATTTCAGCCTCTGTGCAGTTTTGGGGCTCAAACTTAAAGGCAGCTCCAGAAACACCAAATCAGTTGTTGGGACCAGCAGAGGTCAGCAATGCCGATGCGAAGGGAGGATCATTGTGTTCTAGATTGAATTCCAGTTTGGGTAAGATCTGAAGTGCTCCCTGGCAGCAAAACATTCAACAAAACTATAAAACCCAAGTACATTGACCTGAAACCTGGTGAGACTGCTCTATCCTTCAGTGGTAAAACTATTAATGAAAGTTCATGGAAAAAGTAATGCAACAAAGAGCAGGAGAAGGTTGTTCTGGGGATTGTTCACTCAACCTGATGATGCTTTCCCTTAGGCTACTTCCATTGTCAGTTGACAGAAATTAGCTTCTTTCTGAAAATGAATCACAGCCCCAAATTCCCTTCTGGAGGATCCTCTCTCTACAGATTACACTAACAGCCTAAAGAGAAGACCTTCTAAACCAGTCACAAAGCGGTTCTAAAAGAGAGCCAAATAAATGTTTGTGCACTTGCAATGAAGCCACGGACACTCTGAAATCAATTTGTTATTGATTAAAAGGGGACCTGTGTCACTGGGATGTCTGGACCAGTAAGTCTTGACTCCCAGTGCTCCAGGGTTGCTGCAAGGCTGCATCACTTAGCTTTTCTGCTTACCAGGCTTTTACAAATTAATATTATGGCTTCTTTGTAATAATTATAAAGCAATTATGAAACTAACAGCAAAATCTATACAAGGCCAACCAACTCCTACCAGCCCCATCCTAATAGTACCTGGGGAACTCCAGACATTTCCAACTCTGTCCCTAATCCACAACCCCATGCTGCTCCCAGCCTTAGTTTTACCTTTACCCACAACACACATGTGGCTTTAGCACATCCTTTCTCCCTGTAATCCCACCTAAGCAGCTGCCTCAACATCCTCATCCTTTACCTGGCCAGGGTCCCAATTCTGGCCCCAAACATAGCAGGCAGGGTACAGATCCCAGCTTGGTCTTTGTGCTCCATTTGTTGTAGAGACCCAAATAAAACAATATTTTGCAGAAACACCTCATTTCAGTGCTTAAGAACCATTTATTGGGTGGGCTAAGCCATGCGTGTGATCACAATCAAGTCAGGTAACAGAGTCTCTGAGATGAATTTAAATTATCAGGATCAAATGCCACAATTCCTATTTTAAAACATACAATTTCTGCCTGGTTTTTATATGCAATTAACCTATAAACAAATGACAATTACCCAAACACTCATGTTTCTATCACTTTCTTTAAAGTAGTATTTAGACATTTGTTTACCTCAAGTTTTCAGTGCCACCTCTAAATCACAAGCTCAGATTAAAATGATATAGTTCTATTTGCATCTGCATTCCCCCTCTGTTTAGGGGCTGTAGGAACAATTGGTTTTCTGGCTCAGCTGCTGAACCAAAAAACATAGAGTGAGAATAAAAAAATTAAACAAACTGTCCTAGATCAAACTTTATTTTTCTCTGCAGAACAAAATCCCCCCACCAAATCATTTCACTTGACATTCCATTTGCTCTGAAATGAAATGCTTTGTTCTGCATGCTTGTGTAAAAAGGAAAGGAAAGGGAATACTAACTTTAATAAAGCAGATCAGGGAAACCTTCTGACTGATTTAAGGCTGGAAGCCTGCCTTTCATCCAAGTGTTTTAACCTCTGTGTAGATGACAGCACTCTTCTGCAAGAGGATGCTGGAGAGGGTCTTTACCACCTAAAGCCACCACCACTGCTCAGTGCAATGGAAAAGGCCTCGGAGAGAGAGCATGGGAGAGACTCCCTGCAGTGGTGAACAGGACACTTCACCAGAAACTTGTGCACCAACTGCAGTGAATGTCCACTGATTCACTGAAGAAACACTGCCAGAGAGACAGGCTGAGGACACCTTGCCCTAGGAAAATAAATTCCTCTGGTAGTGACAGCAAAAGGAGAACTTAAGCCAAGCTAGAAACCACACTGAGACTTGCTAAGGCTGAGTCAGTATGCTAACTTCTAAACTTCACAGTGGGATATTTAGAAGTTTGTGTGTCTATTTCAAAGAAAATCAAACTCAGGGTGGATGATACAGCCCTTAACATTTGACCTAAACTATGGCTGCCTACCCATCTTAAACACTCAGTCACAAGCTATCAGCTGAAGTGCTGCTTCCTGGGGAAACTTAATCCTGCTGAAAATCAGTAGTAAAAAAAAACACGGGAGAGGCAATATCTGGGGAATGCAGAAACACAGGCATGTGTAGCCACAACCCCATAAATGGAAGTGGTCTTGGGGGATCAGAACATCTAGGCAAGCTGCCGACAACTCCCTGCAAAGTTCGTATTTCCCAGGAAATTTTAGTTACAGCTCTGCCACTGGTGTTATAATGACCTCAGTCCTCAGCTGAAACCACACAGCTCAGACAGTAGTTTTCCTTGGTGGAAGAAAAAATAAGAAAAAGAAAACAAACTTAAGAATTGCCATTATGCCAAACATGAGTTAATGCCTGGTTTTTTTTCTGGCCTCTTCTACAGCTTTATTGCTAGCCACTTCTTCACTGCTTGAGGTATAGGTTTCAGTGCAGGGACAGACCTTCGTTTATCAGATTGTATTATGAGTTATGTGCTGTTCTCTTACAGGGAAGGTTGCTTTTTATGGGAGCTGAACACACACACACGCGCGTGCGCACACAAAGTGATCACAGCTAATCAGTGGTCCTGATTGCCACAAATTTAATGCCAGCTCTCAAAGTTTGAAACCTCAGCTCCTAGACTCACAGGATTAGGAAATTATGTTTTCATTAAAAAGTAGTTTCTAAGATACACGATGATGAAGGAAAGCCCAGAAATGTAATTATCTCATATCCCAAGAACCCATTCCTCCACCAAAAGGCGATGAAACTAGCATCAAGTTATGTCTTTAAATGCTTACAGCACTTACCAGCTAGTGGCCTCTGCTGTGCTTGCAGAAGAGAGCACAGTATCACCACTCTGGAATTCCTCTTAGCAGCTGGTCTTTGTCTCCTGATCAGTCACACCTCTCACATGGGGAAAGTTGTTTGAATTCTCAAAGTCCACATACAAAGCTCAGAAAAATCAGGAACTTAGAGTATTTTTTTTCATTTCTTCTGCATAAGCACTCATTTCAGAAGCTCTGCTGATATTTCCACTGTCTGCTTGCACCAGCAGCTGAAGATAACCTTTTGATAACATTTGCAACTCACACACTAATGTACCATCTATCTCATTGTATCTCCTCAATGCATGTTTTTCTGTTCACAGCAATTATTCAGATTATTCTGTCTTGTTTTACCGTCTCTCCCTGTGCACACAAACAAACTGAAAAAATTAGCAATGCAGAATTCAGAGAGGTGTTTTGAAACTCTTCTCTCAGCCTCCTCCAGGCAGAGTTCCCCACCGACACTCCCCCCTCGCCCCATGATTTGCCTACAATTGTCTTAAGGCATTATGCAGCTTATAAAGGTGCACCAGAAAACTGTGAGCACTACTTTTATTTTCCATTGTTACTGTCCCTTCAGTAGTGAGAATGTAGAGGACACATGCAGTCAATTCCTGACATGCTGACAATTTTACAGTTGTTCAACTGAACCACCAAATAGCACAACATTTTGAAGGTGCTTTCGTTTTGTGCGATATGAAGTTCACTTTATGATACTTTTTCATAATGTGCTGTCAAAAATCCATCTTTCCAGGGCACTGACATTTCAGTGGTAATTTTGTGGACCAGTATTTTTCCAGAAAAATTATTTTTAAAAGTTCATTTTTTATTTAAAACATAAAAATTTCAGAAAAACATTGGCTACAATTCCTCTCTATATACAGCATTTAGGTCAACAACCAAATTGCTCAGGCATCTTGGGAGGCAGTGTTTAAATTCCTCTCCACTGTAAAAGGCATAAGACAAGTAAAAAGTTATTATTACATATACATGAATTTAGAAATAACATGAATTAATTTAGAAATAGCATATTATTTGCTAATATATAAATAAACATTAAGCCATATCAAGCAGTGCACACCTTAATGAAAGTGAAACAAACCAACCCCATTAAATCAACACGTTTCACAGAAAGTTCAGTTTTCTCCATAAGATGGGCTCCTCTTGAAGCATTTTAAATGAAACTCAAACCAATGCCATGAAACCTCAAGAGTGATGAAGGGCGACAAATACTAGACTTCTCTCCCTGTGTTAAATTCTGCACATCTCTGGTAATTTCCATATCCAAACTAAAAAGGAACACAACCTTTTTTCACTCTACAGCATTCATAAAATCGTAAGATCAAAGCAGTTTGTGCCTTCAGCTCACTACCTTCTGATTTCTTTTCTGGCTCTAAGGAGGACTTTAGAAGCCACAATTCAGCAATGTGCTTTAGAGGAATGACCAAACTCCTTCCAGCCACCACACCACACAAGCCGATATCCATCTTTTAGCTCCTCCCAAGTCCCATTAATCTGAAACTGATCCTGTGACAAACTCATGCACGGGAGCTTGGCTGAAATGCATCAGGATGACCGCCTGTATCCGATTTGATGCAAGCCTGCGTGTGTTTCTGAGCCTATACCTGCTGAAGTCAGGCACACAAACTCCATGGATGACATGGCCACTAAGACATGCCCCTGCACTCAAGGTACGTGAATGCTACTTCTACAAGGGTGAGCAGCAACCTCATCCAGGCCAGCAAACTCTCCCAGGCTGGAAGCAAAGCAGCAGCTAAAGAAAGCAGCTTGGATGCTTCCTTTTGTCTCATCCCACCAAAGTTGTAACGTGTTCTTGAAGCATCCTATTGTTTGGGATTGCCAGGTATAAGAGGAACAAGCCCAGCAAATGGAGGGATCTGGTCACCCTCCCCTGCAGCTGTTCCATTCCCTCCATTTCCCAGGAACTTCCTGCCCTGGCATCAGAGGGGGAAAATTGGCAAGAAGAAGAGTTCTGACCACTTTCCTCTTTTTCAGATTGAGTTCAATGAAGAAAACCCATCTGAATAACCATCATAGCATAGGATGAACTAATGCTAATGCTTATTTATTACATTCACGTCTCTTCTCCATTTTTCATAGGTCCATAAACCTGATAATCAATACACTCAATAAATAGCTGTGCATCTGACCCAAATACAATATAGAAGTAATATATATATATAATAAAATCTAAATCATCATATAGTTCTGATAGATAATGAAGTCTTAGGCTGTAAAATGGTTCCACCCATCTTCATCTCCCAGAATCCTACGTATCGACATCCATTAGCCCTCAGGAACATTACCCAGACAAGAACAGAGTGAAAAGTTGTACAACAAAAAACCAGCACCTTGCTCAATATTTCCAATGAAAATCATTGGTAGAAAATAAAAAAACTTATAACTGTAGTGTGAATTTACAGACCTGGATATGTTCTTTTATAGAAAATGATAGTTACAGATGGAAAGGTAAGTATCTCTCCAGATCCAAAAACAAAAGCATTGTTAGTTTTATTCCCACAAGATCAATACTAGTCATGCACTGTAGCTAACCAGGAACAGTTGATAACAATCAGGAGGTGCTTAGATTCAATTCTGCTTTAGTGACAGGGCTGGTAAGTCAATAAATTCAAAAGACAGGGTTTTTTTTTAAAAAAAATCCAATTTTTAGAGAGGTGTATAACAGGAACCCATTTGTAAATCAAGATTTTAAGTAGATATAAAAACAGAGCGTGGCCCTAGCTACCCTTCAAAGGATATTTTTGCTTGGGTTTAGCTCAGAGCCAGGAGAGAAAACTGCTGTGTCTATGCCAGCATTGTTGGCATCTTCTTACCATTTGCTGACATCCAAAATTTCTCCCAAACCAGGAATATCCCAAAGCATTAACATGAAAATTCTCCAAGGCAGGCACGTCTCTGTAGATGTGACATGGACCACTGTGGGGCAACCCTATCCTTAAAAGAGCAGCCCAAAGCCCGCAATGGACTGGTTTGTTGGGCAACAGGCAGAGTCCTGTTGCCCTGACTGCAGTTACACCTGTTTGCACTTGCTGCAGAGTCCCTGCGGATCACCCCAAGCCTCAAAGCTACAGCATTTCTCACATAGTGCTTAGAGGTCTGCATTAGAAATTTCACACGCGCACAGCATGAAATGGCCCTTGCACATCAACACCTGTATCTACCATTCCTTGGTGGAAGTCTCCCTGAAGTTGCAAGGAAGCCTTCGCTGCTGGTACCCATCTGCATGCCAGAACCATTTTTTGCTGAATTTGCTGAGAAACGCCTCTGAGCACTCTGACTTTTTGCCAGTTCAGTTTACTTTCACAAAATCTGGCTACTGCCTCTGTGCAGTAGCTATGATAGAAGCAAGCATTGCAGGAGGGCTACAAGCTGTTGCAGTACCAGACTCCTCAGTACTGAGTATTTTTGCATGCCCCAGAAAAAAAGAAAGGACAATGATGAGGCAGTGGAAGCTGAGAATTTTGTGGTTGCTGTTCCAACACTAAGTTTCTACAAATTTACATCTACACACTGAGCATAGAAAAGACAAGACCTGGCCCCGGGTCATGTACAAAGATAGAACAAGTGAGATTAATGTCAGGAGAGTGACAGAACTAAAGGTACTGGGACCCCTAAATACATATTTCCATATGCTCACATTTCTGAATGTCTTTCACCTGTTACCTCCCTCTGTATCTCTGGATTCTAATACTCAGAAATTCTCAAAAATAAGACAACAGAAGTATGTGAAGGGCTTTTTTTGAAAGGCTTAAGTAACTAAAAAGTATTCCAATCCTTGACCCCACACAACTGTAGGCAATGTTCACCAATTACTACTGCTACTCAAAATTTTCCTACTATAGGATGATGTCCTGGCTTGGTTATTATCTCTGTCAGACTACCCCCATTCCGACTGAAACCTTCTGTGAAAGGTGGTGTACAAGGCAGCCTTTTTGTTTGGTGGAAGAAAGGGGATTTAAGTTTAATGGTTTAGCTACTTTCAAAATTACGTGGGGTGGGGGTAGGAGGGGAAATTGTTTTATGGATTAAAAAATGATAGTAATTATTCTGAAGATGGTCCTTTTCTCTACAGAAAATTCTGTCATCACCATACCAAAGAACATGGATTGGATATCCTGCCAACAGCCACTATGGCAGGGCCACACATCTTACCACCCACCTAAATTTGGCAAAGATATATGAAGTCTTTTAAATAAAGCACTGTTATTTAAAAGCAATCTAACTTCTAATCCTGACAGACTCTAATAAAAAAACCCCAAACAACTGGCTACATAAGAGACCCATGTCCAACAGAAATTTTTAAAATAATCTGATGCTACCAATACTGTAACATGAATGATGGTTTTGCTAATTAATCACATCATGAATATTTGATGTACAGCTTAATTTGCTAAATCTTGTGTACTCTGGGGCACCAAAGCCAGGAACCCAGATTGTGTATGTTCCCTCAACCAGTCCTCACGTTGTTGCAACACATAGTCACAAGCATGTGAAACACGTCTTACTGTGCAATCAGGAGAACAACATTCAGACCAAAAATATTATTTATGAATGCAGCCTGACTGCATTTTGGATTTTGAACCCTTCATTGGCTTTTAGGCTTTTCTTCACAGCCCAGAGATTTAGTTTCCTTTTGTTTCCAATGTGAGGTTTGAACACTGATCCCTTGTCTTTGGGAGCTGGTGTGTACAAAAAAAAAATCTCAAACCTAACTTTGCACCTATGAATGTACAAAACCACTCTAAAAACACATTTAGAAATCAAGAAAACTACTGAAGCATCAAAACCAGAAATTTTGCCATACATGTTGCAGATTAAACTTTTCAATGTAAAAGCCAGCTCAGTCAAGTTTGGTGACAGCAGACACACAACACTTCTTTTTCAAATACTCCAAGAGAAGAGTGCTACCAGAGCCCAAGGAGATGGTGCATTTCAAACACCCATTCCACGCCAGGCAGCTAGACACAAAAAAGCTTGGCATATGTGGGCAGCAGCTCTCCACCTGCAATTGCAAATCCGAGTTCCCTGAAAATGGCCGCAGGGCTGTCATCCTGAAAGCAACTTGTCCAGAACTGCTAGTGTGCGTATGTGATTAGTTATATTGGTGATGAAGCAAAGCAGAATTCAAGTGTTTCCATACAGAAGAAATGCAAGCAGTGAAATCAGAGATTTTATATGTCCAGGCAGTATTACTTCCCAGTCGCTCAACAAAGTGAACCACTTACGAGGCATGAAATACCTGACTGACCTTGAAGCAAGGTAGCTGAGGATTTATGTACAGGGAGCAAACAAGAACACCTCACCATTGCTGAATTTTCTTTTGACTCTTGGGAAATATGGCAGATCCCTCACATATGATAGCTACTGCCTCCGTTAAACACTGCAACAGCAAACAAATCGTTTTCCCCGCCATGAAATCCCAGAGAGAGCAATCATAGAAAATCGACTTTCATTTGCTTGTCTGCATTTTGCAGTGTCAGCAGGTTTTGAACAAGTCACAGTCTCTCTGTGTTGCAGCCAGTGTAGGACAGAAGGCGACCTAAAAATGGGCTGAAAGACTCGGGATAAGAGTCCCAGAGGGTGCGTGACCTCCCCTGGAGAACCAGGGCTGCGCAGACACCCCAGAAAACAAATATCTCACATCAGTCATGATGCGTTGGACAGGGTACAGCCGCAGGGTGACCAGGGAGCTGCAAGCACAAAGGCTAGCAGTGCTCCACCTTTGCATAACAGGGAAGGTGTGCCTCCAACACCTTGCAAGCCTTCAGGAAAAGCTGTGGGAACTGAACAGTATGTGCAAACAAAGTGACTGCAGCAGTAGGAAAGAGACGACAGCAACAACGTGAGAGGCATCACTACTGCTATGTCCTTGATGCTGCCATTTCTTTACAGGGAGGGCATTTCTGCTCTGGGGAGGTGGGAATCTTCCAGGAAACACCACTAGCAGGGTCCTCCTAGGAAGAGGCAATTAACTCTGCAGCCAATTCAGTACTTAATTGGCACAGGGAAATGTCAGGGGGAGAAAAAATAGCTGTACAGAGAAGTTGTTGAAAACCCTTTGAAGATAAACCTCAAAAAGAACAGAAGTCCAGAAAATAAAACCACCTGAAGAGGAGTAAGGGGAAAGGTTCCTAGCAATTTCCATGTTATTTTTCATTGTTAACTAAAAACATCCCACAGCTGGAACTTTTTGAGCTATTTACTCCAGCTTCAAGAAGAGCCATTCTGACGGAAAATTACACAGAGCCCATCACAGGGACATGCAACGGGCACTCAACTAGCCCAGTAAGGCAGTGCCATCTGCAGGCCTCTGAATACACTTAAGCCTGTTATTTTTTGAAAGCCAGTAAAGCTGCTGTTGCTGCAGTGGAGGAGCACTCCCCCCATACAGAACAACGGCTGCCCAACAAACCAACCACGTCACATCTTCTGAAGGAAATTAGGACAAATAATAAAAAAATCTTTCAGCAACAAAAACAAGAAAAGAGAGATGTCAGTACACAAGGAGCATGAGACCTTTCAAAGCACTGAAGTGAGAGTAATGAGTTCATTTTGATCTCAGATCATCTCATAAGTCACATCACCACCATTTGGGGAAGGGAGGACAATGCACCAGCATAGGAAAAAAGGAGAAAACATCTCAGACCATTTCAGCAGCAAGGATCAGGAACAGCCTCCCCTGGAGGGTAAAAAAAATCTACCTCATCTCCAGGAAAAGGGACAGCAAAACACAGAGCTTGTATTAACTAAAACCTTTACTTGTTGACCCAAAACATCTTACCGAGTCCTCTGTATACATGCAATGTTTACATTGCAGAACAGACTTGGGAGAAGGCATCATTTCCTGGAAGGTAGAGACTCACTATCCATGCAGCATTAGCATTGGAAAACAACTGGCATGGAGGATAGAGGGCCCCACACCACCAGGATGAGTAAACTGGTGCATGGAGAAGAAAACATTTACTGATGCTTTTCTATTCCTGCAGTAATACACACCTTTAAACAGTTTGTCTTCCACCCAGCTTTTGTGCCAACTTAATGACCAAACAGTTGTTCAGTGTGTTTGTGTTTACAGCCTAACCCCAAGAGAATGGGCTTTCTGTTCCTTTCCCAACTTGACAGAAAAATAGAAATTGAGAGAAAGGTTTCTGCTTCCATGTTGCTATCAGGGAAAAAAATTCTTATTCCATATTCTCCAGTCCACTGTCCTGTTCAATTTTGTATTTCAGCTTTTTGTTGCTCTTCAGGGAATGTCTGAGACTCGGAGATCTTGGAATAGTGAATCAGGGCAGGGAACAATTTCAGTACACAAATTCACCCAGCTGAGAGCAGTACCGAGACTGCAGATTGAGCCAGCAGGCTGGAACAATCAGCATTCTCCAACTGCAAGGGCTTGAAAAAGACCTCTCTATTAATTGCAGATAAGTACCTTATGCTCAGTACCACACTGGGCTGTCCACCAGCTAGATTACTAAGTAACTGATAAGATAATGCACCTCAAACCTCTTGTCATTCAGAGTTCTGCCCATTCAAAAAAGCCAGTACAACTTTTTTTTTTTTAGACTACCTTTGTGCAAAGCAGTTTACTGTTAACTGAAGAACAGAGGCTAAGCTGAAAGCCAGCAACGAAGCAGGTCTATTGCTGTGCTGTGCAGCAACAACCCACAGTAACACCAGCTTATTAATTCTGGCCTGCAAAGCTCTTTGAAGTTGCAGAAAACCATTGCCTGAAAATGCTATTATTTTATTGAAATCAGCATCTGTTGTTTTCAGTGTAATCTATTCATTGTCACAAAACAGCATATGAGCATCCCTGCTGCCTGTTTATGAGAGAATCACCGCCCCCACGTTAACATTTGTTTACTCCCAATGCCAGAGCAACTGCGGCAGCAGCAGTGAGAGGTCAATACCCTGCCGTAACATTTCATGCCATTACCATTGAATCATGCTAGGAGGTGCAAATTACAGCTCCAAGTCCTTGCTGACCCCACACATCAGCTTGACTAGATGCAGCCTTCTGGAAGCAAATTTCAGTGGGCTAGGAGCAGCAAGCTTGACACGCCTTGCTGCATATGCCTCTTGCTTATCTCCACGGGCAATTAATAGGATCTCTCTTGAGTGATGAGTTTTTGATGGGCTGGGAGGATGGGCTCTTGAACACTGTAGAGTTGCTGAGATTTAATTACAGGGCCAGACTGCCACTTTCACAGCACTAGCACTCAGGTGGAGGATTGGGGCAGGAGGAAGGTGGGTGCCAGACAGCTGCCTGCGCTCCTGCTGCCAGTTCCCACCACCCCACTGAAACGCATGCTTCCCCTCCCACATCACAGTCCTGCTTGCCTGCACAATGGGAAAGAAAACTACATGTAGGCTGTTCACCCCTCTGTTGACTTTCTGAAATGCTGCTATGCCACAAAAGCACCCAGGGAGGCTGCTGGGAACCTTTACATTCAGCATCTTTGGGAATCAGACCCAGGCGGACACACAACTGCCTCTGTGTACGTACAGTGGTACCAGACTCCTGCTGTTTCCATGGGAGCTGAGAGAAGCTGCAATATTTTGGGGGCAGGAGCTGGCTTGTCCAAGCCTCTCTCCATGCACAGGCCCATGACTCCTGTGTCCTGCCACTTCTTCTGTCTCAGCAGAGAGCAAGGAGGTAACATTTGCTGATGATCTCTGGGGATTCGGTAATACATGATGAGCTTAAGCTCAGGCTTGTGCAAGTTCTCCCTATCCAGGAAGAAGTCTAACATTGAAGTGGGTGTTGTTTTCCTGCATGACTGAGAGCCAGCCATAGCCCTATTTACCAGTTCTCATTTTTAATTACCTTTCCAGCAGCAAAGAGTACATGCTGCCTGAGGTCACTCCAGCCCATTGCCCCCCGAGAAGCATGTGAAACATGAATCACTCAAGCCTTCTAGTGAGAGAAAAACATCCAGGCCATCCATAAGTAATGGTTGTTCATTACAAATTCCAGCATGTCGATGCGTAAGACCTCATACCACAGAGGTCCATGAACAGCCAGCAAGCATGACAAACAAAGAACCTGGCCAGAATTCAATTTTCACGGTTTGAGTCAGGTGAGCAACATGGATTTAAAGGTCCTAGAAGTTTTCTAGTGGCACTCTCTGTATTTATTAAAAATACAATTAAAAAAACAAAAACCAAAAAACAACAGTGTGGAATGGAAAAAAACAAAAACCCAGAACTCTGTGTTATTTGCAAATATTTACCAGCAGCAAGAGACATCTCCGTGCTGATCCATAGCAGTGGCTATCACATTATCACAGCAAAACATCAGAATTATCATTATTATTATTACTTTATTTAATTATATTATTGCAAATGCAGAAGGAAATCTTAATACTCTACTATCCAAAAAGAAGACATTGGGTTTGTGACAACACCACACACATTCTGTTGTGTAAGGAGAATAGTAGAGATGATAAAAAGAGGGCAGGTGGGTGGGAAGGCAAGGAAAAAGAAAAAGGTAGAGCTAAATTAAAACAAGGTTAGAATATATTATATGTCAGAAAATAATTTTAGAGCTATAATACCTCCTCTTAGTAAGAGTCCTCAGTATTAGTACTTCATCCAGCCTCAGGCAGGTCTGCTGAAACGGAAAATGGCTAGTAAATGAAAAAAGACAACAGCAAAGAAACCCCACTCAACACTAGATGCGAGTATAGGGAAAACAATGGGAAATGTCTTTGGAGTCATGCACAGCAACAAAGGAGCTGGAAGGAAAGCACACGTGGCATCACATGAACGTTGAGGCATCTAAGCTACTCAGCCATGTTTCATAACCCTGCTATGAGTGTGCTCCATAAGTATGACACTTCTGTAGGCATGTGAATGCATCACATGAGAAATGACAGGTGAAACAGTCTATTTAATACAACTACACACACTCCTACAGAACTGGGAATATAAGAAACAGAAACTAAGAAAACCCCATATAAAACCTGTTCTTCATATTCTGATATATGAAACTCTAGGCATATATGTTTCTAGCACTCACATGCCATCCGGTCCCAAGCGCTGTGCATACACACATGCATGTAGGCATCAGCCAGTCAATATAAAGGACACCACATGCTGGCAAGAAATGATGCAGCATTTCCAGCTGGTCAGTAAATTCAGCAAAGTTGCCGTTGTTGTCAGTGGCTCGCCAAAGCCCAGTGGCTGTGCCAACATGCTCACCTGGGCACTGGCTCCCCATGAAGTAGAGGTATAGAAAGGCAGAAATTCTCTGTGTATCAGGAGAGGCATTGCTGAGAGCCCTCCGTGCAGATGGCAGAAGCCACTTACCTTACACTACTGTTTCAAGCAGCTCTGCATAGTCAGTACCCTCTGTCCCTAGGTGTCGTGGTTTAACCCCAGTCAGCAACTAAGCACCATGCAGGCACCCACTCACTCACGCCCTCCCCACCCAGCAGGATGGGGGAGAAAATCGAGAAAAGTAGTAAAACTCATGGGTTGAGATAAGAACGGTTTAATAGAACAGAAAAGAAGAAACTAATAATGATAATGATAACACTCATAAAATGACAACAGTAATAATAAAAGGATTGGAATGTACAAATGATGCACAATATAATTGCTCACCACCCGACGATCAACACCCAGTTAGTCCCCAACAGTGATCCCCCACCCCCACTCCCCCCAGTTTATTTCCTAGATGTGATGTCCCATGGTAT
>JANZLQ010000001.1:15112131-15128095 GCA_026212715.1 Elanus axillaris
TCTTCTCATACTGAACTCAAAACACAGCACTGTACCAGCTACTAGGAAGACAATTAACTCTGTCCCAGCTGAAACCAGGGCACTAGGGTTGTTGCAAAAGAAAGGAACAAAAAAAAAAAAAATCCCAGAATTTGGTCCTGAACATCAATGTATCAAAAAATAAATAGAATATTTTGACAGGAGTCCTATAACCCAGCTATAGATAAAAGGCTTGATTCTGTTTCCAGTTGCACAAGGGTGAAGCTGAGTAACGCTTCTGGCATCTGTGGAGTAACAAGAGTGTTTAAGTGCATGAATGTAAATGCAGGAGGCAACCCAAAATCCACAAATCCACAGCAGTTTTATCAAAGGATGAAGAAAGAAAGGGGGGGACGGGGGACACAGGACGGACACAACACCACATCAAAGAAGTTGTATCCAAACTTTGAAGATGTTATGTGAAAGTCAAAGACATTTCATGAGACAGTCATACTGTGGACAGAGAGTGTCAACTGATGTATTATAATACTCCCTGCATCAAAATGCCTCCTATGCATTCCAAGAGAGTAATTTGCCTGAAATCCGCTCAGCTTACTACACTAGGAAGAAAATCATGACAATGCTCAGATCTGTATGAGGGATGGACCAGGTGCCAGGATCCAAAACACCCTTCCTTCAAGCACCACACTATGATGAAGAGCTACATTCTCTCTGGTGAGCAGGTCCCTCCATTCCTCACCACCTCTTTGAGCCAGTGGCTGGACTGGGACCTGATACACCTGGCATAGCAAGGCAGGAAAAAACATGGCACAAACAAGGACACACAGAGAAACCAAACACAAATAAAGGAAGGCCAAGAGTAACAGTTAACCTGAAAAGTGATGCCTTCTCCTGTTAAATGGAGGACTGGAGATAACAGTCACAAGCGCTCTTGCTGCCCACAGCACCCTTCCTTACCAGAGAGCCCTGTTGAATTCATAACATGCATCGTCACTGGAGGATCCAAGTCAGACCTCAGCTGTTGTCTTCCCCAGCAGCTCAATAATCACCTGAAGTGACCAGATGTTGCTTGTGCTGAGTTCCCTAACAGTAGGTCATGCTACCTGTAACCAGCTCAGAGTGGTTTCTCTTACATGAAGCTACATTATTATTACATGGATGGCTGAACTGGTTGGGTTACATGATGTGCCACAAGCATCTGCTCATTCCTCAAAACAGACCCACGAACCTGGCACAAACAGTTGCTTCTTCCTTAAAACAAGTCTGAACTCAGCTTTTCACCTCTTCTCCCTATTGTCTAAACAGAATGGACCCGAGACTGCTGAGCTGCTCAACATCCAGCATAAGACGAACCCTTTCCCTCAAACTTTTCAAACTACCTTCACTGATCCTCTGAGCTGCTCTTTCCCCTTGCTTGTGCTCCTGGGGTCCCCTAGCAGGCTGGCAGAGCTTGTAGCTAGCCTTTCCTTCCTTGAAACATACCACCCTTGGAAAAATCTGGAGAGGAGTCCTCAAGTCATGCCCCTTCTCCAGAGCAGGAACAGCTTGAGAGACTAACAATATCACTGTCCATTGCTCTGAAATTACCTGTGTATTTTCTAGGAAGCTTTAAATGGATGTAGTCAAAAACCTTTAAAAAGATCCTACTTTAAAAGCCTGTGCACTTACTTCCTGGCTTTAGAGGGACACAAAGCACTGCAGAAGACATATGCAAAACATTTTTGGCCTTCTCTCATACGAAATTACCCTTAATGTCTTAAAGTTTGTGTTAGCTTTGAAGTAACGCTTGCATTTCAGAGGTCTTCTCTACCTGAGCTCCGTGGCTGCTTGATGCCAGCTGGTTTGCTGCTGCTGCTCCAGCAGTTACCAGCCTTCCCACACCCTCTTGCGAGCCCCTGGCAACACCCAGGGTACAATCTCACCTGGGCAGTTGTGGAGAGCAGCTATTATTTTGCAAACGGAGCCGTGGGATTCAACTGTCTGCTTATTCAGCCAACTCTGCCATTCACAGCTTTGTTGAGCTTATTGATTTTGTTGTATTCATAGACTAAAACTGACATTTCCTTATCAAGATGGACTAAACACCTTCTTTATTTCAGCCCACATATAACTACTAAGAAATAACAGTGACCCAGAAGAATCAGAAGTATCTTGGTCATCAACTACCCTATTTTTGCTGTACCTCACACTTCAGAATCATTTAGGACCACATCTTCATCATCCAAGATTTGTTTGTTTTTTTTTTTTTAAATAAATTACATATATTGAAATGTTTGGTGTACCAAACCAAAATAAAAGTGAAAAAAATGCCACCCTGACATAAAAAAATTAAGCAACGTGACTCATGACAGACACTAGACATAGTCCTGTCATGTTGGTTTTGCACTGGGGTAAATGCACTGACAGCTGTAGAGACTCTCATCATCCATATTTATGTCAGCAATATCCAGACTGAATGTAGCATACACAGTTTTCAAGCCAGCATTTTCAGCCAGCTCCTCCCAGCTGCATTTAACTGGGTCCTGAGTTAAGTGTTGTCATACATGGTGCACAGGAAGCTCACTCTTCTGAAGGTGGGCTAACACTAAAGCAAGATTACAAACTTCTAAATGACTTAGAGGTGCACTTGTTATGGGCTCCTTCCTATCTCTCTGCATGCTTGGGAAGCCCTCTCCACCTGCATGACAGTTTACGGGATCAAAACCTCCCTTTGCAAACACTAACACACCTAAGTAAATTTATTTTCAGGGCTAGCTCTAATAAAGCCAGTGATGCACTCCAATTCCCAGCAGTGCTCTCATTTGCAGGATCAGAAGTTTCAAGAGCCTTTTAATTTTGTAATGGAGGGGGAAGAAAATTAAAAACAGTGATTTCCCTGGAGCTGCTTACCTTAGCACCAGGCCTGGAATTTAACACTGAAACAGAGGACTACTAGTACAAGACGCAAGGTCAAAAGCAGACCCTAACTGCTTGTCTTTTGCTTGCTGAAAACACCAGGCACCCAAGCGTGCAAGGGTTCAAAATTTGTGCTGAGAAGCAATCATGTATGAGGAGAAGACAACTTGTATCTTTCCGCCTTTTGTCCAGATGACTGACCAGGTCCCAAAGAAAAGTCTCCAAAACACAGTCAACACCAGTAACAGACGTAACATGCAAACCTTACTCTTTCTCTGTAGGCCCCTGTCATTAACTCAACAGTGCTGAGGGTTAAGTCTCATCACAAGCACCCAGTGCAGAGGAACACACAGCAACACCTAATTTTTCAGAAACATGTAAGTTTTTAAAGGCCTCTGCTGACCACAGCATAACAGTGATGAACCAGTGTCAGCCCAGTCTGTCCAGTCTACTCTAAATGGAACATTTCTGAGTTCAGCAAGACAAGTGATGCGGAAGAACTTTGCTACCCATCATCTTTATGAAACAACATTTCCAGAAAGACCTGCTTTGTCTGACCCCATCAGAGATCCTTTTATTTTTGCAGGATCCAAGCGTCACAGGAGAATCAACAAGTAATAAAACAGTACATGCCAGATCCTCAATTGGTGAACATTAGCTGGGAGGAGAAGTGGTCTGATTTATATGAGGTATGTCAAGCCCAGTATGCTAAGGCAATTCAGACTATGTTCCTCCAGAAATAAATGAGCATCATTTACAAAAATTGATAAAGTTTAAATTTAAAACAAAAAGAACTGAACGCCATCAGGGTTTTCCATACCTCTTCACTTGCAAACAAGGAACCAAAATGTATTGCAAGGTCCAGATCATTCTAGCCATCTGCTAATCAGAAACCATCCAACAAACTGGCAATGCTATTTTGCTCACAGAAAAGAGGATATATGAATGTGTTTTGCTTTGCCTTGCTATCAGCTTTCTGCTGCTGCATCCAGTGAAGGCAGGAATAAAGGAATACAAGTCCACAGCACTGCTTTGCTAGCAAGCTCTTGGCAAATTCATCAGAGGTGCTTGGGCTACTAATTGACTTGCAACCAGGCCAAGCAGCAGGAGCTATGAAACTATGCAGAGGTAAGGTGTTAGTAGACATCATATGCATACCCAAGTTTTCAAAGTTTGGATCCTCTTGTTTAGATAACCAGCTACTTTTCTCACTTTCTTCCCACTCCAGTTAGTAAACTGGGGCATTGCACTTCAGTAGAACCCCCATATATCCTTATAAATCCCCCCAAGGCATGAGGCCAGGGCAGGGACATGTCTGTACCCCATGTAGAGTACCTGGCAAACCTCCCTTTGCATGAACATCATGGGAAATCTGGAAATCAGAAAATTATAGAATTAATAAGCATCAAAGGGCCACACAGATGTTAGAGATGACTAATCCTGGCCACATAACAGGAATACTCTCCAGCCCTGAAGCCCTGGCACAGGAAATTTAACCCTCACTGCTAATGGTGGTGGTCCCTGAGGCAGTAGGGACTGACAGTATAGACTGGAGGAAATGCAAAAAATCATGCATGGCTCCTAAACATACTTGAAATCATACGTTATGATCCAACATCACTTAGCTGCCTTTGAAAGTCAAATCATCTAGGATCTAAACATGTTACCTTTTACGTGCCTACAGGCCGTTTGTGCCACAGGGCAAGAAAGCACCACACTGTATACGCAGACAGGCAATTCAGTGGGTGCTTTCTCACACTCAGCTGCGTGGCATATATACGTCCTACAAATGGCTCGCAGACCCACTTTCTTTTTTTCCTGTGAAGTTTATCTATTTCACCTTCAGAGTTTGCAGCTAATGAGTAGTGCTACTCCATCATTTTTATAGAGGCACTCTCCTGTGGGCCATTAAAATCACCCAGTGGCAGCCTCTCAACAGCTTCCAGTCGGGTCCAAAACCAATGCCGATGTCTGAAAACATGAGACTTGATTCCAGACTCATTCACACTGGATTTACTTTATTTAAATACAATTTACTGACTTTGATGAAGTGTTGCTCCAGATTCACATGGAGCACCAAGTGATGCTGGCTCTGTGTGGCTTTTTACACAGTGATTCACACTGAGCAAGTCTATTAACGACAAAAACATCTATTTTAAAGGACTAATTTCCATGACAAATTAAAAACTGTTCATCTTAACATATCCAGGCTGAAAATCATCAACTGTCTTAGCCATAACAGCAGAAGCCTCTTTCCAAGAACCACACTTTCTTTAGCACTGAAATAGCAGGAGTGTAGGAAAAAGCCTCACCAGTGATAGTCTCCATTATGAAGTATTAGACATGAGAGTGATTGAAATTAAGGAGTTTTCCCTGGAAAGCTTTGGACTTTTGTACAACAGACCATAAGCAATGTCCCTCATATTCTGCAGCTGCAGAGTGTATGCTCAGAATTAAGGTGCTGATGAGGATTTCAGCACATTGGACTGCGAAGGTCAGATGCTTAGCTAGCATAAATCAACAGAGCTCTGCTGACTTCCATGAAAGTGCAGGGATTTACCCCAGGTGAAAAACTTGCTGGAAGAGATGCTTTTATGCATTACAAAGAAAAGTGCCCAGGAAGCAGGCCATCAGCTGGCTAAAAGCAAATTTGCTCCACTGAAGTCACTGCCAGGTGCCTCAGAAGTTGATGGCAGTCCTGAGAGTGACTGGCATGGACCTGCTCTGACCCCAGCATGTTCTGCTTTCAGAAAGTAGTTTTGTTTGTGACCACCTATGGCTAAGTGGCAGTTTGTAATTTACTTCCTCCACTGAGTTTCTTGGGATGGTAGAACAACAGCAACAGAGCAGTAAACAAACACATAAGAAAGTTTATCTGATCAGTATGCTTGAGAAGAGAGCAAGTGTACTGAAACAAGAGGATGAAAACTGCATTTACCCAAGCTTGCCTCCAGTGACTTTGCCGGAGGGAGCAGCCCCCAGTTTCTGCAGGCTCCCTTCAGCTTGTACTTGGCCACTGTGCAATGCCACCAACAGCCACAGGACTTCAGCCCAGTCCCTAGGTCACCCTCTCCTCATCTGCATCTGGTAACAAGGAGGCAGAATCAGAGGGTATGTGTTTGAGCTCCCATATCGTTTTACAGCCCCAAAGGTAAATTCAAACCAATGGCATCATTTCCAGAAGATACCATCTTTCGTGTTAAGGAATCTTGCTTTAAAATATCATTGTAAAGTAGCAGTGTTTGGCAGGGAATTTTGTGCAGCCAGCTAGAAGAACCTGGTGGCTCAGGACTTTCTAAAAATCAGCCCTTTTGAACATGTGAGACTAAGCACCCAGAATTTAAAGCACTTAATACTGTCAGCCACTTTGAAATGCTGGCCCTTGATTATGAAGGAGTACAGCTGTACAAGAAAAGACAAAAGCTCCTCATGGGAATGATTTGATCTTCAGATTAAAAAGGCAAGAGCCCTGCAATATTTACTCGTGTGGCTTTTTAACAGTTTTGTTTGTTTTTTGGGGTTTTTTTTTTGTTTGTTTGTTTTGTTTGGTCATTTGTTTTTTTTTTTTTAAATGAAGTCCATGGCTAGCAGCATCAAGGAACAAACTTCTCATTAGTGGGCTGTGCCAGATTCTTTATCTAAAAATAGTCCGTTCAGTGGCTTTTGAAAAAAACACCATCATGTTTAATTGAGATTCCACAGTATATGCAAAAGAACAAACAGGAATATTACATCTCTCTTCTGCAATAGCTATATTTCACTTGCTAATTGCTGGATCTGATCTAGGTCTAAAAACACTTCACAATACTAGAAATAATATGCTAAGTTAAGTGCAGAATTTGAGGATGTGAAGGGGTTTCTGCCCTCCCTCTCTTTCCTGGGAATGTCTTAATAAAAAACAGAATCAGCATCAGTTAATTTACACAATTAAAGTGGGAAGCAGGTAACAGGCACAGAAGATGTCTAAAACAAGAACCTTAACAATAGCATAATGCAAAGCTTTAGTAAATCTAGGTATTTACCAATAAACCCAAATAAACAAACCCCCCCATTTTCCTTCCCAGTGCTACTCCAATGGAGAGTAATACAGATCTTTCGCAACTCTTAGAGGATAAACCTGCTACAGGAGCTGCTTATTTCTGTGTTAGAGTCATTTGTAAATGATGACTTCATTTGTGGGCATGGAAGTTGATGCTGTAAAGTAAATAAAAATGCTCTTTAACTGCATCTTTCTGAAGGCATCAATACTTTGCAACATCAATGTCTCTTTCATTCAAGAAAAACTACAGGTCATGTTTCCGCTGAGCGGTCCTTTGCTGACATTTCCCAGCTGAAGGCTCTAATGGACAGAAAGTGGAAGAAATTTTCATATATTTGTTGCTGGAGTGAGCTTTTGTATAGATGACTTCAAGACGTCACATAAACATTGCAGGCTTTTATTGATTTGTAGAATAGGAAGTATACAGGCAAAGAGCAAGGAAGTCTCTTTACACCCATAAAGCCTGGTGGTATTTCTCAGCTGGGTTAAGTTTGAGTCACTTAAAAGAGGAGAAGCCATTTCATTCTTTATGACCTTACTGCTAAAAACAGCTTAAGGAAATTACCTATTTTGTTGTGCATCCATACCAGCTGGAATCTCTAACAAATATACCTGTCAACATGCACTTAGTATTACTCTGTACAGCCCAGTTAGCAGTGTGTCTGCCAGGCACATCTTTGTGGCTCTGAAGAGAGGCACTGGCTAATGCATCCTGTTAGAGTTAGGAGATTCTCTGTGGTCATTTCTGATACAGCAGCCATTTCCTAACCTTTATTTTCCCACTAGCCCAGTGATTTTCCGAGTAGCAGTCTTCCCCGGACACTTACTATTTTCTATCAGGTTAGGCTAGCAAACAAGGGATGTAATTAGTTGATAGACTAGCAGCTTTACTAGAGGAACTTCCTAAAAGAATTGCTCTCCTTTAGCCCCAGCCCGTGAGCTTTCCCATAAGAACGAACAGCATGGTCTGTTACAAGCATACTTCAGCTGTGGCTGCATTTCCCAGCTCTGCTAATCTCCCGTTACGAACATCTAAAACAGCTTCACCAGAGCATGTGCATTCTCAGTAAAACCTGCAGCGTCTTCAGACGTCTGGAGTTTATGTGATTTCCTTGGCTTCCCTCAGGTGACTTGGAATATCATGCTTTAACATGAATAGGTAAAAATCTATTTTCTTTTGTCACAGCCATCCCTTTTGTTAGAAGTTACAAGTAGGGGTGAGGAGAGATGGGAGAAGGGGATATATGAGAATATTAAATGCTGGAGAAACATCCCCAATGCATTTGTGCTATTACTGAGCTTCAGGAATGTCACCTGTGTAAATGCTTTTATAACACTCCCAAAGAAACCAGATGTATAATTTTCTGCAGCAGTACAGCTGTGCTAAAACTATCCTACTATACACCATACCAGGTGAAGCACTGTCTACAGGAGAGCAGATAGGAAGGTACCAAAAGCAAGGATATATACCCTCCCACAACAACAACAAAGCATTTTGTAAACTCGTGTAGAAGTGCTTTGTTGAGTGGAAAAGAATGATCAAAATGGGGTTTAAAATGCCAGGCTGATTTCTAGTACAGCACCGAGCTGGCAGGTCTCCCAATTCTGTTGAATCTGGGTCTTTATTAGGCTGTGGATATACTGTAATTAATGATTATACAAGATACTATCTGGTTAAATCCCCCAGCCCGTTTTGTGTATTTGCTACATCTTGATGTTTCTTCTGCCCAAATGAACATCCTTTCAGGGGCACCTGAGTAGGGCTGACAACCAGCTTATGGCTCAGAGACCTGGGATCAAGTCTCTGCACCACCCCGATCTCCTGCACGTGCTCAGACTCCCCTCACTCAGTGGCCTCCACTGCACAGGAGGAGTTAACAGCACTGCAGCACCAGCCTGAACTTTGGTGAGGAAGGCCAGTGAAGTAGTTAAACATAGCGGATCCTTACCAAATTGGTTGCAAAGGAAAACAGAAAACAAATCTTTTCTCTCTGCTCCTACAGAGATTTTACCATGGAAATACTAACAGAAATTTGAAGAGGTCTAAAAGTATCACCATCCATAGCAAGGGGTAGTTGGGGGCTAAAATAAATTATACTCTAGAAGTCATGCAATTTTAAAAAAATGTCCAGGATTGAGATGTGCTAAAACAAATTATTTGGAAGAAGATAGAGCTTTGCATATCAGCGACTCCACCATTTACTGATATACACTGTAAGATTCACTCATCAGGTAAAGTCTGAGAGAACAAAGCTTCAAACCATGTTGCTGACCCCCTCTAGCCGCTGGTACCTAAAGTACAGCTGTTAGCATTCACAGCTTGGGACAGGGGTTTTGCTGTGGTTTTCCTTATGAGAAAGGGATGCCAAGCCTGCACTTGCAAAAAGAAATTAAGGGGGGAAATAAAAATACTTTAAAAACCAGATTAAAATACCAAACAAAAGCCCATCTAACTAGGCAAGTTGTAGATCAAATACATTTTTAGGATGTTGGCAGAATTTCAGGGTCAAGGTGTAGCTTTTTGCAATTTAGGTAACCTGTGCTTCAGCAGGCATTAAAGCAGAGAGATGGGCATGCACTTTCTGAAAGTCAACCATCTTGGCAGATACCATGGTTTATTAAGAACACACCCGACTGCAAATTCTCCTTGTTACCAGTTTTGGGGTGGGCTGGTAAGAGAAAGAAAAGGCAGTTACAGACAATGGGCAAGCAATTTTGGATAATTACCAGCGCAGAGGCCTTGCACTCCTGGTATTTTTTCAGTGTTTTAATACAACTGATGCCTAATGAACCTATGCATGACCTTCACGGGTAGCACTCCAAGAATGCCTTTCTGTCTCATTCACCTCATATACCACATTTAAACACAAACATGTGAAAATAATTATAATTACAATATTGCAGTAAAGTGTTTTCAAAAACAGCCAGATTTACTATTCTGTTCTGAGGACACGTGCAGAGAAATGAGCTAACTATACACCCGCCCATCTGAATGCTGACTATGGAGTTTATTCATCCCAGTTGCAAAAATCATAAATAGAACAGGAAGGTGAATCAGAGGGTACAGTTTTATGGCTATAATTTTGCTTCCCTCTTCAGATCAGATGGCTGAGCTGGAAGAATTAAAGCCCATCAGACATCACATTGCATCGCATGTGTGTGCTCAAAATGTTCGGCAAGGATAATAATATATGGTGAACCAAATATTTAAAGGAAGGTTTTGTAGGCTACTGTTTCTTACACATATAACCATACTAAGGAGCAGGTTTGAAGAACAAATATTAGTTTAAAGAAGTGCTTAACTGTATAGCTTTAAAATTTTATCTCCCTAGAGTTGCTTTTAACTAGCTGGCACATTTAACTTAACAGCTCTAGGTTTGCTTTCACCTGAATTTCCAAAAAATTGTTGAGTATGAGAATCACTAGTTTTGCTCTGTCTGCGATTCACTCAAGAAACAGCACACAGCAAAATCAGATTCACCAGTAGGCTGCAATTGCCAGTTACTTGACAGGTGGGTTTATAACCAGACATGGCAATTTACAGACACTCTCTGACATTTTGAAATGCCTGTTCTCATGCCGCTGTAAATTTCTCACTGCAACTTACATTACATTTAGGAAACAATTCAGAAAGGTCTAAAATTAACCTAACTCCAGCTGCTTCAATGTCCCTTAAATCAAGACTATTTCACATTAAGCAAAGAACCAATGAATCTGGAGTTGGTATTTTGAGAAGGAGCTGTTTCTCTTAAGCCCTGCAGAAGACAGGTGGGAAGCAGGTCGCAGGCCTTCCTTCCAGCTCTCAGTTCCTTCAACTCTGCATGGAAACCAAACACAAATCTTGGCCACCCTGAAAGTACCAGGGGTGAAATCTCAGCATCAGTGCTAACAGCCCAACTAACTGCAATGGAGTATAATTTCACACCAAGCAACATGAGCAGAGTGCATATCTAATGAAGGAGCAGTGAAGTCCTCCCTCCCTCCCTCAACACTCGGATCTTGGGATCAGTAACAAACAGCTGCCACTCTCCTAGCTCTCGTGAAAGCACAAAGAGCCTCCTTACTTGGCATAAACCTGCATCACTGAAAGACTAGTCCTTGGTCTGGAAGCATTGACATAGTGCTTCCAGACCCAGCTTAAGGATTTCTGAAATCTGTTAAGTGACACTAACCACCTGTGCCAATGTGTAAGGTTGCAGTCTCGGTCTTTGTGAAGTCAATGACAAACTTTTACGGAGTTGAATGGGGACATAAGAAGTCTTCTGCAGACTGCAAGCTGTTGGTAGAAAGGGGGCTAATAGCCAGATGTGTCTTGGTGGAAGAACCTAAGTATACCACTGTCTGGGGGTAGAAAATGGCTCAGGATCCTTGACTGAGTCCTTACCTTCTATTGCATTACTCAGTCTTTGTATTATATGAAATATTATTTGCATTATATTCACAGTTTACTATCATACTAATAATAGACTACTGCATTCAGCTCCATTGTCTGGCAATTGTCTACAAAGGACTCCCAGGAACTGTTGTGAGAAGTGTTAAGCTAAGACTTCATTTCATAGTTTTGGATCACTACATTATGTTGTCTCGTCCTCTCCTGAGAAAGAACAGTGGAGGACTCTATTGTCCTCCATTTTTGCTCTGAAACTATATCCTCAGCTGAGGCAGTGGTAAGACTCAGCTCTTTATTTGTACAGCACCCAGTGAAATGAGGGTCTGATGCTTGGAAGGGTTTGTGGAGCCCAAAGCACCACAGTTACTATCTAGAAGGTGTATTTCATTAGCAGCTTTCCGAGAGTCACCATCACTTACCTTATTTGGCATAAGAAAATAAAGCACTAAACATAAGAGGAACATCTACTGCATTAGCACCTACCTTCACTTACTGCAAGGCACCTCCTGGCTGTCTCTGGGAAAGGGGGAGGCAGAGGAGCTCCCCAGGCTGAAGAAAGGCTAAAGGACCTCTCTGAGCCTTGGGCAGTCTTAGACCTACAGTTCTAACTCTATTGCAGGCTCCTGTCATGCTCGAGGTGATCATTATATACCTCCACGTCTGTTTCCCCTCTATAAAACCATGAGAGGCTTTTCCCTCCTCCCATGCACTTTCTGCCTCACCTACTTTATGACTCAGGTTCCTCAGAAAAAGGGGACCCCTTTCTGCAGCATTTGTAGCACCAATGAATCCAAATTATGACTGGTCCCCTAGGTGATACTTCAAAACAAATACCAATAGAAATTTTTCATACACGATTGACTGAATCCCCCCCAGATACTGGGAATGTGCTGCAGCCATCCCCCAGAGCCCCCCAGACTTCCCCAGTAAATCCAGAGAAGATGAAGTACTCAGAACAGAAGGCAATAATTATTATTTCAAGGTAAAAGTTAAGATGCCAAAATTTGCCTTTCTGCCAAACGAAGAAGAGATACATTTGCACATTTTTCTAAAGGAACATGTATGAAGATCTGCAATGCAAAAATCCCACGTGCAAAGTCCCAGGACTGCAAATTACAAAGCACTTTCTTTTCTTTTTTTTTCCCCCCTTCATCCTAAAAAAAGGGATTTGAACACAAGTTCTTTGCAACTGAGGTCAGTGCATAAAAAACTGCTTTCTGCCGCAGACCCAGGAGTCCCCTGCAAGAAGATCTTAGAAATAAATATGCCTCTGCAAAACCCTCCAGCTTTGATAAAATAACATTTTGACTGAATTGTTATTTTACCCACAGTATTCTCACTAACTCCATTCCAGCTACAATTAAGTTAAAAAACATTACATCTCCAATCCTTTCTCCTGTTCTGGAACAGTCATAAAGAATTTAAAAATAAAAAGACACACATACACAGCCTTTTTTTGTTCTTTTGTAAAACACTATTAAATCTGCATTCTCACTTTATAGTACAGTTAGAAGCAATTTTATTAAAGTATTTATGATTATGAAGGGCATAATATGAAAATGATTCATCTCTCCTTTTTCTACTGATTCATAATACAAGAACAGGAGTTCAAGCAATGAAATTACCAGCACGCCAGTGTCAAACAAACAAAGTATGCCACTTTACACAGCACGTGGGCACCTTATGGAATTTCCTATTGCAAGATGTCTAAATGTCAGACAGGGCTGAATGGAAATGCAATTGGACAGCACAGTTATGAATGGCATGAATGCTGCACAACCAAGGAGATGCCATTCCTGCCATGAGATACTCATGATGTTTTTTCCTGACCATGAGGGTAGAAGATAGACATGTACACCCCATCCATTCCTACAGCAGAAAGTCCATCATGCTGCAACTGGAAAATTGCCCAAGCCTAAGGTGATATTATTTCATGCATGCACAATTTTGCTGTTTATCATTTCTAAGATGCAAAACTGGACTTGGTTGGCCTGATTCCAGAGTTCCTATCTTCAAATGCTAATTACATTAGATGTTACTGATAGCACTACTGCTATTCTGTACAGCAAATGGCATACCACTAAGTAATGAGTAATGAAAGTGCAATTAAATCTGGAAGAGAGGGTGTTTTGCAAGCCTTTTAAACCTCAATATAATTCACAAACATGGAAGCAATTTCAAAATCAGAACTGCAAGACATAATCTAAGGTACCATTCCCTCAACTTTTACATGAAAGTAGATGCTCTCATTCCCTAGGTACACCTCTGGGGCCTCAGATAAGGAAGGCGAGGCCAGGCTGGTGTCTGAACAACAGATACTGAAGAACTGAGGAGGTTGAACACCCACTGTATGACAGTGCAGGTCACAGGCAGAAGCTGGACAGAGCAGGAAGTGGCATGCCGCTTCAATGGTTAACGCACCTGACTTTACCAGTATGGAATCAGTGTTTCTAACCAGTTTTTAAATTCTTGGAGTACTTTGCTTTCCCTGAAATGCAGAAATGAGAACTGATCTAGTTGATTTCCTCTCGTACATTGAATTCCAAAGGATGTAATTTACTTCCTTCCGAAAGAGCTATGTGGAGTGTTAAAGAGGCTCAAAACTTCAGGACAGAAGCCACAGCACCATCTGGTATGTGAAATGAGGGGTGGCAGCCCCTCCGGATGGCAGCTGCAATGAAATGAAGAATCATTATGGTTGCTACACAGCTCTTTACATTTCCTTCTCTACTGCTGATTGCTAAGAACCCCCTTGAAGACAAGGTGACAAACTCTGATGAAAGTTTTCATCGTGCCTCTAAAACAGGGCATGCATTTCATTATGGGATGGGGAGCTTGATGGTATACATTGACTACGAGCCTCATAAGGACAAACACATACAAGAAAACAGAGGTGGAGCTCTGAAAGCAAGGATCCCTCCTGTTCTCTCCAGTTTGATTAGTATCCAATAGAAATCAGGAGAACAAATGCAACTAGATCAGGTGAAAATCATGATCACGACCACACAAAGCTTTCTTCATTCCTTTGAATTAATAATATGTTTTCAGCTTCCGTACCACATTAGATTTTTTATGAATCTGCACTCTGGAGAAAGAACATAATTAATTCCTGCAGTATCCAAGCCAATGGGCTTACCTTTCACAGGGGATAAAAAAAAAAAACCCAAATCACAAGCCTAGTATCATGATGTTTGCGTGATAATGCTTTGCTTTTGATGCTTACCATTTTGCTTTCATTGCATCATTTTTTGTTAACATGTATTTATTCACACTAAAGATTACATAAAAGTCATTCGGCAAAGGTAACACACAGTAGGATTTGGAAGTGTGAAATCAAAGAATCCCATCAGCTTTGCATTTAGTACCCAGCTAGAAAAAGGGACAAGATCTACAGCATCCTTTCTTGTTTACCTAGGTAATTGCTTTTGAGCTTTCTTGCAAGTGGATTTAGAGCTGAAGAAACATTGCTTTCTCTCCAGTAAGGTCGACTTTCATTCCAATACACAAAGTCCTGTGACAAGAGACAATAAGGGAGATAGAATAAGGTAACCTTAAAGGTCAATGCCTCTGCTATTTCTTTCCCTGTACAAAACCAACCCCAAGTTTCTGATCATCTTTATAAATATGACCAACATTTTGTGGAATAAATGCAAAACTGTGAATTACAGGCTCACAAAGCTCATAATTACAGTAAACACTAAAATTGATTGAAGTGTTATCACTGAAAGTAATTGTCAAAATGTAAAACTTAACGAGCAGCAGAAAGCAAATTACTGTGAATAACTCGTTTTAAATCTACTTTTCTAAACAGAAAAAAAAAAAAGTAGTATTACCACTGAACATTTTGGAAAAGAGAGAAGTGGTATCACTGGTGTTTGTAAACATCCAGATTCCTACTTGCCCTAGTGCCACTGCTGGATCAGAGTGCCATTTGGGGATCAGAGTGAAACCAGAACATGTGAGATTTGTTTACTTTTTTGATGGAGACAGCTGGGGGAGTGAGAACACAAACAGTTCACGTTTCCCCAGAAATCATAAATCCCAAGCCAAAGCTCCTAGAAGCTTGCAGGATTCTTTTCAATGACTTCAGCAGGGTTGGACCAAATCCTTATACATGCTGTGGCTCCTGAGGTTGGAAGTGCTTAAAGCTTACCCTGTTCACGTTTACCAATTTGCTCTGCAGGGAGATGATTTATTTGTTGTCTCAAAATTCTTTGTCTGTTGTTTAATACACGTAGTTTATCATTGTATTGAGGAGTTCACTGCAGGCAAGAGAGAAGGCAATGATGCCTTGCACTGGCTCATGAAACTCCCCTTTCTGATGCAGCAAAGGTGAGCTGGAGGAAGCCTTGTGCTGATGAGCTGCAATTAGGCCTCAGGAGAGTAGGGGACAGAAGAAAGAAAGAAAAAAGAAAGACAAAAGAAAGACAATAGAGAGAGAGGAAAAGGAAGAATGGGTATCTTAAGAAGAAAATGACAAAGAGAAACAGAGGAAAAAGAAGGTAGAAACAGATACTGAAGTCAGTTCTAAGTTATGTTAAATCATCCTTTCAGGAGTACTAAGTCTGGCAGCAAATTTGAGGTGATGTCCTGGTTTCAGCTGGGATAGAGTTAATTGTCTTCCTAGTAGCTGGTACAGTGCTGTGTTTTGAGTTCAGTAT
>JANZLQ010000001.1:15143509-15177101 GCA_026212715.1 Elanus axillaris
CATCAGAGTGTTCTCAACATTCTTCTCATACTGAACTCAAAACACAGCACTGTACCAGCTACTAGGAAGACACTTAAACTATCCCAGCTGAAACCAGGACAGTCCTTCAAATATTGCAGAAGGCTACAGATTCTACAATATACAGAGATTCCAAAAGTGATGAAATATCAATGTCATGGATGTAAGAGGAAATATACCTCTGAGTTGGAAGCTGGAGCTGCAAATGCCAGAAAACAGCATGAAGACTGAGGAAGTAGGGAACAGTTGCCTCTTTCCTGAGGTCTTACCCATTCCTGTTGCCTGATGCTGGCTATGGCTGCACACAAGACACACAGTCCTTTCAAGGCCATCCTTTCTCTTGTAGATTTTGAGACTGGGACTGTCTATTTTTCTTTTTCCTCTTTTTTTTTTTTTTGGTTACACCCCATTAGGGTTCATTATAATGCTTTCAAACAGCTGAGTAACGTTCACTTGGTGGATTTGTATGATTTCATGGCAAATGGCAAACACTGGGGCCATTTGCATTCTCAGTGGCACGCTTCCATCTAATTATACCTTGAACCCTTTGCTTTCTGCTGGTGCAAGGCTGGAAGATGCTCTTCAGATGGAAGAGGTGACCCTTGCCTCGACAGTTGCAGCGAGCTCCGCTCTCGTGGTAGGGCTGGAACTGCTGACTGCCTGCAGCTAAAATGATCACATCTCTCCCTTGTACCATAACAGATTATGCATTCCTGGGGTCCTGCAATCTTGGCTCCCTGAGCTCTTCTTAAAAAAGCACGTCTATCTGCTGGTACAGCAATCTTCACTTCCAAATATCTGCAGTGCTCCCTTGCTCTCCCCTTTGCTCCCAGCACCTTTGTTCCCAGGCACAATTCTCTCTCCTTTAAGTTCAAGTCTAACAGAAAAGACTGAGCTGTCCAAAAGCAAACAAATTTTCTTGTCTGACTCAGATCTCAGCAATGTGCAAAGCTTACACCTCCTGCTGACTGGTGGTCCCCAGACATCAGACTTCAGCAGTGTCTCTGAGAGAGATAATATTTGATGTTATCAAGAAACTGCTGAGCTGCTGTGGCTGATACACTAGCCACAAAGCAGTCACTTCCACCCAGCCTAACGCACCACCCTGGATTAGCTCGCTCCCTCCCTGCACAGCTCTTAAAGATGCTTGCTCAATTTAGGTCATTTGGCCAGAATTGTTTGTTTCAGCTCACTATGCAAAGCAGAAGCCCTTTCTCTCCATCCTTCTCTGGTTATATTTTCTCAAACCCCTCCCCCCCAAAATCAGAGCACAATTTTGCTCAGTCCATCTTCTTCCTTCTGTCTCCTGCTCCCTGTTCGCAGCACAAAAGCTTTCCTTTGTCAGATTTGTTGGTCTGTGACTGACAAGCAATTACAATAAGTAATTTCATTTCAGTGGGTGATAATAAAACGTGATACTGTAACTACCCACAGAGCCTCCAAAGTATTCATGTTCACTCTAATAACCTGGTGAGATGCTGTTAATCTTGACAGAGGCTGCCCAGCAGGTGCTGGGGAGCTGAATCTTCATATTCTTTCACTGTTTGATGATGCTTCCACAGGGAAAGCTCCAAGCTGTTAAAATGCAATGGCCCTGCTCTATTTTTTAATTACATTTAGTTTATTAGAGGCACAGTCAGATGCATAACTAATCCTGGAGCCTGCCCTACCTTACTGAAGAAGGAAAGGGAGGTTGACTCATTTAGGCTCTCGCAATCTCAGATGCATGGAGCAGTTTCCCTCTGGGAGACAGAGGCATTGAAGGGGAATGTGTGGCAGAGGGGGAACTTCGTTGTTTTCGAAAGCAGATGATTTTTACTGATATTTCCCTCCCCTGCCCAGAGACTCCTTTGACACAAGTTGCCTTTGTTTTCAGATATTCCTCCTTAAGCCAAGATGTGCCAAGGAAAGATCAGTTCCGATTTTCCATTAAAAATTCAGTCTGTCTGTCCCCTCAGGACCAGAGTGCAAATGAGCTGTGTAGGGGCAAGGGGACAGATGCACTTGGTGCCAAAGAATTACAGGCCTCCCCCTTAGAAAATCTACCAACACTGCAGAAACAATATTAACTTCCCTTGAGATGCCACCCTTGGGTGCACATCAGCACAAAAAGAGGAGTAAGGAGAAAGGAGATGACAGTAGAAAGCAGAATTTGCACCAGAAGCACATCAGTGTTCCAACACTGAAATGGTGATGCTCATACTTCTTTGAAAGCCTGGGTGTTTCTCAGGACATACATCACCTTGATGCACAAGCAACCTGCGGCCTCCTGCTCCCGAGAAAACAGAATCCCACCCTGCTACCAGAGCAAAGACAAAATCATCCCTTCAGCATCCTGCCAGCACTGCAGAGGGAAAGATTGAACATTCATGACTTGTTGAGTCCAGAGAGGAGCTCATAACTGCGGCATGGCCATCTGAACTGTGGCCTTCACAGAGACAAACCTGACCTCCCTGAACTGTGCAAAGATGGCAGCAGGGAGAGAGGGAGCAGGGTTCAGTCAACAGATTTCCACAGCATCATGGTTCTTTTTTTGACAAGCCTATTTGCAAAATTTCTCTAACTGCAGGTTAGAAGGTGAGAGGGCAGAGATCTCTCCTGGAGAGGGCTAGTTCAGGGACTAAAGTGTGAAGAGGCTCCTTTTAAAGAGGGAAAGCCAGAGGAGATGCTCCCAGCCACAGGAAAAAAGAGCTAAAAGGCTGCTGCTAAAACTTCCACATCTGCTTAGGAAGCTAGAGTCTAGCTACAAGATAAACCAGAGGGCCAGCATGTTCCTCATTAAAATCCACCTGGCTGCTGTTTGATAGTGTCTTGTTCTTGTTAAATCTACAACTGTAATTAAATTGTTTTCCAAGCTCTTGAGAAGTAAGTGAAATTCTTAGAAATATTCTCAAGGAAATGGCAACAATAACTGTGATATGACTGTCTCTGTCTTCCAAAGATAACATGCAGATCTTTATCCACCAGCAGGTGGGTTCCAGGGTGAAATCTGTGATATTAGCTCTTTAGAAAGGAAGCTCTATATGGCCCAGATCTCACTCCTTCCCAAACCAAGAGGTGGGAAAGGCACAAGCATTGTTTGTCTTCTATTCTTCAACCAATATACATCCAGACCCTGCTGAATTTCAAGCGAACTAAGTATTCATGGTGGAGAACGGTCCTCTGAAACACTGCATGAACATCTCAGAGAGTTAATTCCTCTGGCCTCCTGTCATTTCTTTACAGCTAAATGAAGATTTAGAAGAGACAAATAATAACTAAGTTGAAGATAGCTGAGCTGTGTTTTTCTCCAAACATTGTTCAGAGCAAAGCTACAAGATGTTCCTGGTATTGTCTGGAAATCTACTTATGTTACCTCCTTAACATAATTCCCTTTATTCCAGAGGGCCTTCTTGAGTTTGCATAGCAAAAATAGGAAAAAAAATTAAATTCTCTATTTCTTGAATATTGAGAACATGGGAAAGAAATAACCTTGGGCTTTCTCTCCTCCAAGAAGAGAGGTGATGTAAGAGCAAGCTAAGTGCAACTGACTTACCTGGATTCAGAAGTATGGTCCAAACCAATAAGAAAGCCTCTTGCATAAAATAAAAAGGTCAAGAGTATAAAGATGTGATCTCAAGGGGAAGACAGCCAAGAAAACAGTTCACTATTTAAATAGCTGATTAAACAAAATATAATTAGGGCTAACTTGGCCCTTTTCCCAGAGTTCATAAAGCACACAAGGAATCTCCTCTGGGGGCAGTACAGCCTGACGCATGCCTTATTTAAATCAGGCTGACCTTTTTTAGTGTCAGCTTCTGCTTGTTCATACACCCACATCTCTTTCTGAAGCTAACCTTTTTTATTGCTGCCTGCCTGCTTGTGTCATGTCTTCCCCACCTTTAGACATAGCAGGAGCCAAATTAAATAAACCAGAACTACGACAGAATGAGAAGTTGCAGGAAACCCTTTGCTGCATTTTTGTTTCCCAGGTCCCATTTGTTGAGCAACAGGCTGCCTCACATGGCTTTGAAGGGCTGGGCGAGCCCAGTTCTCTATAGTTTGAAAATCCCAAACTGTAAAAGAGCTATGTTTTGAGGGAAGTACTGCATAGAACTAATCCAGGTAGGTTTTTGCCCTATACTCATCAAGCTCTCATGTACACCAAAACCTCATTTTGCACAGCTTCAGCAGCCTGGTGTGCTCTGTGCTGGACTGCTACCAGTACCACACTGCTCTGCTAAGCCTGAGGAACAGATTTTTAGCAGCAAATTAAATCACTTTGGCACAAGCCCATCCTGACCTGTTTCACAGCTTCCAGACAGGTGGCTTATATTTTATTAGCCCATTGCTCAGGTAGAGTTGGCTTTCCATGTCAATACTGACTATATGGACATGTGGCCCATATGGTATGGAGCACAGGGAATCCCTCCTTTAAAAATTAAAAAATGACACCAGAAAAGAACTTGCAGACTCATAACCATGAATGCCAAGAGAAAGAGTAGGGGAAGAGTGGGATGGAGAGGATGTAACTGCATTTATCTCTGTCTAAAAAAAACACTAAAGTTTGATTCAAAAAACTTGAAGTCAACAAGAGTCTTTGCATTGCCTACAGGATGCTTTGGATCAGAATTTGATTTTGGAAGAAAGGGGAGAATTGCAGCTATCAAGAGCTTTCATTGAAGTGAAACAATGACTCAAGCACAAGAGCTAGAGTTAATGAAAGAACAAATTATGATGCACTGCTCAGGGAGACGTACACTTACCCTGAACAATGTGTTGTGCAGGAGGCACCTCCCTTCTAGGTTGTTTGGATGCTTTCGCTTTATTCTGATTGTTATCAAAGGTTATTTGCAGGAGAATAATATAAATTCAGAAAGTGACCTCCCAGCTATACACATGGAAAATATGTCCATCCAATAAGTCCAAAAGCTAGTCAAACATCACCTCCCAGTTATTTACAATGCTGCAAATATTGACTAAAATATATATAATTATACTGATGTTAGTCTGAACTGATACTGCACATATTCTGCACAGATAGCTGTTTTTACATTCTTCAGAGGAGCATCAATGTTAAACACCTTAAGAGGAACAGAGTGAGCACAGTCCTAAACAAACAGACCAATTCCAACAGTGTCGAATGAGGTTGATAAAGAGAAGTTTGTGCCTTTGTATCAGAGAACCTGGGAAATGTCTCAGGAGTCTTTATTATCCCCACTACAGTAGGCAGCACAGATGGATCTGTGAGATGGAAGGCCATGAACAAAATGCACATAAACATTGAGCTGCCCAAGGTCAAGGAATAACTTATCAGGGCTGCTAGATTTAGCATGTGTTTCTCCATCCCTCCTGTATGAAATTCCTTTAAGTCGCATCTGTTGCATGTCAGGACCAGAATGCCCACATGAAAACTGACCCGCCTGACTGGTAGTTTCGTATTCACATAGTCTTCCTTTCAGACAATTACATCCCCAAACTGGAAAGACCAGAAGAAAGCTACTTGGAGATTTCAGTCCATTAGTTTAAAGGTAAAGAGTAAGAGGAATGGAAACTCCATTTCAGTGGCTAGCTGAAGAAACCTAGGGGTGCCTTAGGACCTGTGAGCAGGCAATGTCATTTGCCAAAATTATTTGCAACTCTATTCTTCTGCAATAAAAAGGTGGATTTCACCTTTCAACACCAAGAGTGCAGAGAATAACATGACTGCTTCTCATCTACAGCTTTTTAGCTGCCTGCCCTGCTTCTCACCTTACAGAGCTCTCCTCTACTAACAACCCAGGAAAGCCTGCCCTTGCGCACTGCATAGTCCTAGTGCTGGTCTCCTCATGAGTCTTAGTCACAGTACTCAAGGTTGCTGGATGGAGATTATGTTATTCAGCTGGAAACTGCTCAGAAAGATAGGTGAACTCACCTGTGGCATGGCAGGCGTATCCTCGTGTCTGAGTAGCTCAACACACCATGCTCTGATATAAATCTGCTTGCTCACCACCACCCAAAATCAGAGACTCTGGACATGAGTACCTGGCAGAAAAGGAATTAAGTAGTGCATAAAAGCTAATTGATCAACTATTTAGAAGGCTTAAACTTTTAAGGGATAAAAACATTTCTTTCTGAAATGTACTTTCATTGACATCAAGATGCTAGTACTGTATCATGTCTGCAACACTCTAAGTCTGCATCTGCATGGGCCCAGAAATACATTTTTGCTGCACTGATGCCTGGCACAATCAAGGGTTTGGCCAAGTCACGCTGAAAGCTTTGATTTTTTCCATCCTGCTGATTAGAGAGCTCATGGGTTAAGAGGAAATCCTCCAGTTGTCCAAACACAAAAAAGGCACAGACCACAGCAGTATAAAAAACCAAAACAACAAACACACACTTTGTCCCATGCTTTAGCCACCAGCCAGCCTGTTTTCTAACATATGAAGTGATTCTTTTGAATTACCGACTCTGCCAGATATGAATTAATGACCACAAGGCTATTCTTCTGCTAATTCCCATATTCATTTAGACTCTTTCTCCTTCCCCTTTCTTCCACTTGGTTAATCTAATGTTTTTCAAATGCATCATCATTAATAACATTTTCTCTATGATCGACCTCTCCTGTGTTCCTACCAAACTTTTTTGCTGTCTTCTCTTCCCTGTTATACTTTATGAGGGAAGGATTTTCTTGAAACCATTATCCAGAGTTAATAACCTAAAGACTCAAATATTCTTAAGAGCACTTACCTTCTCCAGGGTTGCAGGAAAGTGTGATTTCACTGAGGGACAGAGGCTATCCTGAACATGAACAGACCCAAATAGTCCATTCAGGACCATTCTGATTTTCCTGAATTTCCATGGACCCCTTCTCCAACAAGTTTCATTTGTCCTGGTATCCTGTGGCACTGGAAGGAGGGAAGCTGGTATCAGAATCATGAAAGAATCAAATAGTATTACCCACCTCCAGTTCAAGCCAAATCTTTGCCAGGCTCCTGCTCTCACTGCAGGGCAGTTACAGCTCTGCATTTCACCTCTCACAGAGGGCTGGCAGGTTACAAACCTGCTCAAAATATGTGATATCAGTCTGAGCCAGTTTTCAATGTCTGACACAGAAAGAAAGAAAGACACATTGCTTCCACCTTCCCTCCTTGAGATGGAGGTAACCCCATCTCCGTCTCTCTCCCCGCCCCAAGAAACAACCACATTTCCAAACCCAGGTAATGATAGACTACAAAATGTAGATTCAGCACATTTTGCAAAATATCTCAACTTACACATCAGCATAATAGCATTCCTCCTCTCAGGAGAAGATTCTGATAGCCCAGATCAATCTATTCACAAAGGTGAAGAGAACTTCTTTTTAGCCCTTTAACAAAATTATCTCAGTCATCAGAAGATCAGCAGTACGGATTGGCTTGTGCCTAGCAAATTTGCAGAGTCTGCTTTTTTTTGCATGTGTGGTTTGCTTTAAACCTCACTTATATAACACTTATTTATCACAGCCACACAGGCTAATTCATGTATATGTATTTAGTATAAAAGCATTTGAATTAATGTTTCCAGCTTGTTTACTTTGAAGGACTGAATGCCCCCTCAGGAAGAGATATTGATCTTAAAGGAGGCTGTTCTCTGATGAACACTGGTTCCTGCAATATTTATGGCAGCTGAAGCCTTTTCTCTACTCTTGATCTTTTGAAAAGAGATCCCGAAGGAGGGTGACAAAGCTCGGAGAGTGGAGGAGGGAGAAGTACAGGAGGGGTCCCTTTGCTTCTACTGCAACGTCAAAATGTAAACAGGAAGGTGATCAAGGACTGCAGTTGTTTCTAAATTAAGCATTTAAAATGTATATTAATGAGTATTAGAGGAAAAACCCATTGAACCAACTTTATAGAGAATGCCAGGATGGAAGAAAAAAGATCTGCAGCTTTTCTCAGTTTTGCAGCTCGATTCTGCTAATTTAGGACATATCAACTGTGATTTTTGAGGCCAGCCAAAAGAACCAACATCAGTGGAAACATCAGAAAGTAACTCCTTCACAATCTAGGACTTGCCATCTTTCTAATTACTCCACATGGCCATATTCATTATTAAAAATAAAATATTAAATACTTTTCTGGCTTTTTCTTCAGAACTGAGTTTGCACTCCATATGGGCTGAAACAATGAGGAATGCGCACTTGCTATCCATGTGTTGTTCTCCCCCCTCCTCCATCCTGAAGGGAAATCGCCATTCCTTGGTTGTTTTTTGTTTTCATGGCACAGTGAGGAACAGAAAAGGCAAAACGCAAGCAGAAGGATCTTAAGACTAGATCCAGTGCTCCGAAGTCGAAATATATCACTGACCCACTATTTTTTCCGTACTTATTTATTCTCTCTAGCATTCTGCTTCCTCACCATAAACTGGGGTAATTTATCCTCCTTTCTGTCTCTGGGCTAGCTGCAAATCCCTGGGTGCAGGACCAGTCTTTCATGTTTACATGTTTAGAGCATGCCTAGCAAGTGGGATCCTCATTCTCACCTAAAGCCATTTTACTGCACTACAGAGGATGGACAACACACATGCAGATCTTGCCCAAACTCCACCAAGTAGCTATACTCCTATGCATACCAATCCCTCAACGGGCAGGAAACATCCAGTGTCTTGTGGGTCAGCTCCCTATAGCAAGAGAAACCACTGCTGTCAACTGTGGTTATATTCCAAATTCACTTCACACAGTGGCTATAAACAAGCCATAGAGCAGTGGTGGTTGGGAACAGCAGGCAGGACCACTGCTTCCCTCTGGAGAGACGACCACTCTCAGCCCATGTCGACAAGGAGCAAAGGCCAATGCAGACAGCAAACAGTTTTGCTGCTGGGGTGGTCCTCACTACCTGGGGGACCTGCCTCCATGCTTTTAACTTGCTTTATCATGTGCCCTATATAATCGTAGGGCTAACTCACCTCATATATAAAAGTTATCTATGGATACACATATGTATTTATATATGTTGAGAAAAGACAGGTGGGCAAGGTATGTTGCACTGTTACTAGCCATCCCCTTCATATTCTGCTCCCACGTGGGAAGTGGGAGTACAGGTAGTGAGTAGAAAAACATCTGTTTCTCCCATTTCTGGAGGATGTACTATGATACTCTGCAAAAGAGGTAATAAGCAGAGTCATTTGCAACACTCTGTTGAATGGATGAGGTCTGTGAAGCTTCCAGCTTTGAGCTGTGCTTCCCCCCTCCCCTTCCCTTTATTGAGAATTTATTTTGTCACAAAAATCCATGCTACTGTCAGAAACCAAAGCTGAGACATAGCTGTGAAAAGATGAGGTCAGGGGGCAGGGCTACATTGTAAAAGATACGGTTTTCAGTCAGAGGGCTTTGTTGCACCTGGCTAAAAATAATTTGATGGAATATTTGACCAAAACAAATTATTCATAGGTGTAATGTGATGGAAAAAGCAAAGATTCAGGAAAAAAAAATATTTTAAAAGCCTTAGCTTCAAAATAGGTCTGGGAAGTTTGATTCCTCAAAAGTGACCTGCATCTGACTCTTCCTTGCAGGAACAGAGGATGCAGATGGGATATCCAAAGAGGACAATAATGTGATGATAGAGGTTTTGAAGATCAAGTGCAGGATAAGGAAGTTGATGACGGCACATATGCTCGTTTGTACCTTTTCCACACAATACCAAGGAGATGTATCTGCCTGCTATATTAAGATGAGTTACCAAAAGAAAATTTCTCCCCATAGACTTACCCAGTGGAACTGATTGTCCCAAGGTAGTTTGGAGGCCAAGAGCAAAAGCTTTTTAAGAAGCTGTTACAAAACCCATTAGTCATTTCTCTGGGTGACTTCAACCTGCAAGCGGTCATTGCCTGTGTGCAATATATATCCTCAGCTACAAACTTCCTGGTGAGTCTTATTACAAAAATCCCTCTAATTAGGCAACAAGAGCTGTCAGTTGTCTCAGTCGTCCTGCACTGACCTGAAGCTCTGCATTTCCACAGTTGCCCCCACCATCACGCCCATCAAGATGGGGCTGCAACACACACACCCAAGTCCTCTACCTGAAAGGTCCCTCTCAGCTGGCCAAAACAATCTAGATCTCTGTGGCTCCAGATCAAGGGTGAGTAGGAGAGACCAGAAGCTGCAGGGGCAAAGTCTGATGCCTGTCAAAGTCAGCACTGGCACTCTCCCTGATTTCTGAAGAGCTGGGATTTCTGCATTCATTTTGTTTCCATGTCAAGATGAGGAGGATGGCTGAGATACACTGTCAAGATTTCTACCTGAAAAATTATAATAACCAGTTTCAGGTTAGTTTTTTGTTTAGTTACTTCCTGAAGCTTGTCATCAAAGGGCCTCTTTTGGCTGTATAAAGCACTTCTCTGGCTTAGTCATGAGGAAGATAGAAGTCAGAGTTCGTTTTAAAGGGAGATCAGAAAACTGAGCCATGGCAGAGGCTCAACAGGAGAGGTGGGAAAATTAGTGTTTACCAAGTAGTTCAGCGTTGGAGAGATAAACGGACATTTGAGCTCATTTCACTACATAACGTTATATAAAATTAGACTGTCAAATACAGCACTATAAAATGCAAGGGGAATGTAAGAGGGCAAGAAGGAGAATGAACACACAGGGGACAAATCACTGTCACTCACAAAGGAGTGCCTGGCAGACTAAGAATTAAGTTCATTCCTCAGGGCAAGTCATCCCCAGCTGTTATAAATACATTTTAATGCCCCTGTCAATGTGCAGAAAGAAAGAGCCAGCCTTCCCCAACACAGTGTGTCAGGTGTTTTCTGTCATTCAGAGAGCTTGAAAGAGCCACATTTAGATTGCAGTGTTGTCACTTCTCCCTCTAGCAGTGCTAAGGCAGCTTCTTTACTAGTTGGACAGAGCAGGCAGTGATTTTGGAGCTTCCTCTTGGGAAGCAGCAATAGCTGGACAGTGCGGTTGCTGCCCGCTGCTGCTATGCTCCACCTTGCATTGCTAATGCAAACAGGGAGTTTGTTGGACGCCTTCAATCCCCCTCTGGGCTGTATTGCAAAATCATCATTTAACAGGGGGCTTGGCTTTTTCTCAGGGGGGCTGATGTGGCAGGACAACTCCAGCCACACTTGGGTGGTAGGGGAGAGCAAGCCCCTCCAGCTGACAGCCAGCCTGCAGCAGACCTCACTCAAGCTCACACTGGGAGCTGTTGCTTCCCAGTAAAGCCATTCCCAGAGGGGTGAGGTGAGATCAAACCTCAAGCCCTGAGCAAAAAGCAACGATGTACCCAGAGTATGACATTACCTCCCTTTTCCCATTAGTCCAGGTCCTACTGCCTTCCCTAAGCTGCAGCTCAGCTACAAACAACTTTGGGGTGACTGTGAGCTAGATTGGAGTCAATTCTCTTTGCTACTGCCTTATTTTTCATTTCTGAAGAGCCCTGCAGCACTTTTTTCAGAAATAAATGCCAGGAGGGGACATTTTGCCTTGCTGTCAGACAGCTGTGCAGTGTTACAGATGCCAGCCCAAAACACCATCTCTAGCAAAATCAGAGCCAGTGTTGGAGCTACTGCCAGGCTCCAAAATGGAGATTGCTTTTGTGTGAGATGAGCAGCTCTCAGACACAGTCCCATCAACCCAAGAGGAGTGAAATCACACCCCACCTTGTAAATGCACTTTTGAATTTCTTCTGCCTTTCATTTCCTTCTGAAACATAAGCCTGTCCCCAGCTAGACAATAATCTCTGAGCAAGTAGGAAATACAGAGTGTTTAGCACACAAGAGACCAAGCACAGGGACAAAATAGGATGTAGTCATGAATAAGCAACCTAAATGGGAGTCTCTGAAAGAGAAGCTCATTTTAAATAAAGAGCCTTTTCATGAGACAAACATGCTACTGCAAGATAGCCCACAGCCAGCTGCCCATCCATGGAGACAGGCTTACAGGGTGAGACAAGCTTCATGCTTTCCCTTTGGGCCTGAGTCAGTAATTTGTTCTCTTCCTGGCATCAGGCCAGTGGATGACATGGCACACCCCTTCTTGTCCCCCCCAGTTATACCAGTACAACAGTTTGCAAGGCTTTGCTCTAGGCTGAATGCTGAAACAAAACAAAAAAACCCAAACCCAACAAGAATTTGAAAATCACTGAAAACCTTATCACTGCACTGTTGTGACTGGAGAGCATGGCCCCACAATTACCTGGATGACAACAAGCAGGAGGTAGCAAACATCACTTTTTCTGCCAGATGAAGCCAGCAGTCAGCACGAGGCACAGATTCAGAGCCACAACCTGTTCCTTGGCAGGCAGAAGTGGCCAAGGTCCCACTAAGCCACAGCTGAGGATGATAAAAATGAGCTTACTGCTATTGCGTTGCTACTTCTGTTACTTTGCTGATGTATCTGACCTTGGGTCTCAACTGGTCCTAACTGGCATCAGCCACTTGAAGCCAATAAAAAACATGGACAATCACACCAGCTACTGACTGGATCCACAGCAATGCCCAGGGCCAAGGGACAGAGAGAGGCATCCTTTTGAAACAGAAAGGCTTTGATTCTATGATATGTTTCATTCTCATTTTATTTCTAAATGGCTCTTGTTTGCCTGCAATCGCCTCAGCAATAGTTCACATACAGTAACATGCCAAGCTACCACAAAACATCTCAAGAAGAGATATTTCACTCAGCTCAGCAGCCCTTAAAGGGAACTGTCTGCTGTCAGACGCGTGTGCTCATCACCCATTGATGCATGGGCCTGTCTGAGAGCAGACTTTGGTTCAGTGCGTATGCCCTGCGAGACAGAGATTTTATCAGCATTACTGTTGCAGCAGTTCTTTAAAAAACAATGTGGGATCTCATATTTCTGCAAGCACATGCATGCGATTTACAACCTTACAGCCAGCAGCACCACAACACAGATTACTTAATCTATCATTTCCCGGGAGGGAGAGGCAGTTGCTAAGGCACAGGGAGGTTTCAGTTGGGTGAAACTTGGTCATTATCTATAGAAGTAACTGCTTCAGAGCACACTCTCTGCTTTCTAAACTTCAGCTGGAAGCAAAATTGCATCCCCAAAACCTGAGCCCCCATCCTGTCCCACCCTTAACTATATGCAGCCAAAGATTTCCATCACAAGTGCCACACCAGTAATTCCATTTATAAATGTTCACGAGACACAGAGATAAGTAGCGAGTCTCATCAGTCAGCCTTATCCTCCCAAGCTTAGGGACACAGCACTGGGACAAAACTACCTTGCTAAAAAAGAGAGACTTTCCTGTTCTCTACCACATGCCATTTTACTGTCCTTATAATCAAGGGGTTTTTTCTAGTAGGTATAAAATAGCCACCATTGATGACGGCCTAACAGCCTAAATAATTTCAAATTGCTTCTCCATTTGCTATGATTATTAACCAGCAGGATAATGAGAGGAAGAAAAATGTTTTCTAGATATATACTTTCTCTCTGAGACACCTGGCTGCAAGGCTGTATTAGGTCTTTCACAAGAACCCACTGATCTGATCAGAGATGGTTGATAACTAGATTGAAAAGTGAGTGTATACTCCTTGTTGCTGAGGGTTGGGGATGCTTATACTTGATTTCACTGACTCCAGGTCTTCTGTCTAAGCTAAACTTGAGATGGTGCCACTCAACTTGACACTTAGCTCCAGCGAAGAATACCACATGCAAAATTAACATCAGGTTATGCAAAGTTACTGTTTTCAGCCTCTCTACCCTGTGTTGATTTTATTCTCCAACTCCCAATCCACAGGCATCCAATTCTCTTGTCCTGATTTCAGCTGGGATAGAGTTAAGTGTCTTCCTAGTAGCTGGTACAGTGCTGTGTTTTGAGTTCAGTATGAGAAGAACGTTGAGAACACTCTGATGTTTTCGGTTGCTGCTGGGTGGTGTTTAGACTAAGTCAAGGATTTGTCAGCTTCTCATGCCCAGCCAGCGAGAAGGCTGGAGAGGCACGAGAAGTTGGGAAGGGACACAGCCGGGACAGCTGATCCAAACTGGCCAACAGGGTATTCCATACCATGGGACATCACATTCAGGAAATAACTGGGTGGTGGGGGAGTTGGGATCGCCACTTGGGTACTAACTGGGTGTCGATCGACGGGTGGTGAGTAATTACTCTGTGCACCAGTTGTATAATCCAATCCTTTTACTACTACTGTTGTCATTTTATTAGTGTTATCATTATAATTACTTTTCTTCTTTTCTGTTCTATTAAACCATTCTTATCTCGACCCACAAGTTTTACTTCTTTTTCCGAATTTTTTCCTCCATCCCACTGGGGGTGGGAGAAGGGGGTGAGCGGCTGTGTGGTGTTTAGTTGCTGGCTGGCGTTAAACCACAACATCTCTCCAGGAGTTTCTAGGGGGGCTGCATGAAGAGGGTGCAAGGAGCACAAACAGGGCTTGCTCTTTGAATGGCCATCAGTACAAATGTTATGTATGTTCTTGTTCAGCTCTTCAAAAATCCTGCCTTTGCTTTCTGAGACCTGGCTGCCCAGGGCTCCCACAACTTCCTTCATCACATCCAAAGTGACACCATCTTCATGACATCCAGCACTCTGATTTTCTAGTATATAACTTCTCTCTTTCATATACAGCTGCAGAAAACTATCACACACCCCTCCCAGTGCTTGTAACCACAAGGTGGAGGCTTGTGCTAACATATTCCCAACCCTCAGCACCACAAAGTACCCAATCCAAAGAGGCTACGTGAACTCTGCAAATCAATATGAGGGGAATTAAAAATGTTTAATTGCATTTGCAGCTCTGCAGATTGCATGAGAGAAATATAGAGTTATTCAGGTTACATGTCCTTAGTGATGTGTCAATGGTGGCTCCACCCTCCCCTCAAAACATTATCAAAATAACAATATTATCAAAATCTTCTTCACTGAAGTAATCTGGTGTCAGTGAAAGCATGCTCATTTACATCAGGTCCTCAGCAGTTCCCACTGGGTGGGGGGGTGGTGATTTTTCTCTTGGACACAGGATCACTTGCTCAGCCACATTTCCTGCCTTAAAAAAGTTCACCAGGATGGTGGAGACCACCAACTCCAGGATTCAGTGTGGAAATGTAGGAGGAAGGGGAGAAAGGGAGAGAAATCATGACTAGCCTGACTGTCCTTATCTCTCAGCATATCAATGCAGAGCTTAATGGAGTCATAATGAACGCACTCTTGGGTACATGTCTTTTCCAGCAAGCTTTGCAGCTCTTGTATAAGACAGACAGCTCCATCTCCTGGGATCTAGCTCAGTCCCTGGGCCATTAACACAGTCCTTGAAAGGGCTCATTTATTTTACTCTATTTTTTCCCAGTGTTGAAGAATTCCCTGTGAAAGTATTATGTGACTGTGTGGGAGTGGGGGGAAGAAGAACATCTTGTTTTGCTTGGTTTTAGACTGCAGCCCTTTCGAGATAGCTAACACAACACTGCCAACAACCAGCTTGCAAGCTTGGGGCTTAGAAAGACTATAACCCACTGGTTCATTTCAATGGACACTCACATTTGTCCCTGGATTTCCCACTCTTGAGGCACTGTTAGGCAGCCAAATCACTCTCCTTTCCCCCCAGCAAGTCAGAGTTACAAAGGAAGTGCCCCCTTTGGTCTCTGCTCAGACTGGGGCTCCTGGTGGGGTTTCCCATACAAAATCAGAAAAAAAGGGTGCTGGGCTCCCAAATTGGAAACCTCCGGGGCTTTGGGTTTTTACCACTTACGCTGCAACACTGAAAGTCACTTGGCTCCTGAATCTGGGGACAGATGCACAAGACTCACAATAAAACCACAGAGTTTGGTAAGAATTGTTGACAGAAATCACAATAATAATTCCAAGGTGTGGGGCATGTAACTGTGAAAAGCAAAATAATTTAAGGGAATACATTATAAAAGTTAATACCTAAAATTATTAACAAACTCTTGAAAATAAAGCAGAATATGACCTAAAAATACTTGCTGCCAGTACTTGTAATGAAATAATGACAAGATAAAACTGTAGCTATTTTTATTAGAAAATATTATCAAGGTCTTATGAGGACAGTGTCTAGCAGCTTTAGCTAGGGCAGAACTCAGTTAAAGGAATGCACGTTACACCTCAGGGTATATAAATTCCCACTCCAGTCAGTATCTTTGAAGATGTGGCCTGAATGGCTTTGCCAAGGAAAGCCTGTTGTTCAGTCCTGCAGAGGACCTGCTGACCAGGGCTGTATGCTTTCTGTCATGCAAGTGTGACAGTTTACATCTGCTCTAAAACAGAGCTCGTGACTCCTGAAGCATTGGCTGGTACTGCCTTTCAATATTAACAGAGCTAGGCTGCAGTGTGTCAGACCAGGCTGGTAGTTAATGGATGAGCAAAGGCATAACACTGGAGGACATTAAAAGGCAAATCATAAAAAAAAATTACTTTATAGCTTTACAGTAAAAATGGGCATATAAAAGAGGTTCAGAAGAGATTGCTGCTTCATTCTAAACCAAGTCTGGAAATTAGCTAGAATTTATCAAACAGCTTTTGAGCCAGAGATGCAATAAATGCTGATGTAGATGTTACAGAAGGTCTCTGATCTTTTGTTCGGAATAGAAAATATAAACTTATCTACAGTTTATCTTTTCCCTTGTTTTTTTGTTTTTTTCATTGCTTTTCTTTTTGCTTTGAACAATTAAACGATACTATAGATAGTTCCCACTTGATACAGGTATCTGTCAACTGGAGTGGTGTTACTCTGAACTCTACAAAAATAAGCTGTTACATTATATGCCACAGACTGCTTGTCAGCTCATGTCACCATGGACCAGCATCATACTTGGGGCCCAGGAATTGCCCTTAAACAGACTTAACTACCTGGGGAAGGAGGGCAGGAGGTAAGAAGAAAGTGTGCAAATGCACCAGAAAACAAATTTATCACTTTCCCTAGCAAATAACTTATCATATCTCTAACAGCTAACAATCTGCTTGTTGTTTTCTTATGCTGAAGTTACATCTTTTGTGGGATAGGAATTAATCTCTACCCACTTACTAAGCAGTATTTTAAAACCGTGAGCTCTTCCTCATTTCAGGCCCAAAGCAGATAGAAAATAGAAGTTCCAGGGTAAGATTTTTCCACAAGTTCTCATCACTGTCATCTCTCTGCTCTTGGTAGCAAAGCACCAACCAATCCCTAATCTATGCATGGCTGCTTCTGTTGCATGTCAGTGCCTATGTCTGTGCAGCCCAGCCAGTGCAGGATGAGGAAAGGAAGGAGTGTATCCCACTGCATAGGAAGGTGAAGAGCTATCTAGAAAAAGCATTAATTTTGGCCAAGAAAACTGTTTCAGCTAATAGAGATTCCCTAATGATTTTTAATGCTCACACAGGAAGAGTCACTCTTTAATTTCAACGGCCTGCCCAAGATGCTTCGTGGCAGTAAAGTGTGTGGGACTTGCTCCAGGTAGGTGCATCCCCTTGCCAGGACTCAGACTGAGATTTCAGGGAAGCAAGGTCTGCTGAGACACCCAGACCTCATTCATGAAGTGTGGCACACTGGGACAGACCACAGGTATGTATTAGCCCCTGTTAACATGGTCTTTCTGATAAAGCTCACTGCTCCAGAGAAAGGTGACATTACCCCACACATAGGCCCTAGGCATCTGTGCAGAGCCACACTGGCCAGGGAGACTGGAGGTGGGAAGGGAATAAAGAGAGACATCCTGAGTCTTCCACCAATCATCTTATATCCTGAAATGTGAGGTTTAATTACCCGTGTCATTAGTTTTGCTTGTTTCAAAAGTATTGTTTAACAGACACCATAAAAGACTATCATACAAGCTCATTATCTGCTAGCTAGATGGAAAAAGAAAAGGTTAATTTGGTAGAAATTAATAAACAAAGCAGAAAATAAACCACAATACAACCATGACCTAGAAGCAAGCAAGTAAAGCCAAATGCAGCCCTGTGTGGGAAAAGGTGTTTTGGGAACAAATGTTTAAACATGGATAGTGAATTCCCTTTACCCCACTCTTAAATAAGGGAAACTGCAAAGTTCTTCAAAATAAGGAGCCATGTATATTTGTACTATAGATAAACATGTCCCAGCAAGAAACCTCTGTGGGTGGGTTCATCCTGGGCAGGGTGTTTTGTGGTACCTTTAAATACAAAGAAAGCAGCTCCTTTAGTCTCTTGACTTGCACAATCCATCAGTGCCTGCACAGCCCTGGGTCCCCGTGGGCTTCTACAACAGCTCATTTCCTGTGGCACCAGTTAGCACTTCAAATGCACCGCCAAGAATGAAAAATGAAAAGATGAATCGGATTTGCCAGGGCTCCTCATGCCAGACAAAAGGAACAGGAAAGAAGAAGGGACAGGAAAACCATTACTGACCTTCCTCTACTGCCAGGACACTTGTTGGGGGAGAAAGGAGCCAAGATGTCTCTTTTTATTTCCTTGGGATGGGGGGAGTTAAGGGGGAGACTGAGAGCTGGTGCCAGACACTGTGTGGACATGGGCTCCCTGCTACCACTGGGTTGGATTCACTTCTGTGCTGCCTTACCAATGCCCCCAAGTTTCCTTCCTGCAGAGACAGAGCCAAACCACATGAAATGGAGTCAAATTAAATTACTGGGTGATTTCTGTGGCTTGCACAGACTGTCTGGGGGATGGGAGTGGAACAGTCCCATGGAGTCCCCCAGATCCCAAACTGTGGGTGCCTGAAGGCCACACACACTCCGCAGCCTTGATGTGGTGCCTATGGCAAGAGCCTGAGCCCCAGGAGCCCTGGGGGAGTGGGAAGGATGGGGAACACAAAGAGAAGAGGGGCAGACTCTCTGCAGGGCAAACCTACCCTAACTTGCTCCACCCTTTTCAAGGCCATTTGCATTGGCTGACCACCTATCTTGACCACCTATCAACAGAACCACAAATGCATCAATAATCTCCTTTGTTTTCTAAAGCTGCTTCATCCCACTCCATAAAGGCACATAACCATTTCCATTCCCTCTTCCTTCCAACTTTACTTCATAAAGTGTTTTTTACATGCATCCCACAATGCCAAAAAAAACCCCAAAACTCAGCCCATCCACCCCACCCACCTCTTCTCTGCTCCAAAGAGCAATTAAATCCCATTACCCTTCAGCTGGCTCACTCAGGCACAACAGTCACTGACAGTCTGTGAAACTGCCATCAAGCTATCATCTGCACGGTGGCTCTGAGCCACTGCCACTGAGCCACCAGCACTGCTCAGGGAAGCCTCAGTCACAGATTTGCTTTAAGTTCCCTTACTTGCACAGCAATCATCCGGGATGGGCACAGTTGTTTTCTTGCTGAGCAAAGCACACACATGCAAGCACCTAACACCCAGAGGAATCCATGGGCTTGCGATTACGTACTATCTCCAGAAGAAAAAAACCCACTGCAGCAAACAGTGAAACACGAATGCAAGGCCGCAAGCTGACAGAAGCAGGCTGCACGCATGGCAATGCCATCAAATGTCCCGCTTCCCTTCTGCTTGAATTACTGAAGCAGTTTTACCCCACTTGTTTTGCAACTAGGTTTGGGTTAACATCTTGAATTCTCTTTGACTCCTCTGGGCTTTTGCAGAGTTTCCAGTGGGCCCTGCAGCTATGTCACCTTTATTAGCCCCTAAAACACTGCCTGTTTCCATCTGCCAGTCACACAAATGCATCCTGAGACTTTAGCAGCCTATCACCACATCTCAGTCTTCCTAGTGGGAGCAAAGACTGCCTTGCAATAAAGACAAAACCCACCAGCACAACACATGTGACAGAAAATAATGAAAACTGAATCTTGATCAGTCAGGAAATTACTCAAAGGAAGAGAAGAGCTAAGGGTTTGGAGAAAAGTCTCCAGCAGACAAATCTCAGCCAATCTGTTCATGCTGTGGGCTCAAAGATGGCTTTGCTCTGAGCCACAGCAAAAAGAACTAAAAAAAAATACCTCACTTTAGGAGTATGTAAGATGAAAGCAAAAAAGCCATCTGGAACAACAGGTACGTCCCACCTTGTTTCAGGCAACTCCAGACATATCAAGCTATCTTAGAGGGTCAGAGCAGCTCACCCATGGGCACGTTAGAAGGTCATACCTAGAAAAGACTTCGTCAGTTCCCAGCTCAGCCTTTCTAATAAGAAGTTGAAGTATATTCCCTCTGCACTGTTCTTCAGTCCCTATACATGACTTGGTGAATAGCACAGTGAAGACAGATATCACTCCTCTAAAACCTCCAGCCCTTAAGATGTACCAAATCATGTATCAAACAACAGTGACACCTTAAAATCACAAGTGACTGCTGAAAGTGTTGGCTTCTATTTTTGGAAGGCAATTCCTTCCCTTTAAGTATCTTGTTTAAAAAATAACAGTTTTTCCTCCCTTCTGTTGATACTTGTGACAGAATGATCTCAAGGTCTCAATTACTCTGTATTCAGTGTGCTAATCCCCTTGGAGATAACATATTGCAGTCACTGTGAAACCAGGCACTTAATGAGATGATTGAAAATAGTAATCAGGTACTAGGTGAAATGCCTAACCTCTGGCTATTTGGGATTACTGCCTCTAAAGGACAAGTTGAATTATTTTTCTATTACATTTATTCACAAACTCATTCAAGCTTTTTATCCTTGCTTCAAAAATACATAAGCAATGCCGTTGACTTCACAGAACTACACTTGCTGTCACAGCTGAGGCCACAGGTCAATGTGGCTGAAGCTGTAGATATCAAAATACCAAGGAAGAGGGTGGATGGACTTGTGAATGGACAGATATGGACAACTTACTCAGCAGATCTGTGCCTTGTGGTACAGGATCATTCCTTCCTTGAATTCCTCCTTTGTAGTCAGTTCACATGGTGGTGGTGAGTTCACAGACAAATGCCCGCTACTGAACAAGTGCAACATCCCTGTATTTTCTATGCTGATGTTTTCCACACTGATGTTTCCTCTGGTGGGAGCAACTGTGACCGCACCTACAGGGGAACAGCCAGTTTCTCCACAATCCCAAAGTGTCCTGGTTTCATGTAGGCAGAAAGTGCTTAGTGCCCATCAGAAGAGCTGTTGCCACCACTGGAAGCAGATGGGCATCGAATCTAATAAAAGGGCAACAGCCCAGGTCCTGCAAGACAAGGACTCTTATCCAGAAGCTTTCACAGTATGTCACTGAGAAAGAGAAAATCTAATGAAAAGCCTAAAACTGGTCTGCCTGGTAGAAGATGTTCTTCTATGATATGACCAGAAAGGAATACAAGTAAGAAACCACATGGTCTCTAGAAGTCTTTACGAGAAAAGACAAGTAAAGGAGTCTCCATCTCAAGCTGAGGGGAAGTGAAGAGTGAGAGGCAAAGATCTGCCTTAATGTGTTCATCTGTTTATGTCTAGCCCCATCACTCAAGTCCTTCTGAGGATGCTCTTTTCCTGGGAAGACTCCACTTTTCAGACTAATAGCATAACAGAAAGCCCACAATGCAATTCCTTGTGTCACTCTTCCACAAAGCAGGTCATTGCCTGTTCACAGTAGGATGTGTACCACGGCTCCTGCAACTGAAGGGCCTGCACTCTCCACACAGTTTTCCTTTTGCAGAAGTGAGAACCACCACCAGGTATATAAGCACTACTTTTCAAGATATAAATAAGAACCTAAAGCAACCGGACCAATTTCTCCATTAAATGCATATTGCCACCATGAGGCTGAAATGAAGGCCTTGGTCTGAATGTATTGTTGACAGGAATCCATTTCCAGAGGCATCAATTATTTATGATTGCAATGAATCACTTACAAAGTGCTGTAAATTCCAAGGAGGGTTGAACAAACACAAGGCTTCATCACAACCCATTTCTCTTAAAGCCAGAGCTGGGCTAGGAAGAGGTGCCTATCTTAAACAGAATTGATTGGAGGTATTGTACTCAGGGTGTTTTACTCTGAATAAGGGGTACACTTTATAAAATAAAGGGTAAATCAAGGTTAAACCTCATTCAGGCAGTTCCAGGGCTGCAGTGTTAACTGGTAGCAACACTTGAAGTTGGTAATTTATAGGTGGCTTGGGGATGCCTGGAGGGGAGGTCCACACACACCTCTTCTGCCATGGAGACATGTACAGAAGAGGTTCTGACACCTCTTGAGATGATCACGAAATGCTCCATGGCATCTTCTGCCTGGCCCTGGAGGGTCACTGTGCTCACCTGTGGCTATGCTCAAATCACCTGGGTAGGGACAGCCCTGACCAGTGGGAATCTGTCCACCAATATTAGGACTTGGAATTTCTCATTACATCTTTTTATAAACAAAACTTTGGACAGATCCCATGAACAATGCTGTGTGAAGGTTTCATGAGGCATGCATTAAGTTATCTGCTAAACAGGAGTGAGCTTCTGCCTAGCATAATGTGAACCACACAGTGAAATGCTGCAGCCAGCTAATATGAGGTCACATCCTACTCATACTGAGAGCTCCCCAGCTCAAGTCTGACCCAGCTGGTGGGACCCACTGCTGCAAGCAACCTTTGTACAATTTGGGAGCTTCTACAGCTTGGCTGTTATCTTGCAAATCCCTTCCTTACAAATAAATAAATAAAGCAATAGATAGATGGCGCTGACACAAGAGAGCAGCAAAATCAGTGTGCCTGTTTAAATCATTTGCTGTTTGGGATATATTTTCTCTGCCAGACTGTTACTTTGAGCCCTGTGGTTCACTTTCCCTTTTTTTTCTCTACCGAAATCCTGCTACCGTTTTCTCTGAGAATCTGAGTGCTGCTGACTCCTTTGTCTGAGCCAGCCGCTATTAGTCATTTGGGGCTAATTTCTGCCAGGGTTTTATTCACTGCAAGACCCACAGAGGGATTTAAAGCTTTGCAGCAAGCCACAAAGGCCATGTTGATCATTTAGCCAAACCCAGGACTCTGTCACCTACTCACATCAGCCCAGAGTGACTCAAGCAAGATGAAAGGTGATATGACACTGCAGTGGATCCAGCCTCATGTCAGCGAGATTGGAGCCTGACCTCCAGGTTTGAGAGGCCATCTGGCCCAAGAAGAAGCCACAGGCTTGATTTGTCTTCACAGGGGCATCGCTGGCAATGTAAAAAAGCAGAATCAGGCCGTTTGGAAGCAATGAAAGCTGTGATCTAGTGTCACAGGACTTGGCACTGACACTGACACCACTGAGCCAACAGTGATTTTCCCATACTGACTTACCTTGAAAGCATCCCCAATATGCCGGCAGTGATTTGGAGAGACATGCCGATGTATTCTGGGCCATTGAGTATATCATGTTTCTGTGCAATTTTAAGAATTAGCAGTATCAGCCAAATCTCCACAGAATATTAAAAATACAAAAGAATTCACTGCTAACAGTTTGCAAACTTCCGGCTGTAGTCTAATGCAGTCAATGGATGATGAATTTTGCAGTTTTGGGGTACATTTATCTAGCTGTGTGATTTCCAAATTGTCCACATGTTGTGGGCAGCAGTGGTCTTCTCTGGGGTCCATGCAGAGCACATAATACAATATGTTGCTGGCCCACAACCTACCCATTAGGTTCAGTCCTTGAGATTATTACAGATAATGAACTGCTGGGAAAGAAACATGAGGAAGAGCAGTGGAAGGGTGGGCTGTCATGATGAACAAAGGCTACTGATGACATCAATATCTGATTCCCTTTCTCTCTGTCATTGCCTAATGGGAAAACTCTCCCATGTATTACTTCCAGCCAGGCTGTCAGTCCACGTTGTACACGCAGTCCCCTGGCAAAACAGGGAGCCTTGGGCCATGCATCCAGTCTGAGTCAAGATGCTCCACCTTGTCAATGTTCTTCCAGCTAAAACGAGCAAGCTGTGCTCTCCTAGCATGTACAACATGCATTGTGTGCAAGGGGTCTGGAGTTTTCCCCACAAAGGGCAACAAATTATGTTATTCCCACCAGAAAAGGACAGAAGGATAATTAACCTTCTGTCTGTCTGATTCACATGAAGGCATTTGAAAGACATTTTCAGTTTTACCCCCCTTTCTTTCTGTTCTGCTTGCTCTGAGAGCATGCCTTTGCATTTTGTCAGCAGGTTTCCTTACTAGGATATTTCTGAGCTGTGATACTGAGTTATTTGTGAAAGGAAAAAATGCAAAATTAATCTTGCTTCCTTTAAACTAAAATAAATTCTAAATACATCAGTATTTCTCTGAAACACTTCACTTTCTAAATGTCCACAATTGCATGCATCTACACATGCACATGTGCATATTCCTATGGCTATTCTTAGAATACATCTACATCACCTTTTGTAACCAAATACAAGGCCACCATGCCTATGCTAAAACCAGCCAAATGCCATTTACCTGTGCAAGAACATTAAACCTGTATTATCATACCCATCATTGCCTGTGGGAAGGCACCTTCGTAGCTCAGACTTTTTCTGGCCCTCCTCTTTCAATTTTTCTAACTGAGTGTAAAAGTTACAGAACTAAATAGCTGCACCTGCTTTGATATTTGGCTAATTTTGGGTGACCTGAGATCACTTGGGTTGCAGCAGCAGCAGCAGTCCTGGGAGTATTTTACCTCCCTTTTGAAGCAGCAAAATCTGCAGCCTAGTAATTCTGCCTAACTTACAAATTCAGACTCTCCTCTTCAAAAGTATTAAAAGGAGCAACATTTTTTAGAAAACACTATGAAAATACGGCCCCTGTGTTGAGCCTTCTGGTAGATGCTTAAACATGCAGGCACCTGAAAAGCTTGTTGAAAGCCTTTTAAAAATCTGTCTTTGGTTTCCCAAACTGTTCAGTTTGTCATCTACCCAAATGAGGTCATCTTGTAAAAGACCTACTCTTCACTGGCCCCACCTGACACAGGATGGGGAGGTGGATAGAGGCAATATTGACCTCCTGGTTCAGAGATGTGCAGCTCATTCAGCATCTATGGTCTTGTTTCCCTTTCCCTGAGATCTCCCCAAGTCACAGAGCTCAGGGAAGCCTGCAGGAAAGCAGTAACAAGGACATTTTTGCCCCTTTCCCTGCTAGGCTTGGGACAAGAGGCCAGACACACATCATCACCCAAATTACTCACACAGAGACCTTGAGAAAGGGAGGTAGGCTTTAACCAGCATGCACATTAGCTTTGGAGGTCAATACTTGTAGAAGGCAGCCATTAGCTGCACCATGCTCAGTACCACTCCTCACTCCAGCTGTCAGAGGTAGGTGTTGGGAACCCAGCACTTTAAAATACCACAGAATTCAGCAGAATTTTGGCAATGCAACCAATCAATGTAACCCACTGCCAATAGGTCTGCCTACGCAACTTGCTACTGCCCACCAGCCGGTGTAAAGCTATTGGCTATTCCTTGTGGTAACCTTTCACTCATCCTCCAGTGCTCATCTGCCCTGGATCCCCAGGTTGCATGCATCTGTAGCAGCTTAAATGTACCCCTATCATCTTAAAAGTGAACAATGCATACATACCTATAGAAAAAGTGAGCCCATGGCCCATGCAATTATTTGCAGACAACACTCCATAAGGCAAGGCTTTGTGTACATTTCCTGTTTGCAACCCTATCTAAACACAAATCTTCTAATTTTCCACAAACCTTTTGAAATCATGTCCCTTCAAGCTTGTGAAAAAGTCTGGAAGTACAGAAAAGTTCTTGTATCCAACTCATTCAGTGGCAACCCCTACAGCAAAAAGAAGTAAACCAAAGCTCTTGCCCAAAGATTGGGAATTTTCCAATTCAGGCTTTTGTGGCTTGCACCCATCTGCACTAGTACAATAGCAGGGCCATGTTTGGCTCTGTGGCAAACTCAAATGCAATTGGCAGAAATGGGGAAAGAGATATAATTGTGTTTCTCCAGGGAAAGTGGTCATTAGGAGGGTATTATCTGGATAGTGGTTATATAAACTGTGGCTGAATGGGCTCTATTTACAATAAGAAAAATTGCCAGAAAGTGATCAGAACATATGCAATCTGATGAAAAGGCTGCACTTGAGCAACATGAAAAGCCAATAATCTGTGAGGAAGTAGCTGTCTGATACCTAGGAATTTTAAGCAGGGATAGTGCTGGGGGATCAAATCTAATGAGACCATCAGTTTCAAAATTTCTCAGTAGTCCCAAACCTTGTCTGAAATTTGGAGTAAGAAAAAGAAGGCTGCTGCAGTCCACAGGCCAGGTTCAGACTTGATTTATACTTTCTGCAAATCCACAGAATTTACAACAGTGCACCCCCTGCCCTTTGGTACATAACCTTTTCACAGAGGCAAAGTCCTGTCCTCACGCATTCACTACTGAGGACGTCATACACATCTAAAAGAAGGAATCTGTCCCATTACACCACAGTTTGTTCCATTAAGCCAATGCCAAGTGAGACATCTCTGTAAAAACTTGTAACAGCCCTGAGACTCAGCCTCTCAATATGTCTTCTACACTTGCAGCCACAAAGCGCTAGATCAGCCCCAGTCAAATCCCTCTTTCACATCTTGCTGGAAAAATTGTGTGAATGACTACAAGATATAGACAGGAGGTTTTATATTTGATACCTGCTTTCATTGCACATATCCCAGCATGGATTCAAGAGCAGCATTTTTCCTTAAGACAATACTTTCTAGAAAAAGGCATAATAAGTTTTTAGCATTATCTTTGTGAATTTGTAAGCATAGACTGAGACATAAAAAAAACTTGGTCTGCCAGAGGAGCTTAATTTAGCTTGACAGGTTTGAGACTTTACACGGAGAATTCTGTAGGGATCTTAAGTAGCTCCGTGGAGTCAAGCACATACTTGGGTTTCTGCTTCTACATTCTTCATGAACTACAAACCACCAAACCACCACAGACATGTGTTTCTCATACAGGAGCACAACCTTATCTAGCAAAAGAATCAGCTCCCTATGAGTTTTCGCCATAATTTATAATTAATATAAGAACATAAAACAGCTGCACCTCCAACTGTTTTCAGCTCATCACCTTCCAGCACTGCATGTGATTGCTGTGTATTTATAATGCAGTGGAATACTTTTTCATGAACATGTTCCAAGTTCCCCTGAATACATATAAACTTGTGGTGACCATCTGATTCCCACTCATTCCCTCCCATGCAGGTTTTTATAGACTCCACCACAGAGAATCAGAGCTTTTCAACTTTTTCCTCCTATGAAAACTAAACTCTTGATCAGCCTTGTTGCCTTTTCATGAACCTCTCTCCATTCTGCTGTATCCTAAGAGATGCAGAGACCAAACCTGCCTATAGGATTCAAGGTGTGGGCCAACCATGGATTTGTACAGCAGCACTGACAGATGTCCCCTACTGCTCTCCCAATCCCACCAGTATTTTGGGGTTTCTGCTAAGCATTGAGCTGAAATTTTCACGAGACTTTCCATTGTAGCCCTAATCTTTGTCCTCATCTGTAACAGCCAACTCAAAGGCCACCATTTTACGTAAGATGTTAGGTTTATTTTTTCTTCATGGCATTATGTTACATTGTGTTTTAGCTCACACTTTACTGCTCACTCATGAAGATGTGTGCAGGCTTTATCCCCTAGTCTGAATAACTCTGCACCATCAGAAATGATACAGGCCCCTCCAAAGAGAGATTTGTATCTTCCCAACACAGATATTTCAAATAAGCAAGGTGTGGAAAAGTTTCTTTCTCTCCACAAAATGTGTAATTTTTAGACAGCAAAAATTAGGCAGGATGAATGCCACTGTGGAGCTCTAATCCCCAATTTCATCAAGGTAGGCAGAAGAAAGCTCCTGTGATCTCAAGCCCCTCTATACAACCAGACAGAAAATTGGGTCTGCAATTTCTGCCAGAACAGGATTAGTATTAGAATTAGTATTGGAGCAGGATTCAAAAGGCACAAGTTTCAGTCCTTTATCTCTACGGACTTTCCCTTCTCCTCCTTTGTTGTCAACAGTGCTAAGAACCACAAGACACAGTAGAGCATACTCTGCAGACACAGCTATTTACCTGACATCAGCTCAGTGACTATGGAACTTCCACTTTTGTACCAAGTGCATATATATTCTAGGGGTTTAGCCTCAATCTTTTCCTGCTCTTAAATTTAAATCTTAAATTTAAGATCTGAGAAACCTCTTCTCAGTAGTTCACTAGCCATATGTCCCCTTCCTGTATCATAATGGCCACCTGCATTTTTACACACAGCATATGGAGGAATTGTGTGTATGTATTTGTGTGACTCTCATTCATTCAGCATGAATTGTCCAAGATCTTCTAGTGCAGATGTTAACAAATATGGCCACTACCCTCATTGCACTCATCAAGCAAGCAAGATCAATTTGTTCCTAACTTCAAGCTTTAGAGTACTTACAGATTGACAGACCTAACCCTAATTTCCCTGCTTGTTATTTTCCTTCTCTGTTCAGCTAGACAAATGAACACTGCACTCCCTGAACTGAAGACAGAAGTACAAAGATATTTCATTAGGCAATGAATACTCATCTAATTTGTAAGAAACGCAGACAGTTTTGCTGGATTTCTCTTTTTTAATGCATTGTTCTCTGTCAAAAAAAAAAAAACAAAAAAAAACCAAAACATCTTCCAGCTGCCCTGCAATTACATAAGATTGTACCTACTCAATATTTGTATAGGTGACATTTAAGGAAAAGATGAGGTATCAATGATTCAATAAAGTGTCTCCTTTCCTCTTAGAGTTAATAGTGAGCAATATCCAGTCCTGCCATTGGCTAGAGGTTGGTTTTAGTAAGGTGACAGTGAGATGGTCCAGCTGTTCTGCCTATTTGTATTGTTTGAAGATCTGTTGCTAAACCACTGGGCACAAAAGAAATAATTTTTATAAAGCTGTTTGAAATTGTCTTTAATTTATCAGTTTTCAGAGTAGTCTCTCTTTTCAAAAACACTCTTGCAGCACTCATACTAAGAGATTTGAGGGCTTTTCTGCTGCATTTGTAAAACCAAAACCATTTTCAAGACCACTTTTTGAAGTTCAATGAGAACAGCAATTTCTTTTCAAAATAAAAGAGTAGTCACATGCAATTTCTAAGATGTTGCCAAAACCAGACAAAAAAGCCCTCACAACATAGAACATATTGATCAGCTATTTGAATGCTGCAGCAGTGTTCTGGTAAAAATCTGCTTAGCATAATTACACTCTATACAAACTTCCCCACCAGCTCAACCAGAAATTGGATGCTCTTTATCCTGTCCTACAAAGAGATGCCTGGTAGTATGGACCACATCTTTAACTGGAGGAATGCCTCATTGGTACTACTGGTTTCACAGGAAAATGCACAGAACACCTACTATGCCATTCATGAAGGCATTACATTCCCATGACTGCTGGTAAGCATTGCTTACATCGTAAAATATTAGGATATACATATTCTTGCTTCTTTACCCAGACGCAAACAATGAAAAGCGAGTCAGCTCAGGGAGAGAAGAAGAAAAGCTACAAATCTATTTGATCCTTTCATATCTGAGGAAATAATCCTCTGGGATCTCCATAACCCCAAAGAAATTGATGGAATGTCTCCCAAAAGGATTCACCAGGCCTCAAGTCAGAAACTTCATCCCCATCATGGATATTCACAGATGTATTCTCACAGCACTCTAACAGAACAGGGCATACCTGCTTTTTCCTCTTTATCAGGGATGGACTGAGATAAAAGGCAAGGTCTGAATGGCATTAAGACTCCTAAAACAGCCATTGGTACAAAGTATGATTTACAAAAGCATGCAGCTATGAAACTTCCCCTGATCTGCATCTTTACATACCTAATTTCCTGAAAAAATTTGGTCCTAGGTGAACACTGCTCTGAATACTATCCACTTTCTACAGCCCTTTGCCCCTTTTTAGCTGTCAGAACTGCAGGACCACCATGGCTAAGACAGCAGCATGGAGCTGCTCCTTTGCATGCATTGCTTATGGCTTGTACCACGAGCACCACATGGATGCACTGGGGCAAATCAGCAGCCCAACAACAGGCTTGCAGAGTTACCACTGAGGATGTAGCTTGCCTGCAGAACATTTACTGCTGGAGATTAGACACAAAAAGTAAAGAAACCAGCATGACCCCAGCAACTCAGGTTGGATTTGCAGGATTGCCAGCAAAGGGGGAAGGCAAGAAGGAAGCACAATGGAAAAAAAATAATCAGTAAAACCTTTTTGCTTGTAAGCAGAGCACACTTTTGATTGTGTGACTGAAAGGCAATAAACAGAGAGCCAAAGACAATAAGCACAAAGGCATTTTTACAGAGCCTCTTCTCAGATTAAACTTAATTTCCCGCTAGCTTGTCATTACTTTGATTATAGGACTGTTACTATTGGTGTATCATAGTCCGAGATGTAATGCTGCCAACAAGCGAGTACATTGCAACCCCTAACTGAGCGGCATTTCTAGGAAGTGCACTGCTGTTACTGGCTGGAAGCACTCTAGAAAATGGCTCTGGCCTGCAAGATGCCAGTTTGCTAGCAGGCATTAGGAAAGTGAAATTGTACCATAACTCCACACAAAGAAAACCATGGTAGAGCTTGGTGGTGTTAGAACAGGACTCAAAACCCCCAAGTTTAAGACTCACCTTCACAAGGGGCTTGTTGCATGAGGTGGGATGGGGCAACTGTCCAGGCTTTTTTGTCCTTTCCCTGTGTCCACCACAGACACCAAGGGAAACCAGGGGTAGAAGAAAGGGACACCATCTGCTCACCAGTCTGCTATCAGACCCCAGGGGCCTGATATGCTCCAGGGAGATCCATGGATAAAGCATGTGCATTTTCCTCGCAATCACAAACATCTGCAAATCAGCACTATCAATCTGCTTTGAACAAGTCATAAATGACTTGAGGAGGCTAGCACTGTAACAGTTTAGAGTACCTGCTGCCAAGCTAGCTACTCACTATCTGGCTATAAATCTTAACCTGACATATGCATATGCTATGTTCTCCAGCTTTCTGGATTTCTATCCTTTGTTTTGTAATCCCAGAATGACTGCAGTTAAGGAATACTATCTCATCAAAATGCCTATCAGCAAACTAGCTTGTAAACACTTGTAATAAGTATGGCTAATAAAATACAGTTTATTAGCCAACCTTGTACAGTATTTTTACAGCCTTTTCCACTCATCATTGAGAAAAATAAATCCTTCGCAGCTGTGCTGGAGCTGGCATTGCTACCAGCCTCCCTTGGTCTCACCTGTAACGAGGTGAGTAATTATAGGAGAAGCAGGGTTTTTATTGCCTGCCACAATTCCATCCTCTGCTTTTCTGACCGACTCAGAGACTACCACAAATGTTGTTTCCAAAATAGATCAGCAATAAAACCTGCTTTTGTTGTGTTAAATGATGGAAAAATTCAGAATCTTGGCTGCTTGACAGTCATTTCCTCTCCCAGGATGCCCAGGAAAAAATCTGGTGGCCCCTCAGAAGTCTGGTGGATCAAAATCCCTGGTGAGGAGTGTGGAAGTCCTGTGCCTGTGAATCACTCCAGCTAAAATGGTAACAAGCAAATAGCTAGAAGCAGGGTGGAGGGAAGCCTTCACTCCATAAAGTTCTCAGGAATCAATTAGTCTGGAGGGATGGTAGATAAGTGATTATTTGTTTTGGGTTTAACGGAACTATAAACATTTTGCTTTTATTTATGCCATGACCTTGCTTGTTCTCAGCCACCAACTGGGCAAATGAACTACAAAATAGGAAGATTGTAAAAAAGTTTAAACCATTGATTCAAAAGAGAATGTTTTACTTAGTGGAAAAACCATGCACAGTCTTCTCTAGTATAAGATGCTGTTTTGTAGCAGACCCTTTTTTTCCAAAGGTACTTGGTGAAGTCAATTATCATGATATATGGAGTTACTTTCCATGAAATAAACATAAAACCAAATGCTTGGCAGTAAACATAAACCTCCCAAGTTTTCCTCCTTCTTCTGTCCTTTTATCTCTTTTTATTACCACATTCAGAAGTATAAATTGATAATTTATTGAAAAATGAATGGTAACATTTACCAAAGTGGCACTATTTGCTACCCGTTTTACTGTGAAGAGAGTCTGGTTTTAAGAGCTTCTTCCTTTATGTTTTTTAACACAAGCATAAACAAAAATGATCCTGAAAAGATGACTTAAATATTTTGCTTCTTTTATTCTTTTCTTTAAAAAAAAGAAACACTGAAATAAACCCATGGAAAGGAATAAGATTTCATTGTGCAAATACCTTTCCCCGATGCGGCATGCCAGCACTGCAGCCTCAAGGAGGTACCACAGATAAAGATGTGTCCAGGGCACCTGGGAACCAGCCAGCAAAAAACCTTAGAAGCTTCAGTCTGGGATCCTTATCCAGAATAACAAAAATCCCTGCAACCCCAGGTACAAATTTAGACTATTGACCTGCTTAAGGTGTAGGTGTACACCAGGTGTACACCCCCAGGACCAGCAGATCACTCCTTCAGATAATGTTTGCAGTCATTTGCCCAGAGCACGGTTTGCAGGGAAGGAGAATCTCTATTAGTGGCACAATTTATATATCTGGAGAAGAAAAAATAAAAGTCCTTCCCCATGTTATAAAGCAACCCATGTGCTTGGGGGCATGTGAGAACACCACTGAGCAGCAGCTCTCATCAGACAGATCAGATGAGCTGATCATCCAGCTTCCCCCAAATGTTTCCCTTCAGAGGAGGGTAACATAAATCATGGTATCCTAGAGGAGATCAAGGTTGTAATCCCCTCCAGCTGGGATCAAAGTGATATGTGGTGCTGCTAATTACAAAATGCTGTAAATACATATTCTACCATACAACCTTTCAAGGTTCACTATATAGCATAACCTCCTAATCTTCCTGAGGCTCTTCCTTATCCAAGTGCCTATAGACAGATTAGCTGCTGAATTGAGCAATTGAGAGCACTCCTTACTGCCACTAACACATTTTAATGAAACCTATTTTATTAATATTTTCACATATGTAAAGTAATTCAGCTGGACTGGAAACTGTCCACATAAATTCTCTGTGACTACACTACTTACAGTCTAATTCTCCCAATTCTACAAAGCAAATCACTCCTACCTTCTGCTATGTCCTGGAGCTGAACAGACAGTGATAACTTTCCATGGGACAGATAATTAAATTAAATCCATTCAATTTCAGAAGTTATCACAATTCAGAGGGAGCAAGGCTTTGTCTGCTAAACTCTCAAGGTTTGTAACAAAGGGTCTAATACTCTATATAAGTTGTATAATGACAACTGTATAAAAATTGTATAGGATCTTTCCATAAAAGCAGCATCCTGCATCAAGACAAAACATTATTATAGATACATCCTCTTAAGCACTCTAACCCTCTAAAAATACAGCCTAAGACTGAAGTCACACTGTATTAAGCACCAGTATTTTATTTTATACAGTTCTTATGCAACCCCATTCACCAGATGCTTTACACAGTGCCCGCTAAGGATTCAGTCATCCTCTCACAAGTGGAGAACCACACGTGAGTGGAACTGGAGGTAGATTTGGATTAGGTTCTCTGCACAAGTGGATTTTATACAGCTGCCCACTGCTATGGATTAATATCAGAGATGGAAGGCCAAACACCTCCACTGTGCAAGGCAGGGAAAGGCTGCAGAATTTGTGTTTCAGAGAGTGACCCACTGTCCTGGTTTCAGCTGGGATAGAGTTAATTGTCTTCCTAGTAGCTGGTACAGTGCTGTGTTTTGAGTTCAGTA
>JANZLQ010000001.1:15177201-15194154 GCA_026212715.1 Elanus axillaris
TTCTCATGCCCAGCCAGCGAGAAAGCTGGAGGGGCACAAGAAGTTGGCACAGGACACAGCTGGGGCAGCTGACCCAAGTTGGCCAACAAGGTATTCCATACCATGGGACATCACATCTAGGAAATAAACTGGGGGGAGTGGGGGCAGGGGATTGCTGCTCAGTGACTAACTGGGTGTTGATAGGCAGGCAGTGAGCAATTACACTGTGCATCATTTGTACATTCCAATCCTTTTACTATTACAGTTGTCATTTTATTATTGTCATCATTATCATTATTAGTTTCCTCTTTTCTGTTCTATTAAACTGTTCTTATCTCAACCCACGAGTTTTACTACTTTTCCTGATTTTCTCCCCCATCCCACTATGGGGAGGGGGGTAGCGAGTGAGCGGCTGTGTGGTGTTTAGTTGCTGGCTGGTTAAACCACGACACCCACAAAAAATCATGAGGAGATGAGCCCTGCTCTTCAGTTGAGCCCCAGGAGCACTGTTGCTGAGCACAGCCCTTAGCATAGCCTGCAGCTTTTGGAAGATGTTATGATGGCTTAGAGACATTTGGACATGAGGCCTGAGACCTTGGCCTGGCCAGATAGTACCTGGGAGAACTATTGTACGATAAAAGCAAGTTCCTTTTCCAAATACCTTCTGATGCAAGTAGTTACTATGTGGGAAGGGAAAACAAACTCAAATCCTGAGCAGTGAAAGGAAGGTCATGTTAGAGGTGAGGACCAGGGGTTACACCTTGATCCCTTCCTGCTGGCTAGAAAAGCTCTTGGAGGAAACTGTTAAAGTGGGTATGATACTGCAAGTCCAACGGCCAGGGGGTTTTGCTTGGGCAAATCCCAGCAGGTGTCTTCAGACAGAGAATAAGATGTGGCTGGTCTCCAACAAGGCATACTCTGGCTCTTTAGGATGTCTGTAGGACTTGCAAGTCCCACCTAGTGTCCAAATCAAACTTAATAAAAATTGCAACTCTAATGATTAGAAGGTCAGACTCAAGCCCAGCAAATTCGTGAGAAAAGGGTCTTATATCAGCATAACAACACTAAAGACAACTATCATTATTTATTGTAACACATGACTAAATCTGTAATACATCCCCCCCTCTACATAGGATTAATTCTCAGATTAGCACCAGAAAACTATTTTAAAAAGAACTTACATGCAGCACTCAGTTTTAACACATCAGTTTGAAAATCTAACCAATGTGGAAGTGGCTTTCTCCATCCTCTTCTCTGAAAAACATAACATTTCTGTTTAAACAGTGGGAGAAGCCATCCTGTTTAGTTAATCCTGATCTGTTGAAGATGATGTATTAAATCAACACCTGTCACTTTTTAGTAATCCCTTAGAGTGAACAGCCTTTGCAATGGATTTTCTCTGTCAAGGAATGTAACAGAAAGGGCTTGTGGTAAATGAAGGAATTCTGCAGAAAAGCCACTCCCAATTTGAAGCAGATAATGAGCACCAAGAGCTAGCATGGAAGCAATTAATTCTAATCACTTATGAGACAATAAAATTTAATTATGGGTTCTTTGAAAACTAAAAACCCAACAATTATTGTTAATAGGCTTTTCTTGATGGCAGACAGTGAACAGAATTTGTTGAGGCTCTTTTTCCTGCAGTTAATTTTTAAAAAAATATCAGCTTTTAGTTAAGGAAGCCTAGGCTTACACTAATATACAAAACCGTGCTATTGCACTAAGTTTAGATCCCACAGGACAGAAATGCAGTCTTTGAGGAACTCTTGGATATGCTTTTATATAATTGGCATTCTCCTCTCTGCTGAGGTCTCAGATCTTTAATCTGTTCAGAGGTACTTTCATCTTGGAACAGCTGGATGTTGCCAGCATCATTTCAGGTACATTCATGCTAGTAAGAACAGAAATTGCAAGTGGTTGTTTTGTCACGCACTTATTTAGGTGCTGTATGAGAGCTCTAGTTGGGGAATAACAGTGGTGGTAACCCAGAGCACAGGACAACCAGGTGACTCCTGCTCTGTGTTGACGTGGTTGTGGCCCACGTTCGCTCTCTTCCTGCACCAGGTGCTGCTTCAATTTCAAACAGAAAATGAACTACTTCCCCTCCAGTCTGAATGACATGAGGATGGAGAAAGACCATCAGTTAACTTGTGGTATTTCTCATTTTGATGCCTCACTCATCTATTTCTCTCCCAGCTAGCTACAGAGCATGCCTTCTCTTGCACTTGAAATAAATTCCACCCCTTTTAAAGTATAACAACCTCTAAGGCTAACATATCTATCAGAAATGACTTAAAAGCATTTACTAACAAACGTAAGCTAAGAAATCTGGAATTTGCCCAGTGACTTAATTGTCAGTCCCTCTTCCCCTGTACTCTCTCTCTGTGCCCTTTGGGGTCTGTGCCTAAGCACCCTTAGGAGTCTGTATTTTCTCCATCTGGTTTGCACAGTGTTCAGATGGTGAATGGCATTACTATTCTATATGTTACTGATGTCCATCACAACATGGGCATATACCTCCTCCTCACCACCATTACAAGAATTCTTTGCTTACCTGTGCCAAACTCTAACAGCCATGTTTTGTTTCCATATGAAAACTGCACAGGAGAGACTCCCCACGAGATACTATTGCTGAGGCACCATGTGCTTGGGTATCCAAATGAGATATAAATGATACAGCATTGCTGAGATCTTCATTTCAGGATCAACAACTCAGGCTAAGCTGCAAAACAGATCAATACTGGTACCTTTATAGCTGTTGGAAGAGCACTACAAAAGATTTCAATGCTTATTTTAGGATATACTAAGAACTCTGACCTGCTGTCAGAAAGAACACACTATTTGTCTGCTTTCAGCTGGCCACATCAATGCATTCAACATTTGACTAAAGGCTCAGGTTCGACCCTCAGCAAAGATCACATTTTGACCACTTTACCACCACCATTCTGCTCACATGAATCATGAAAGACAGCAAGCACTTCATCCCATGCCCTATGATGCTTAGTCAGAACATAACCCACTTTTCTAAGACTTGTTCCAAGTGCTTCTGTCATAAGGGGATGGATTGTAATGCCTCTCAAAGACGGTGAATAGCAGAGGGCCATTTTAAGCTATAATAAGGTCTCATTACTACAAGAGATCTTGAAGGACAAGAGCCTGGCAGCATTTAGTAATGCTCAGGAAGTCAGAAAAAAGAACAAGATTGTCTAGAGCTTGAAGAGCAAATGTTTTTCCTGAAAAGGCGCCTGATACTCTATGATGAATATCTTGGGCAATCACTTACACCAGAAGCTAAAAGCAGTGTAAAATCAGCACAGCAACATTATGCTGGCTTTGCACTAGTGTAAGCAACTCTGTAGAGACTGACAAAAAACCATACCCATAGAGTTTAAGAAACTGCCTGCTACAGTATTAAAAACCTGACCTCTAATAACAAGAAACTTTCCCTGGGAGAATGAATTGTGCCAGAACTACAAACTCTTGGTGGTCCTTGCAGCTCCCTGCAAAACAGCTGCACTTGCTACTCTTGGATACTGTCTTAGATGATCCAGAGCATTCATCCAAGATTATGGTAATCCCAAAGCACTAGCATTAACCCCTAGCAATTATTCATCTTTTCCCCAAAGTACATTATCATAAAGCCTGAACATAATTTGCAACAAATGCTTTTGTCATCTTTACAAACTTCCCTGAATTAAAAGAGTTTATCTCAACTGGTATTATCAGTCTGCAGAATTCAATATATTTTAATTATGAGGATGAGTGAGAGTTTAGTGTACCTAGTTAATGACAAAATATCATGTTCTCCATTTAATTAGGACACATTAAAAGGGTCATATTTAAATTCTCTTCAGTGTAAGTGTGAAACAAATGTTACAGCGTAACTAGATTATTCCCTATAAATTACATTAAGCAGTTTTAGACACTGAAATGCAGAAGGAAGAAAAACAGAGGCTTTGGGTACTATTTGGTAGCTGACTGTTGTAGCATAGGAGATTTCAATGTCCTGCAGATGGCTATATAGCAGTAGCATTCATATGCTTCATGACATGGCAGCACCTGTCCTTACAGCAATGACAACAACACTAATTACATCTGCTGAAAGCTTCCCGAATTCCAGGTCTGCTCTGACTACTATTTGTTGTTGTAAACACTGCAAACAGAAAGAGCCAGAGGTGCTCTCTCCTTTTACCACCTCATCTTGGTTGTTGCATGAGCCCACACTCCTGCTAGTGGTTGTTTGCATCCGACTGGGATACAGGCAGCAGGTGTGCATCAAGCCACTGGTATTGCTCACACACTCCAGTTGTGGGTTTCAGTACAGTGCTAACTTCCAATCCCTTCCCTACTTCTATGGATCACTTTATAATGAGGTTATAGAGGGGCTAAGCTCCCAGCCAGAATCCTAGATACCTCTGATGGAAGCACAGAGAACTAAAGCACAAATAGGCTTTAAACCTTGAGAGTGCAAAATATACTTGGTATGTGGGGGAAGGAAAAAAAGATGCCTTACAGGCTGGTGGCTACATGCAGTCCAGGAAAACCCAGCAACTTGCAAGACTTATTTCTCTGCTCACTACCAAGAGCTCTTTCAGATCATGGAGTCTCTCCTACTTGGCTACTTCCTAGGACTTTCAGAAACCTGATTTTGACTGTTTCAAATGGTCTTAGAACAAAGAGGTTTCTTAAAGTTTTTCAATATTTTTTTTTACTTATATAAAGCATATGCTTTCATCTTGCTGTGTTTTAAGACCTCTCTAGCAGGAAAGCAGAAAGTGGTAGCAGTAAGTTGTCTTCACTCTCTTACATTCTTTTCTTCTTGCTTTCAACATGCCAAACTATCATTGCTTTGCTACTAACATCTTCAGGGGCTGCCTGAGCAATCTCCAAGTGACTTAAATGGTGCTAACTGCAGAAGACTAAATCCAGGAAGGTGATCAACTGGATAAAGAGCCTGACCTCAATATTCAGCAGTGCCTCCTGGGAAATTGAGCCTCCAGGGCTTCCCAGCACTTGGCACACTTGGACAGCTATGGCTCCAGAGAGTGGCTCAGCAGACTGACTACTGAGAAAAAAAAAAACATCTCTGTTACTAAAAATTAGGTCCCTTCATATTTCATCATGGCTCTTGCCACATTTTCTTGTGCTTATCTCAAAAGTTGTGCTTTGTACTGTCTCTTACACCTTCATATGTCTTTTTATCAACCATCTATTAAGACAGTAAAAAAGAATAAAATTATTTGACTGCTTGTAGATTAGCAAATTTCTTGCTCTGAACAGCATCCTCTTTCATCTGTCATTGTCACCCTCCCTAAGATTAATAAGAAAAACACATTTATAAGGCAGAATCTGTTGAAAGCAGAGAAGAGCTTGGTACAAATTATACCAATTGTAACTTTTTTTTTTAGATCTGCATTGATCCACAAAGCTGTAGATACTTAAAAATCTTTTCCTACAGTGTCCGCACCTTCATTACACAAAGAGGAAAAACATACCAAGAAAGATTCAGCCAGCATTCAGTGTTTGTACAAGGTAAGCTGGGGGATGATTTCTTGGCTCTTTCTGACCATGGTAAGAGTTATTTCATATTGCATCAGTCAGAGCAAAATGAACTTTTTTTTCTTCAGCAGGGGAAGGTGAGGAGACACCAGAATGAGATGGAGGAAAAGACAGCTCTGGGGACAGTATATATATAGACGGGACTGATTAAGTGTGGAAGGACATTAGTGTCACCTGCTTCAGTGGAGTGGGAAAGGGACCGGTGTTTAGTACCAGCAGCAAAACATTAACACTATGTATAATTACAGAGTATTCAGCCCTGATGTGTTTTTCTACTAAATTCCACTCTAATTATAAGAGAGTCTGTGGACAGCAAAGAAGCTGTGGTTTAAGAACCTGCAGCTGCTGCAGTAAGTAACAACAGGTATGTATAGATACATGTATACATAGATACACATACACACACCTGTTAGCTAACTGGCAGGAGCACTGATTAAGAAAATTGAATTAAAAGCAGTTTTCCCATTTTCTAAAACTGGCAGCCCCTTCTTTAAAGTTCCCATCTCTTCAATGTTTCTTAGCCTGCTGCTCTATCATCTGGCTCCTCACTTAAATTTCACATCTCTCCTGGGGGATCAGGGCTTCTCCTTTCTCTTGTGTACATGCAGCAAAAAAGAAAGAGCATTTGCTTTGTCCTACTGCTCTTATCCCACCACCTCCTCACCTCTGAGGCATACAGCAGCTCTGCCTTAAATGATGCATTCAATGTCAAACATAAAAATGATAGTTTCCTAACAGACTGGTGTTCATCAATGCTTTAAAAAAAGACTCAAAAAAAAAAAAAAGGGCAGAAACCAGGCCATGCAGAATTTAAGAACGAATAGCTGTCACAATCCAGGGCATTTATTTCACTTTCAGCTCACGAGAGAAGTGACAAAACAGAAGAGGAAGAACAAGAACAAGAGAATACAGATCTTTTAAGATGTCACTTTGTTCACTACTAGTGGTAAAAGCAGGGTGGGAGGATGAGATGACACTAGCTGTTAATGGGATTTTTGCTACTGAAAAAAATGTGCAGGATGCATTAGTGCTGCTTCACTAACCACCATTAGTCATCCATTTCACAACTGAGTGGGTGAACACTTGATGGCTTTGGGCTCTTCTAGAGTTTTGGTTGGGCTTTTTTTGTTTGGTTTCTCTACTCTAAAAGTGCAGAGCTCTCCCCATGCACAGCAGGCAAGGTTGTGTTCATCACAATAGTGCTGAAGAAATGTCCATGACAAGAGCACTTGGAATGGCAACCAGATCAGAAATAAAGTCCACACCTGGTTCACAATTTGGTCTTGGCACTTAGCACCAATTGTTCAGAGTCCCATGGTACCCAAAGGCATCACAGCCTCTGCCCACTCCTTTGCACTTCTCAATAACAGCTCTCATCAGACTTTATATCCTTCTTGAAATGTTTTAGAATTAATTTTTAAAACCCCAGACTATCTATCCACCCTTATTCTTTCTCTACACTCAAAGCTTCTTGGGACCCAAGGGAACTTGAAAGCACATGCAAGAAGCAGCCTAGGTTTGCTCATCTCCTTAACACAGCCCAAAGAGCACTACTTTCAGTGTCGATAGCTTCAGAAAAAGCACTGCTGGGTGGTATTTGGTTCCACCACCATATACTTAGCACTAGCTGGCAGCAGTATTTCTTGGCAGGGCCTGCAGGCTTTGGAGGATACATAAGAGGTAGGTAACTACAAGCTAGCAGTGCCCTGGGACCAGCATCTCAGGCAGACAGAGTGTGACTGGAGAAAAATGCTCCACTTGAGCTTACTCTAGCAAGTATCAGAGAAGTTGTCCAATGCCGAACCTTCCTGACTCCAGGGTGTGCTGTGTACATACTGCAACACGGGGGAAAAAAGATAGATACATACGTTCTTATCTGGTAAACATTTAGAGGCAGGCACTGTATATGCTGCAGGATGCTGAGCCGTTGGCCATAGAGCTGCTGAAGTCTTTTGCCATGCAGACAGCAAGTGATAATATGCACCATGAGGCACAGTGGGTGTCTGCTCTGCGGACAGCATTTGCAGGCATTGCCAGAGCTGAAAAAACAGCAGAGAAGGCTGAAGCAAAAGTGAAGGGGTAAAGCATTGCAACACTTTCACCTTGTTTTGAAAGGATTCAATTTTAATGCCCACAATCATGGCACAAAATGTTGGACAGCAACATACAGAAGTCTTTGGGGAGTTCTCCACTTTTGATGCCAGACACAAAGCTGAGAAAGAGCCTTTATGATATGGGGACAGCTGCCTGATTTCAGAATGTTGAATCAGAATTTAAATAATAATAACAATAATAGTCTGAAGGACTGAGCAGAACTTGGAAGCAACTCCAGGACACACACATACAGCCTTCCTCTCCCATCAAATCTACAGGCTGAAGATGATGATTCGTGGCCAGGGTTTAAGACCAAACAAAAAGTAGCTGCATTATGCCTGTCAGATGTTGCAGGGAACCATGGGGAATTCACATTCATCTGTCTTTGAAGAGTTCCTATCACACTCATCGCCATGAGTATCCATGGAGGCATCCATGGTATCACTGGGTGGAGCAAGCAGGATGATGTTTAATTGTTACATAAAGTCGTAAAATCATTGATAATAAGCAATGGAAAGAGAAAGCTACATGTCTTTCTCTGGGAGTTTGGGGCCAGGCTCTTGTAGTCCAGCACAAGAATAGCTGGGAGTATGGACCCAAGGAAGGTGTTTCTAAGGAGGAGCAGTCTTGGTTATGAAAAGAAAGAACAACGCCCATGTATGATCACTTGTATATCCTTTTATCTCCTCTGCTATGGTGGTGTCTGGATCTACCCATCTAGTAAGTAGCTAATATTTGATCCTATGTGGAAATGGGGAGAACATGGTGGAGAGGCTGGGGAGAGGATGGCTTTCCAATGAGCCATCAAAAATATTGGCTAGGAATTAGTTTTTGTGAGTTGCAAAAACAATCAGTGCAGATGCTGTAAAATACATGGAAAGATGGTTAGGTGGATGATCCGAGATCCCCTCTCTTTTGTGGTGCCAGAAGTAGTAAGACTGCAGGTTGGATATAGTTCTTCTATGCAGTGTTTCCATTGTCAGACTGTCTGTAGTGGAAGAGACTCCTGGAGTCCAATTTCCCAGAGTATTTGACAGCTTCAGCAAAAAGCTTTGTCACCTGTCAATATAAAACAGAGGAGGACTGAACATTGCAAAGCCTTCTGCAGAAGGAGTGTAGTGATAGGATGAGGGGTAATGATTTTAAACTGAAAGAGGGTGGCTTTATATTAGATATTAGGAAGAAATTCTTTACTATGAGGGTGGTGAGAGGCACTGGAACAGGTTACCTGGAGAGGTTGTGGATGCCCCATCCCTAGAAGTTTTCAAGGCCAGGTTGGATGGGGCTTTGAGCAACCTGGTGTAGCAGAAGGTGTCCCTGCCCATGGCAGGGGGGTTGGAACTAGATGATATTTAAGGTCCCCTCCAACCCAAACTGTTCTATGGTTCTAATAGAGCAGGCTCCACACTTCTACACTGTCACCCTGAAACCACCCTGTGCAGGTCCAGTCCTCAAGTCCATCCAAATCAATACCAATTCCAAGGTGACTGTGCATGGGTGTTGGCTCCAACCCTCTGGAGCCTGCCTGTCCAGATGGAGAGACTTAGAGGTGCTGGGCTACTTTGGCAAGACAGCTCTGTCCCATGAGAGCTGTTGTTTTCCCCTACAGTCCCAGTCTTTAAGAGAAAACAGGGTTGTTTTCCTCTCTCAAATGGAGATTAAAACTCTGCAATCAAAAGGGTTCAATGAAATGCATCAAGCAGGTGTGGTAATAAATTTTGGATGGGGACCCCTGTTCTGGTTGTCAGTGTGTGTTTTGCAAGTAGGCAAAGGATGGGACTTCAATTTCTCATTGCTGCTAATCATGTTTGGCATTATCCTGTCTATGAGCCTACAGCTTGGCATTCTCCCTGCTCTCCGCTCACTCCAATCACAGAAGAAGATTTTGCACAGCTGGACACCAGCTCAAGTCACTGGGTTCCATATCAGCGCCCACTGAAATCAACCGGAATTTGGCTGCTGTGCTTAATGAGTGCCAGATGAGGCTCTTTTGTGACAGTTGAAGCCACTTGCAAAGGAAGTCAAGGTACTGCTGGCAGCAGGAGTCCCACTTTGCATTACCAAATATCTCTTCCCCTATCAGTATGTGAAAGGGATTTGTCAGGAGATACAAACACATAATGACTGACAATTGGGGACTACAACAGGATAGGCAGCAATTCCACTTGGATGGCACTTTGGAACGGGATCGCCCCAGGGATCATTCAAGAAAGCCCAGCTACATCCTGCTGTAAGGTTTAAGGACTGTACTGGAAAAACATCACACTAAGAAACAGTTCCCATGCATAATTTAAACATGTTACAGGCAGTCGTGTGCAAGAAGTTTGCTCTGAAGGATACAGCAACAACTTCAGCTGCAGCACAGGACTCAAGATTTTCTTCTTTTTTGTCTGTTATTTGGAGCAATGTTATTTTGTAGAGTAGCAAAAAGAAAATACATTCAAACAATTGTGTTGCCTTGATTTTCAGGCACATTATTATTTGTCAGACATAATGAGGGTCCAAACACACTGGGATCTAAGGTCACAAGTGCTTGAAAGCTCTGAAGGTTTTTATGACTGAGAGGAGAGAGAAAAACATGGGAAGTACCTGGAAATTAGTGAGCAGAGCAATGCCGCTGTCAATAGCCATCCTCCGGATCACATAATTATCATGGACAAACTTGGTGTTGCTGTTAGGCAGGTTAATCACCAGATCTATTTTCCCATCCCTTAACAGCCTGAAGAAACAATGCACAAGACAGTATCACAGTGTGTCTTGCTTAATGAAAATCTATGATGAATAGCACAGGCATGCAGGTAAAAAACACTGAAAATTTGCGTTTGAGTTTAGTCTTACATCCCAAGAAAGAAGGGATGAGGGGTTAAGGCACTAAGCTGCAACTCAGGAATTTGGGCTTTATTTCTGTTCTATTCAGTGATGCAAAGCAATATCCAACCTTCATACAGCTCAGCACAACTCTGTTAAAAGGCATGACTGATTGTCATTAAAGGCTAAATATTCAGATCCCACATATCTTTGCATGAAAATGTAATATGGAGCAATACATCCATGTCATATTACATAGGACTGTTCAATGAGATGTTCATTAATTAAGCTGAATCCTCTCTGCTGTGACAATTCCAGACAGAATTAGATAAAACAAAACATTTGGATTGAATCCAAAGTCCCATTAAATCACTATCAATGGTCTCAACAGGGCCAGGAATTTGACCCTTGCTGTCCTGGATGTTAACACAAATTTGACAAGGTGAGTATTGCTCTTACCTCCTGACCGGAGGGAGGCTCAGACTCTGGCTTTCCTGTGATGGCCATGCCACAGGATTTGCAGGGATACCATTAGCATTGAGCCAGTCTGAGGTTGCTTCTGTGGCATAAAGCTGTTAAGGGGAAAAAAGGTTACTTACTCTATGCTTCATAATACCGGAACTTTTCATTTAACTCATGTGAGTCTGACCTAACACACAGCCTAGCTGTCAGAGCTGATTTTGGAGGGCATTTTTTATCATAAGGGTGTCTCTCCATACACAGAGACATACAGAGAACAGCATGACTTTCCCAACATTCTGTTATCTCTGATTTGCTGATGGATGATAGTCAATGAATGGTAGTAACACATCCAGAAGCAGTTAAGTGGCTTAGGAAAACCTAAATCCCTCTGACTTTCAATAGGGCTTAAGTTCAATCACTTACAAATTTTTTTTTTGCCTTTTTTTTTTTTCCTTGCCTAGCACTAAGTTTTGAAAGGCAGAATTGTAAATCTAGTAGTTACACTAATGCCACTGAGGAACATAGTTCTTAAATACTTAATACTAAAAAGCTATCACCAATCTTCTGTGGCTGTGTTGTTAGTTTCCTTTCAATAGGGATATGGATGCAAAATGATGCAGAAGAGTTACAAGAGGGATGTAAACACCACAGATTTCATATGTCTGCAAGCTGTGAATATCACTGAAGATGAAGCACTGTAAAGACCTTCTCCATATAAAAGGCTTCCCCTTCCTCCCCTCCTGTCATCCATGGCATCCTGTTGGCATTTTTGTTTCTTGGAGAACTTAGAGGAGATTATAATGTGACATCCTGTTTGCAGGCTGATAGCAGAGCTAGGGTTGTTCTTGCCCTCATGACAGTCCCATATGTTCGATCAAATAATCATGAAAACTTGTAGTTGGGTGATACATGCTGACTTTATGGATCACTCAGCTAAAAATCCCTGCTGTACTTTGAAAATGTCCTTTTTTCTCTATCTTCGAATAAACTCCAATGTTCTCCATTCCTGTAGCAGGCTGAGTACATTTCAGATTTTGAAAACTCTCAAGCTCTATATAACTGAAACCACCTACCTTAAAACCTTCCTCATGCAGTATTTCTGCTACACTGAGGAATCTGGGGCGGAAGGACTTCTGAAAAAGGAAATTTATTAGATACAAAATCAAAGCTAGGATTTAGAAACAGTGTTTTGTTGAGCAACATGATGCTCCTCCAGGCTGTGGTAAGAGGCAAATACACCTTTCTGTGCTGAGTGCGAGTGTGTGGATGCATGCGTGCATGTGTGCATGCGTGCAGAAACGTCTAATGTGCATGTACAGTGCCATTCCAAGAAAACTGTCTGGATCACGAAGCCCAAGTCATTCCCAGCTAAGACATACTTTGTTACAACACCACAGTAAGTGTTCCCATACTAAGTTTGACTGCAACTACAAAAGATTTACTACTGCATATGAAATATCTGGGCAACTGGATTCTCAAAAACACCAGCCAGAGTCTCCTCTGCTCTTAATTAATTACCTTTTTAATCACTGCTCAAACATTTTGCCTTCTCTTCTGGCAGATAACATATATAGACAGGCTTTGGGCTGCCTTTGGATGCTCTATTTGCAAATTCACGTGAAGAAGAGCCTAGTACGCATGAGTTCATTTCTAACTCCCATGGGCATATGGAAATGGAAAACACAAAACCACTCAGGAGACTGGGACACCCTATTCCCATGAGGACTTGAATGCCCAGATACTTAGGGCACCTTTGAAGGACTCTTTCATAATGCATACACAGATGCAACATAATTAAGAAGAAGTAAAGATAAGATGACCTCTTGTAGACATCTGCAGTTGACCAAGTCATTTTAGAGCAACAGGTGAGGGGGAATTTGATCCCAGCTAAACTTTCTTTGGGAAGTTAAAGGTACAGCAATCCAAAGATCAGAGGCAACACATGCCCTTCTTACTGCCAAGGCAGGCCAAATCTTGCTTTTAACCTTAGCCTGGTCTGGCCATTTGCAAGTAAAGTTATTGCAAACTTCCTTGTCCCTGCTGAAGCTACTGATAGCTTAACCTTTATGGGTGAGAAAGTAATATTCTGAAGGGTGAACTATTTCCTATCAAGAAAAGGAGTCAACAAGGAGGGCGGGGGAGTTGAGCACTCTGGAAAGAACCTCATTCTGAAAGCCATCTCGTTCTGTACACTAACTGGAAAATATAAATATACAATGTGACAGGGTTGGCAGCTTCCCCGTCAGAGAATGGTTCTGCCTTCTGGTCAGGGGCGTTGACTTTCACAACAGTATTATAAACTTCTATCAAACATGTACTGAACACTTGTGACACAGAAAACAACCTCTCCATGAAAAGAAATTACAGCTGTCAGCTTGCATCGGAGCAGCCGCAGATTTACAAGCTGGCTGAAAGAACCTGTGTAAGAAACCATTAGTTACTAAAGGTGAAAAGTACAAGCAGATTTATTTAGTGGAAGATATTTATTGTAGGAGAATTGTATTCTTTTTCCTTTATAGGAAAAGTTCTATTTCTTATAACCTCTCTCTCACATTTGCTAGCATGCCTTGCTATTTGTAAAGGACTACATCCTTAGTTAATTCAATACCATTACATCAGTTCTCACTAAGATCCAACTCAAAATGAAGCCAGCTCATCTCCTGTGATAATCTTGAATTCTGTATCCAAGTCCACTGTGGAGCATGCAAAAAAATCTGGTACATAAGGAACCAAGACAGAAGGTTACCTTGAAACAACAGACTTGGAGTGCTGGGATTTAAAAATAAAATACTCCATCAATGCTTTCCGCATCTTGTGGTCACCAGCACAGATGTAAGACAGATGCACTCCGTCCCAGAGATATCACTGAATAGCCCAATCAGGAAAGAAAACAAAATGAGCTTTTCAACTCCTCTTGCATAAAATATAAATTATTTAATGGCAGACTCAGGGCTTCATCATCATAGATTTCTCCAAATTGTGAAAAGAAAAGAGGTCAGATTATCAGTTTGCATAAACTGATAGAGATTCATTCATCTAACAAGAAAGCTGTACTCCATTTACCCTGGAAGAGCATCAGGCCCTAACAATCCTAGGGAACCTCAACCTGTGTAATGTCAGAGAGTGCTCACAACACAAGGACAATCCAGTGAGCTTGTGGTCCCAGCTGGCTGCCCAACCTGCCTTGCGCTGTCCTGCCAATGTCAAGGAGTGCTCGCCTGTTTGAACTTGAGGATGATTACTTTGTTAGCAACACTTCTGTGTGGCCCTAGTAGGATTATCACTGGAACTGCAACCTGCAAGTACACCAACATGGAAACCCCTCAGCAAGGCTGGGTTCATTACCTGGGTGTATTGAGACCTGTCTGGACTGCAGAGCCATTTGACTCTTGATTTGCAAAATACCCCAGAGTAAAACATTTGCAAGGAAACTAAGATCTCCCTCTCTGCTATTGTTAACTACATCTATTTGACTTTAACCATCAAGAAGGAAGCCTACTCTTGCCTCAACATAATTAACAGCAATGGCATAAAGGTGCCATATACCGAATAACCTAAACATGTTGAGCCTAGATACTTTTGAGGAAGCAGAATTCAAGACCACTTGGCTTCTTACTTCTCTCTCTGCAAGAGCTAAAAGTCCAGTCTAAACATCAGAGCAAGCTGCCAGTCATGAAGCAAAGAAGCCTCCAAAAGCAGGGTATGTTTCAAGTTCACCATCCACTGCAGATGTAACATAACACCCTCCTCAGAGACAACCAAGAGGGCTGATGTACATGCTCCTGACAAGAATCAGCCTCGAGTGCACCAGAAGAGCTTGCAGAAACCATCCTGTAGTTCAAAAGCCAGGGGTCTTTGCCCAGGGTGGGAACTCTACCCTGTCCTCCCCTCACAGCAATGACATTTAAACATGAAGTGATTGTAGAGAGGGGCAACCTGGTATCTGTCCTTCTGAGTCTGTATTTCCCCTCTGAGGATACGCTGACAACTTTGCCCATTTGAGGTAGTTGACCTCATGTTTGTGATTAAAATGAGAACAAAGCTGCTGGTGTTCACAACCTGCCTTATGCCTCATGCCTTGTGCCTCTTGTTTCTGCAGTGAGGGGTTCCCCTTTCCTCCAGCCTGTAATACTCAGGGAAGACCACTCAGTCTGCATGTCAGGTCCAGGTCAGCATTTCAATGTTCCCCTCTTACAAGGCTTTAGTTCCCCTCTGTTTCAAAATGGACCATTGAAAAGTAGGTAGGTGACAAACTCCAGAGCGGTGAGGGAACAATACATTGTTCTCAGCATTAGCTTTACGCTTCTTGTTTTGGAGTTTAATTATGTAAGAAATATGCTGAGATGAAGAGAGACCTTTAAGCAATTGACTGTTGTTTTCAAGTTTCTTTCACAAAAACATGAACAGTAAACCACTCATTAAAAAGGACAGAAACTTGTTAGTTTTAAAAGGTTTGCGGCATTGGGATTTTGGGTGTTGGGGTTGCTCTATCTGGGTTTTTTTCTTTTTTTTTTTCTTAAGACCTTTATACAAAGAGCATTTGGCTCAGTTTAACAGATACTGACACAGAACCTACATAAATGCTTTCTATAGCTAAAATTATTCTTTGTTGCCTGTTCCCTTTTAGCTGCTATCAGGAAAACAGCCTTAAACACTGGGGTCCCTCCTTTTTTTCTTCTAGCTTTTCTTTTCCCCTTTTTTAGATGCTGTTTTAAAATCTGCAGTGATTACATATACAGTAGACATACAGTACCAACTGCCAAGAGTTTCATACTGAACTTTTAAACTTTATCTAGGTAGCAAACAAAGACTTCTCTGCTAATTTGAGGTAACTTAGAGCAACAGCTGCAATCCATAGATGTATGTATATATGTGTATATTTAAAGAATAAGCGGTAATCTGCGTTAGCAGAAATCATTTTCCTTTCTGGCCACTTTTCACACACTTTCTTCACATCCTCTGCTGGCACAGACAGCCCAACACATTTTTCACACCCCAGTTGTCTGACAGAAAAATTCATCTATTCTACTTTTTTGTTTTATTGGCTTTATGCCATCATGTAAGACATAAGCTGATTACAATCACAGTGGGGAAATGGCAGGAGGCAATCGGTTGTCTTTATGGGATGCAAGAATGTTCTAGTTGCAGGGGAAATGTCTGAATTTTTTTTGAGGAACATACACACATCTCAAAGTTTACAAGTGCCTCTGACTTCAGCACCTTCTGCAGTTGGTAACTATCCTGTGATAAAAAAAAACCACTTTTTGCTTTTCTGCCTGGCTACCTTTTCATCCTAAACCACACATCTTCCTTACTGATACAGAACTGAGAATGGTGCAGGGCTGTTCCTAAGGCAAACCCATTGGGAACTCCCTCACAGTAAAGGCTGCTTGCATGAGCCACTGCACTGGAGGACGTTCCCATGATGACACCATTTAAGCTTTCTGCCACATATAGCAACTTTGAGGGATGATGACAGCAAGAGGTGAAACCCTAAAGTTTGAGCTCTAGTATGGAATCACTGGACCTGCAGAATATGCATCTGAGAGGCAGTCCCTAAGAGGAGAGAGCTCTGGCAAGGTACAGAAACCAGAAACATTCCTACACAAATGTAGAGTTGGTTCTACCTTTCTGAGCTACGTACTGCTAGCTGACAGGAGCTGCATGGTAGGGAAATACACTGGCCATGAACCATCATCAAAAAGGGAAAGAAATAATGGCAGACATGCCTCTATGCTGCCAGGAAAGCAGGCTGCAGGGTGAAGACTGTTATCCTTTAATCCCTTGCCCCACTGCACTCAAGTATGTTCCCATCACAACTCCAATGAGAAGAACATGACAGTGCCATACCTGGTGGAGGTCTCATTGTCTGACACAGTGTTACACCAATAAACTAGCCCCTCAACACCCTAACAATATCATGCTTTCTACACTGTCAGATGATGCTACAGCTCTGCCTGGAATGAAATACTGCATCTATGGGGAAAGAAGGGCAGGTCCAGCTTTGCAGTATGGAAACTGTCTCACTCTTTTGGGGGGCGGGATGGGGGG
>JANZLQ010000001.1:15203808-15231310 GCA_026212715.1 Elanus axillaris
CACAACCTCCTCTCAGGCGGCTGCAGGGAGCGATCAGGTCCCCCCTCGGCCTCCTTTTCTCCAGGCCAAACAGCCCCCGTTCCCTCGGCCGCTCCTCACCGGACTTGTGCTCCAGGCCCCTCGCCAGCTCCGTCGCCCGTCTCTGGAGACGCTCCAGCCCCTCCGGGTCTCTCCTGGAGCGAGGGGCCCAAACCTGAACCCGGCCCTCGCGGTGCGGCCTCACCAGGGCCCAGCGCAGGGGAACGATCCCCTCCTGCTCCTGCTGGCCACGGAATTTCTGATACAGGCCAGGGCGCCGTTGGCCTTCTTGGCCACCCAGGCACACAGCTGGCTAGTATTCATGGGCACTTACTCCGCCTCACTTGGCTACCATGGCGGGATTTAAATCAAGTGTCTCAGAAATCTCAGTCAACTGTCAAAGTCTTGCTCGCTACACCAGCCTCTCTTTATAGGTAAGAGAGAAACAGTCACTTCCAGAGTGTGGGCTTCCAAACAAAACAAAAACCCCATCCCCATTGCCTTTGCAGACAACAGAAAGGGCACGTAGAGCTTAGAATCCGACGTCTGACTTCTACAGCTCCGTAGCGAGGCCGAGGTTTTGCATTCCACAGCAGTGCCACTAACATGAAACTTGATTTGATCAGACCAGTTTACCCATGCGCATAAACGGCTTGCACTGACAGAACAGAAAGGGTGGCACGTCCGTGGGAACAAGTATGGCTCACAAATGGCCTCAGCCAGTATGGAAAAAGAAAGAAGTATTTATTTATTACGCTATTAGTAAAATTAAACTCTGTCCTCAGTAACTCACAGACGAGCTGGAGCCCTCATCATTTCCTAAATCAAAGGCTGCTTCCTACCATGTTGTATTTCAAATATACTAATTACTATTTGATTTTAGCAAAAGTGGCTATAAATTCTAAATCTAAATACTTCAGAAATATTTTTTTCTGGAACATAATCATGACCAGAGTCTAAACATTTAATTTTAGGCCTAAGATTATCTAGGTTCATGTTTACAATTGATTTAAGGATTATTTATACTATTTACATTATCTGAAATCAGAAACAAACCCTTGGAACAGTTAAATTACAACTAAAATGCATAAAGAAATAAAAAGCTCTTTTAAGATCGTTACTACATCTATTCCAAACTTCACATTTAATGGAAATATTTTGGAAAAAAAGAGCTATACCAATAAGAACAACAGTGAAATTGATTTAAAAATAAACTACATGTACGTAAAATAAGTTATGTGTACAATAAACATTTATTTCGTACAGATCCAACCAACCAGCAAGTGATTTGTTGACAGTAATACTCTTAACATACTGAGAAAGCTTAAAAAAAATAATCAAGGGAAAATAGTAAAAGTGCTGTTTCACATTTTAGGATAGAAATAGGTCATCCTTGCTGTTGTTCTGATAGGGAACAGAAGTGTCCCTTCAAGGAGGGGCAACAGCCTAAAATTGTGCAGAATCCTTTAACTGCCAAGAACCTAGACATACTATTTTAAATTGTGCAGACTGTTTTAAAACTGCTTAGTTTATATAGCATACATTACCACCCCCTCTCCCTCCAAACCCCACACAAACTACAACCAACACAGCCAGTGGACTTCAGAAGAAAGCACTATATTAGCAAGCAATACAAAAACCCTGTTTTGTTAACTCTTACTTGTTGTGGGAAACAGGTCCGTACAGAATGCTCTGTGTATCCAAAAGAAGGCCCCTCAAACACAGCTGTTGGAAGTTTTAGAACTTCTTTCAAAAACTGATCAAACTTTGTAAATATCATTAGTCCATTTGAATCTGATATTTGAGAGAAAATATCTGTAAGAAAATATAATAAAACCCTACAGTAAATACATGCTTACTACAGAAAAGAATTATTTCAATCCATTTAAACCCCAAGAAATTTCTTTTTGTTTTATTTTGAACATAGTTTCTTATCACTTGCTACCAAGAAAAAATGTATAGACAAATGTATTCAAACATGCTATCACATGAATCTTCCCGTTTCCTCCATCCCACCTCACCCAGTCTTGAGACAAGATTCTGCCAGCACATTAACTGTAATAGCAAGAAAGCAGAAGCTAGGAGGCATTGTAAAAGTTACAGAACATTAAGTCTTCAAGTTTATGCCTTCAAAATAAAACTACATCAAATCCTCTGAGGAATCTCCTAGAATTAAAAACATTGTAAGAATCAAAGTCAAAACCGGCAAAAATCCTGGTAAATCGGGTGCATGTCAACAGCAGGTTGAATTTAAGTAACACAGCATGAGAAGACAGCATCAGACGTGAAGTAGTCAGAAACTGGGGTGCAACGACCTCCATCTCCAAGGCTAAAACACGAGCCATGCAGCTGAGCGGATGGGGAAGAGGAAATCTGATCTAACTTCATACCTGAGACGCTGCACACACCGAAGAGCTAGGATAGGAACTCCTGTCCTTACACAAGAAAAACTCCTCCAACCCCCCGCTCCAGCCATTCCGCGAGACCGACCCAAAGCTCCCAGCTCTGTCCCAGGAAAGGTAAAAATATAGGGGAAGAATCACAGATAGCATTGTAAGAAAATTATGTCATATAAAATATTAGGACAGCTGCATACATATAAAGCAGAACTGTCCTGGGATCAAAAACCTCTTTGGAAAAGACAAATCTCTCAAACAGCAAAATGGGGTCTCTGAGATACTTGCAGAGTCAGATTACTTTATAAAGGAAGATTTGTCTAATAAGAGCACTAATATTAGTAAGACCTAATATTTTCCAAGGTGTGACAGATACCAGAATTCTTCACTAACGCTGAATCATCTAAGAGGTTATTTAAGACACCATCAGTAAACAAACATAAAAAGGATACGTTGACGGAAAATAAGCTTAATTTAAATGACCAAAACCAGGTCCATAAATAAAAGACTATTTCAGCAAGGCATATTTCTAGTAAATCAGAGAAATTATTATTCCAATCTCCTGGATGAACGAGCTCACGAAGAAGCCTACAATATCTAAGTTAAGGGTGATAAAGCTATCTGGAATTTGTATCACTGGCTAAACAGACAAACTTGAAGCAAAGGTCGGAAGCCCTTTTTGAATTATCTTATAAACCATATTAGGAAGGGAGGGGGGGCAGGGGGGAGGAATTTCCAAGATTTGTGGGAGAATAGGCCTGAAACAGACACAACACATATGAACAAGGGGATCATGTTACTGTCTTTCATACTGTGGTTAAGCAAACTGCGAACATGATAAAACCTACCACAGTCTGGAGATCGATCCTAAGGCTTCCTCCCTCTCTAATACACATTGACTCAGAAGGTAAAAGCTAATTAGGCTTTAAACCACCACCCTAAGTTCTGTTTGCCACAAACACAAAATAGTTGTCATTCCCCACTAGAAACAAGTATGGACTAACATAATTTATATTTCACACACTCTTTTGCCATGTTTTAATTGTGGAGAAAAGCAGGCAGAGGAAATTCAGGCCTAAGGATTTAAACTGAATGAATTGCATCAAGGCACAGTACTTCGATACCAAAAAAGTGATCTTATATGCTGTTTAAAAATTAAGACTAAAACTAGAATATTTCTCTTAAATGAGAAGTTTGTGATTTTTTTTTGTGAGAACTGCCTTTGATTAGTAATGAAATGCAAGGTGACATTGTAATAATAAAACAATTGTGGTAATATCGTAACACATGCTGATACAATTCTGATTAAAGTAATTTGTGAAGCCAGTGATGTGAGAATCCAGTAAAAATTACATTCTAAAGGATTCGCTCACACGGTTAAGCAATGCTTAAAAAAATTATTTAGATGTATACAATAAGGTAGATTGAGCTTTTCAAGCACAATGTTTTTGAACCCAAGATGAATTCATCTTTTCTTGTTTCTCTACTCTTCTCAGCATGAATCCATGGCTGTATAGTAAATCATTCAAACCACATATTTTTGCAAATCTCTGATCCTGAAAAACAAGTTTAATATTAAAGAAAAGCAAAGTTCTTACTCTTCCTGCCCTGGCTACAGCATCCATTTCCACCTCACGGGCATCTTCAATAAATTTAGTGAGTACCACAGGGTGATCCTGCCATCAAGACAAGATAGGAGAAGAAAGTTTTTACTTGAGAGTATTTGGGCACCATCCAAGCAGTCCACTATTCATCACTGGAAAACCTTTGGAAGCAGAATTTCACAAGATCAATCTACTAATATCCTTGTTTCTGCAGGTAAGTGAACTTTGCAAAGAAATAATGGAGGGAAACTTGGTGTGATTTCCCCAAAGCCACTGATGCATTAGTTTGCGTCCTCCATAACATCACCATGACAGGGAATTTTGAGGCAAAACCACAAAGAGCTTTAAGTGAGATCATGGCAAAAAAGAAGATAGTGGGACATGTGCATGGATCCAGTGATCTCTGATCCTCTGTCTCAAAGACAGTTCTTACCTCCAAGATCTCCAATTCTCCCTCCCTCTGAGCCTCCCAGCCACCTCACTGGGCATACTGCTTCACAAAGTAATTAATTCTTGGCATATTTAATGACTTTGTATAGTCACTGTTCGTTATTTTAGAGAGTCAAATATTTTAGGCAACTGATGAATTCCTTTCTCATTTCTTTGCTTGGTTTCCTAAGTCTGCCAGGGGAAGTTGCCACTAATTATAGCTCACCGGGAAGATCTGCCCTTGACTCAATACATTCCCTGGTATACACTGTTTTCCTTCCTCTTCTTCCTGCCTATCTCTGGGATGCTAGCTAGCACATGCTTTCCACTCTCCTCTAATGCTTTCTCTGTCCAGCCACCTGCTCCAACAGACAGTTAAAAATCTAATCCACATTCTTCCTGGCCAGCTTTATATCTCAACATTTTATTTGTCCCATCCACTATTAACTGCCTGTTATTTATTACAGAATAAAACGGAATAAATGACAGTATGTGCATGCTCAAAAAGCTCCTCTTAAAAAAAATAAAGTAACTCCAAAAGTTAAAAGACACAATTCCTTACATTTATCAGTGCAAGGGTAAATTCACAGGCAAGGACAATGCTGCAGCCTACACTGTTTCATAAATTTCATGGCTTGTGTCCTGTAACTTTCTGTCTTGCTGCAGTTTTTCACCAGAAGTTTTTATATGTGCATACAACCTTGTTTACTCCAATCTGTCTCAACTTGCACAAGAGGTTTTTAACATTATTGACAACATAAATGCCATAATGACACAACACCATAACAGCAAAGTAGCTAAAACAACAGAACAACTCTGGTTAGGCACTTTATCTAGAGATGAATGGAGCAGAACTAGCTAAGGCTTTGTAACCAGAAAAATGAAGCCTGTGTCCCACAAAGATGTTCAGGTTCAATTGTATGCTCACAAATAATATTGCTAGCTTCTTTGGGACCACTCACAGGCCACAAAGCCTTGACAAAACTAAAAATACCTCCCTAATTTAGAAGCAGAGTACAGTACTTTTGTTCTAGTTTGCTTTTTGCTAGCTTAGCTTCAACTATACTATAGCTTTTGTCAATATAAAATACTGGATAAAGAAAGAAGTCTTCCCTTAGCAGTCCGACTACACGAGCAAAAATTTAGCACATAAATCTAGCTTAAGCCTCTGCAGGATCAGGGCCAGAGCACCCAAAGACTCATGGTGTGCAACTGGTCATGTTTGCAGCAAGCATCAGTGTCTTGTTTGTGTAGCAGAACTGGACATCATAAGGATCCCATGGGAACATCCACTCTTTCCCCTAGAAATACATCACGTATTGCCAAGACTCCACAACTTCAACTCCCAGCAGTGCTTCCTGTAACAGCGATGAGACCTCTCAGCAATGAAGAGCAACATTGCCCAGTTCAAGTCAATCAAGCTGTTACAAGTTAAGCTGACCAGGGGTCACTTTCCTGGGCTTCAGCCTCCCATAGGGTATCCATTGCCATCATAAAGCCATCCAGCGACATGAGAAAGTGATCTGTCCCACTGAACATGGCTTAAGGCTGCTGCCTGGTCTGCTTCTGTGAGTGTGTGGGGAAACACAAAGCAGAGTACTTAAGATGAAGTAGAGAGAGAAGCTATGTGTTTTGAGAGGCTGAGCACTGCTAAGAGTCTGGTTTCTATCACAGGTTGACCCTGAGAATTAGTTATATAATTCCTTCTGATGGAAGTAACAGTGGTACTCTCCCACTTCTAAAAATCCCTTTAAAGTTGTTCAAAGATGATAATAAGTGGTCTGTTTCCCTCCTTCAGGCCATTATTACTTTGCAAGGTATCTCCCTTTCATTCCCTCTTTTCTTGCTGACACTAAACTTCCATCACTTGACTCATACATTTATAGTTTTGTTCTTGTTCAAGCTTTACCAACCTAAGAAATCCCCTGAGCAAGCAACAATATGTCTGGCTTCCATAGCCAGTTGTGTTTTCAGAGGGTTCCTCTTTGACTTACTTATTTTTAACTCCACAATTCCTATGACAGTAGTGTTTATGGTGCTACAGTACTGTTCTGAACAGTGACTATTCAAAAAAAAGGGGGGGGGGGAAAACCCTCAGAAGAAAACAGATGAAAACATGAGGCCAAACTCAGAGACTGTTGAAGGGTCAGACTTTGAATTCTGTATGTTCTTCATTCAACCTCAATCATTTAACTTTCTCCTCCTCCCATATTCTCATCTCTCTAAACATCCCTTGTACAATAACACTGATAGAAGGTATAGAAGAAATTCAGGCTTCAAGTTGTTTATGATGTTCTGAAGCGTTCATGTCTTTGGGAAATTGCTTCAGATTTTTCTTTTCTAAATTTCAACATACCAAACAAAATCCCTTTGCTAGAAAAAAGACACTTTAAAAAAATCCCCAAATTAGCTTTTTAACAGTTAGCAGGCAGCAGTGCTACTTTTGCATCAGAGGAAAATGGTAGAGGGATTGGAGAGTTAAATGTCATAGCAAAATCTTGCTAATGTTCCTGCATATAAAAGCGTAAAGTAAATAAGTAAATAAATAAATAAGTAAATAAGTAAATAAGTAAATAAGTAAATAAGTAGATAGATAGATAGATAAATAAATGGTCACTGGTGGGACAGAAGATGCCAGGATGAAGTTTTAAGTTGTTCAAAGAAGCCAGGCCAAACAGTTCAGAAATTGATGCTATAGGTTCTACGCTGGTTGGCATAACCTCCTACTAGCAAGCTTGGATGGGGTAGGAAGGGTCCCAGTCCACTAGCCTACATCTATTTATGTAATTAACTGCTCAGAAATGGATGCCTGGGTACAACTGCTAACTGCCATCCCCACTCAAGGCAGGCATCCCAGTGATATCAGTAAGGATGCTCACACAGGCTCCCGTGGTCTGCCTGTTAGGGAACAAACTGAGGACTCAAACCCTAATTTCACTGGCTCCTCCCCAAACAAGGAAAAGAATTAGGAAGACACAGTACAGAAACAAAGAGATGGAAAACACAGTAGAAGTGAAACAAATACAGCAAACACAAAAAGAAAAAGTAGAAGCAGCATGAAGACTGGTACCTGAGAGACTCTGGTAGCTTCTGCTAAGAACTTCTTCATTTCCTCTTCAGTGAACACTATGTTCATTGCAGACCCACTGTGAGAATGGCAAAGGAAAGAAAACAGGTCAGCTTCCCTTGTAACTGCAAGGGAGATATCAGAATGTTAGACACCAAAGCACAGGGTTGCCAGCTACCTTTGTATGACAGACTAGCCAAGCAAGCTCCTGACTCAAGCCACTTTCTCCACTCTTGACTGAAAGAAGGCAGAGCTTGTACCTAATGAACCTCCATTATACCTCCCAGAGAAGATAGGTGATCTCCAGAATCATAATGAAGAATCAAATAAAAAAATGCAGTTGTGTAGCCTTAGCACTGCTGCCAAATCACCTTTCTGAACCAAGCCTTTAAAGCTTCCCCTAAGCTGGAGAAGATGGCTAGTCAGCCAGACAGCCCCACTAAGGACCCAGAGTTTCACCCTATGTATAGGTTAGCTGTGAGGTCAGAATGAAACAGACGCTTTGCTCACTTTATCCCAGTTGCTCATCAATGACAGATGAAGCCAGGAATGCACAGGCCACTGGTGATGCTTGCTACAGTGTAAATGCAGATGCAAAGGGGCTGTTCTTTGCTGGCCATTCACTGTGCCCCTCCCCTAATGTCTCAGTCCTTAAGGGAGAGGCACAGCAGATACAGTCACAGTATCTGAAAGCTATTTTGAAATGTAGCTGTCAGTAATATCAGAGAGGGGGATCTGGGAGAACATGAGTCAAGAGTCAGTAACTCAGGTCCCTTTTAAAGACAAAAATCTTTTAAAAAATACGTTACATTGGTTATTTCTACCATTGATGCTCAGCTTCCCCTTTGCTTTAGTGGACTGTGGGGAAAAGTGGAGGAAGGGTCTATCCCAAGAAATCAGTAACTTTAGCCTGAGAAAAATAGACACAAGTACCTAGGTGATTATACTTACTGGACTAACTCTTCAGCTGATGTAAATCAATAGAGTTCAACTAAATCCTTGGACCTATGTCGGTAGCACCACTGAGGATGTGAGCTGATGCACACAGTACATAACTGGTGGGGAAATGCATTTAGTTTTCCAAGGCAATTGGCAAATATTAAAGGCCGTATCTGTTCAAAGGATGAAGAAGTCTAGCTGTGGACCTGCTGCTGTTCTGCAAATAGAGGCTAGACAGTGTGCTGTACTAGGGCTTTTCACTTTCTATTTCCTCAAGCTTTACATCCTCCAGTTTCATCTTTCTCCCTGAAGTCCCCCTAACCTGCACAAACACCCTTTGGCAAATACGTACATGGAAAGGGCCTATACTGAATCTAATATGGATGGAAACGAGGCTAAAGGAACATTCCCTAAAAATCTGGAGAATTACATCAGGAGCAGTTTCTAACTTATCCTCCTGATCTGAGCGCTGGTTTTGAATTCTGCTTTGCAAACCCACTGCAAGCTTCAGAAACTGGATAGAAAAGTCACATTCAGCAGTCTCTTCTAAAGGATATTTCCCTGAGGGTTGAACAAACAAGATATCCTTCCTTCTCCTTTTCTTCTTTTTAAATAAAAAGTTTGGGTTTTTTTTCTCCCCTGAAAATGAATATTGTGCCTCTTCATTTTGATACTTGTGTCTCATATGAAAAGGATCCTCTCTCCAATTTATTTTCACTTGTAAACTGTGCCCAGCAAACTGCCTCTCTGTAGGCAGCCTATGAAGAAACTCCTCAAAGAGAAGAGTGATCATTCAGAACGTGTGAGTTTGCTGTGTTTATGTGCTGGTGTAACTTCTTCAAAAAGTCTAGCTGTTGGAAATGTGTGGCTTTGTACAATGTCTGTTTAAAGAGAAGCAGCTGCCACAGTGTAGGGACATAAAACATGCCTGTAAGCAGACAAGCTTGGCAAAGAAGAAGCTGAATTCAAAAGATGCACTGTCATTTTCTGAAAACAGATGCCAACCCCAATAAATGGACTCAGCATGTTCCCTTCTGCTTTTCCTGGTGGCAAACAATCTTCCAGCTTAATTGTACAGGTAGTAGTCTCAGGAACCTTAAAGAATATCCCAGATGGTTCATGGTTTTGGCCTTGAGATATGAAAAAGGTAATGCAGCTAAACAGACATTCTTATGATTATGTTCTACCTTTGATCTCTGCCTGATGGACACAAGGGATCCATTGGCTTCCTTTATTGATTTGAGCAGCTGTCGCACCTGTTAAGATGGACAACTTTGTCACATGCACCTAGCATAGCCTTTTCCACACATCCCTTGAAACTACTCTCCCTTGTCTCAAAGAGGCTTTTGTAGTTCATACCCCCAACTTGTTGAGCTCTGACAGTTGAGCCTTACCTCAGAACATAGGAAGGCCTCAGCAAACATGGGTAACTCATGGAGCTAGCAAATTCAACTGCATCCCTCTAAAGAAAGGGAAGAAAAACATGCTGTGAACAAGAAAATACCTTAAAGTCATACCAAAAGTTCAACTACATTTGCATTTTACTAGCCATTAAGACTGGGGAGGAGGGGAAAGTCAGGGACTACAGCCTGGGCTGAATGTAATACACAACTTCTTGGTTCCAGAGTTGTCATCTTCAGACCTTCCCTGTCTATAGAGCTTCACCAGGAAAAAAGAGCAGTGCCAACACATCTCTATTCCTTTGCAATCTCCACCTGCTAGAATAGTTTTCAAGGTCAGCAGGATAAACCAGAGTAGCCTGACAGTGGTGCTAACTTCTGCTCATTGTATACCCCATGTTGTGTAAAGGTGATTTAAAGACACTTCCCTTCCAGTTTCCATCCCACTCCCAGTGATGCTATAGCATCTCTTTACAGGGATCAAAAAGTTCTTCAACATCAGCAGTAAAAAAACCTGTTAAATGTCTTTGGAATCTTGAAATGTATCAGTAAGTCGATCCCCCCCTGAGCAGGTGTTCATAACAACTCCCATCAGCTTCGTTGTTTCCCAGATGCACATTCCAACTTACCAGTGTGCTGACTGCCTTCCAGGGAGCCTGGGCCACATGCAGCTCATCTAGAACAGCTGAGAATACTGAGCGATCTTCTGCCTGGTCAATATGCAAAGGATTTGTGCCAAGGATTTTCACTCCACTCTGGTGCAGTGGCATTGCCAAGTTATTGGGTATCTGCCCACCTACAGAAATAATGCAACCACTGCATCCCTGTTGGCAGACAGAAAGGAGCACGGTCATGTCCAAGTTAGCTTAACATTAAGAGCTATTATAACTAGGAATCCAATATTTAGATTGCATCATTTTTCAGGTTGCTATGAGCAAAGTCAGATCACAATTGCTCTGATCCAGAGGCACCCAGGCTGTAAAGTGTGATTCAGAGCATGTAGCCTCTCTAAAACAGCAATATCCTCCTTGACATCACTCAAAACCCAGCAGTAATTTCAGGTCAAATTTCCCAGGAAACCACAGAATTCTGCAGCTTTCACACGCCTTTTGACATCAAGCCAAAATTTTATAACTTCTGCTAGAACCACAGACTGTTGCCTTGTTATCATGCCATGTTTAGGTGCTTCTGCTTTCCCAGTGAGGATAAGCACTGCGCTGGCACATGCTCCCTTGCTTTGCAGAGGAAGTGTGCTGCACTATGAAGATGTGATGCCCCAAAACGAAACTCAAAACTCCACTTGGTGGGGTCAGGTTTCCCTCCTGTGTTCTGGACATGTGAACATTGGGACCATCACTTCAACTGAGCCCACTCCCACCCTCCTGCTGGGACCTTTGAACCCAATAGCATGAAAAAACAAGATGGTTTAGATCCCCTTTCTTTCTTAGTCCAGCTCTTCTGAGAAAAGAAGCCTCTTCGACGCACACAGTCAGAGGCTTCCAGAGTAGAAGACATTCACACAAACTCTTTTTTACTACAGAGTTGCAAGGCAGTAGCCTCCAGCAGAGGGGCAATGGGAAACAACTGGAAATTTTTTTTCCTTCCAGCACTGTTATTTGCTAAGCAAACAACCCTTCCTAGACCCAGAAGCCAGTTTTTAAGGAGTGCTCACTGCTGATGCCTTGCTGTCCGGTACAAATCAAAGTAGAGTCTAGTTTAACAGAGCCCAATCCATCAGACAGCCTGTAATGGTGAATTACTCTGGATAAACTTAGCCCTTTATTTTAATTCATCTCCTTATTCCTGACTAGGTCCTCATTTCTGGTAGCGCACTCAACAGTAACAGGTACTTCAGCCAAACTGTCATTTATGCTCATTTCTACACAGGTTATTTGCAAGCACTTCAGTTCCAGAAGCAAGTGAGGCAGGGCAGGTGGCACAGCATCCTCCACCCACAATGGCACATTTCATGTCTGTCACCAGGCAACCACAACATTTTAAGTGAGGAAGTAATAAACAGCAAATAACAAGAGACAGGTGAGCTTGTCTGCAAACACACATCCTTCTTCAAGTACAAATATGGGCTTTTTTTTTTTACATAGAACCCCTAATGCTTTCAAGTACAAGCTAGTCTGGTGTGAACATTCTCAATACTAAAAAAAAAGGCCTTAGAGTACCTGCAACAATTATGAGGACATGAATTATGTTTAGATTGTGTAATAATTGAGGGTAATTAAATAATGGGCACTTTACTTCCAAATTAAAGCTGGTAAAACTTTGCCCAAAGGAGAATCAAGCCAACAGTACAGCTGCAGTGAAGGGCTTTTTTGAACTAAATGTGTTTTACACAGTTTTACCCACCTCTAACAAACAAGAAACATAAATCAAGTGATCCATGGTTTGGCTCTATCTTGAGAGTATCAACGTTCTTTTAATTAACAAGTGTGTTTTTCCTGAAGGAGGCTAGCCCCACTGGCCTTCCTGAAAGAGGAACTTCTTAATGAGGGATTTAAGGGGATTTATAGCAGCAGATCTGTAAGCTGCAAGCAGGATGGACTAAAAGTGACTGAGAAAAAACAGATGATAAATGCCAGTACAAACCCTGCTCAACTTTAATGTGGTTAATTTCCTACTATAATAAAAAGCCACTAAAAAAGTCTGGCATTTAAGCAGCACTTATTATCCCAAGGTCTACAAGATTATTATTTGCTGCTAATATACAGTGCTGGAGATATTTTTTTTCCCTTTTCACCTAGCAGTCACTTATGGGATGACATGCTGCTGATGGCCAAACACAACTATCTGAAAGAGCTTAGGACAGGGAGTGAAAAATGCCTCATTAGTAAAGGGTGGAGCAAGGACAGAGGCTGTTTTTCGCCCACATGGCGCTATCTTATGACATTGGACTTCACCATCTCCAACACAGAAGAAAAATCTGTTCCTTACTGTTTCCAGACCCATCTAAAATACAGTACTTATCTCTAGTTCCTGGACCCCTTATCAGCCCACACAGACAAGAACCAGACAGTGAATAAAGCAAACCCCTTCTTGCAGCTTGCAGGGGCTCCTGTTTGATAATAAGTCAACCTAGCTTTGCTGCCAAGGTCAACCAACATCTTAATCTATCGTCAACATATTTGAAGTGCGAATGTCCCAACTAACAGGTTCTCTTTGGCAGGTGCCTATTCCTTCCTTCAAAACAATTCTAGTCGTGGAGCCTCTAAAATCCAAATACTGCCTGCATCAAAGTTGGGATAACATTAAGGACTCCAGCCCCAAGGAGATGGAGGACATGGCTTGTTCAAGCAGATAGCTGAGAATCATGTACTCACTTTCACTCAAAAAGAACCATAAATTAAGACCCAGCTGTTGCTTCCTTCTTCCTTTAAAATTTTGCAGTTATTTTCCAAAGCATGCTCTCACCCAAAGAGCAGCCCACTGCCCTGCTAGGGAACAGGATTGCTCCACTGAGATATGTGGGCAGACAGAACTGGACCCCACTGCATATCACTTTGTCATCAGCCATATTTTAATTATAAAGAAAATGAGTAACATCCTTGCCATTAGATATCTTTAAAATATACACTATACAAAATCTAGTGAAAGAAGCCTAGAAAGAATTATTTTCCCCTTTATAACAAAAATCACTCTTTTTATTACTAACTTGCTTTTATGTCATTAGTAATAGAGTTGGGTTTTCTTTTTCCCTGACTTTGAAAACAAATTAGACCATTAAAATTGTACCTAAGAGCCTCCTTTAGTTTTATGAATTGTTTCAGAATGATCCTAGAAACTGAAAAAGAATCAGAAGAGGCCCTCAAGCAGATAGATATTAAAATTAAAAGGGAACATCTTCTCTGGAACCAAAAAGCCAATAAATAAATCTGAGGGAAGGATTTTTTTTTAAAATTATTGTCATCATAGACTACCACCTAACTTTGCACATTCACAGTAAATTAAACTTCTCTCCAAAGCACGGCTCTGTTGTGCAGAGCTCAGTCTCCAGTGAGTCAGAGCAGTTGTGAATGTAAACTGGAGAGGGAGAAGTAAAAGAGGATGCAAGGGAGAGAAAGAGGAGGGACAGCTGAGTACCTCCCTGGAATAGGACTGTGCAAAGCTGTGCACAGCTCCTGGTAGGTAATTTCCAGCCCCTTCAGTCTCATTGGTAACCTCACTCCTTAATGTAGCCTAATTTGTCTAATCAGAAAAACTGGAAGCAAGTGCACAAGTAAGTAGTTGCTCAAAGTTTGCTACTAATCCTAACAACGTTTAGGGATTTGATGTATCGTCTCTACAGAGGGCAAAGGGTTGTGTCCGTTGTTTGCTGATGGTTTTACCTACGGTTTGCCAATGATCCAGGACTTTTCAGAGTATTTGTCATTGGTCATTGTACATTGGAACACTAGAGGAGGCTAACGAGCAGGAGAGTTTAAAAGATCAGTCTGAAATCATGGCACTATTCAGGCATTGTATATGAAGCTGGGAGAGATGGTTATCTGCAGGATTGTTGAGGAATCTCAGAATCAGATCCTGAATTTTTAACTTGATCATTTCCCTCAGGACTGAATTCCAACTGCATTTGCCTGAGGAAGTATTCTGTTAAAAGGATATTAGCATTTGGCTCACTCATTTTTTTAAAAAGTGACATATACCAAATAATATATTTTAGACTACACTCTGCTGGAGGTTTGGAGTCTGTTACCAGGTCTGCCTATGTCCTTTTGCATGACTGTGCAGTATCCTCAGAGACTCTGTTTCCCTACATGCAAATTAGTCATAATGATACTATTCCCTTTGGTCACTACTTAAGTGTTCTAAAACAGCTGAGTATTTATTAATCATCTTGGGATTTATTAGACCCTAACTTTGGATGTTTAGGCTCAGACCCTGATGGCTTTAAGACCTCCAGAGCAAACAACAAATTGATTGTTTCCATACCCAAGTCAGAGTAGCAGAATCCTCTGCACACTCCCAGCATCTCTCTTCTCCCCCTTTTTATTCCCACCACTTCAGCTAGCTCCTGCTGCCTCCTCCCTGCCCTCCTCTAACAATCACTTTTTGGTTTACTTCACAAGCAGGACAGGCTAAAAACATGCCCATAAGCACAGTCCAGCTGACGAGTATGGCTGCCTGAGCTGTAAAAATTGCCAACAGAGTGTCCTTCCCCTTCAGCTTTGTGTAGCACAGGATGCTGCTATTAGACCTTGAGATCTGTAATGCCTCCTATCAAACTCTCCAAGCCCTGCTGTGACAAGAAGGATAATCCAGGTTTCAACATGTATGCGTTATTCTTTTCACATATTTTTCTTACCCAACTTGCTAATTACTAGCGCTACTTAAATGAGCAGTTGCTCCCTCATCACCTATCTCTACCTTCTCTTTGATCCTGCAGTAATTAGATGCTGTGTTTCATCAGTGTTACTTGTCTGACAAACTGTGACACCAGTATCCTCCACACCCCAAGTTTAGAAGTTCAGTTTTGCTTAAGTAAACAAGAGTTCAATGCTTATAGAGCTAAGCCTCATGGATAATCCTAAAGCATTCAAAAATCAGCCTTTAAGACTCCAGAGAACCATCAGAGCTTTTGGCCTGTCCTAAATCTATGCTTTCCAGTAAAAGCCTCTGTTTTTATGAAACTTTGAAGAAGAGGTAAAACAACATGTACAAATAGGAAAGTATGAACATGCAATCTCAAAATGGAACTAGACAATATTTTGCAAATGGTTTAAGAACAGAGCCTAGAGACTGGGACTTGAGTTCTGATGTGCTTTTGCTTGGTTCCAAATTTGGGAATGATCAAAACCAGGTTATAAAACCATTTCAGAAACTTGTACCCATTCACAAAGGAGATGAGCTCAAATAGCCATATACTGGGAAAAAGAGCCAAGAAAAATCATAATTTTAATATGACCTGGGTTCTGCAAAGTTGCTTCAGCAAGTTACATGGCTAACTCCCACTGAATTTCAAGGGAGATGAAGTTCCTGTAAGCACCTTTTAAAGCCTCAGCCACAAGTCCAAGACAAGTGTGTGACCAGTTAGAAATCAACATTTTCCATATCGGGACCAACTGTTTATGTTATACATCCTCCCATTATCAAATCTGACTCTTAGTATCAGCACTTCTGAACACTTGAAAGCTACTAACAGACAAGTGCAATGTCTGGTTCAGGAGCTACAACATGTTTTGGTTTGATGGCAACTCCAATGCCCCTTCCTGATCTGCCTGCCTGCATGCTGGACCACATCCACCACATGGCCACAGTATCACAAGGCCAAGACTGCAAGTTCTTGAGCACACATTGGTTTTATACACATAACTTGTACAACTGCTTCTGGGGGAGTACTTGTGCTTAAAGTCAAGGATATGCTTAAGTGCTAAAGCTCAGCACCACAAGGGCAGAACAATTTGTGCGATAAATGACTGTGCAGCAAATTAAATCTGCTTGTAAATATTGTACAATATGGCATCTTGCAAAATAATTTAATATTTATTTGGCATTCATTATTGAGCAGTCTGCTAGGAACATCAACGATGTGTAAAATGCAACATTGGGATCCAAACCAAACAGCTTTTGCTAGCAAGCTCTCCCCCCTCGCCCCCAGCTGCTCCACCAAAGCAAGCTAGTGACATGAATTTTGAAACGTCTGGGCTGCTTCATGGCTTTTTATTGTGCTTCTGCTTTTTTACCTCATATTGGTAGATGTCCAGGATCCTTTCCAATGACAGCTCCTCAAAGTACAGTCTGTCACACTCATCAAAATCTGTGCTCACCGTCTCTGGATTGCAATTTACTACAACGGTCTTGTTGCCAAGCTGACGCAGCGTGCGTATACTGGAGACAGCACACCAATCAAACTCCACACTGCTGCCTGCCAAGAGACAGAAAAGTAGGCAAGGAAAGGAAGGATGCAGAGAAGAAAACATAAACAGACATTCTCAGCAGTCAAGCTTAAAAAAGAAAAAGAAAAAAAAAACAGCATTGCATCCTGTCAGCTCAGAGCAAGAAATCTAATTGTCCTCCCATGGAAAATAATCATCCATAAATGTGAGCCTCCAAGCACAACAGGTAAGTTGCCTCAGCTGCTCAGGAGTGACAGGCCTCTATAGCACATCTGTCATCTTGCCCTCACAAACACTCATGTCTGCTCTTGCTGCCCAACCAGCTACTTACTACTATCTCCCAACCAACACGCTTTGAGATAAACTTAAGAGGCAGGAGCTTAGAGGCGACCAAATTGAGTGCCCATTATTATAAGACAGCGCTGTTTACTACAGGAAACATGAAGCATTTATGCAGACATGGTTTAAAAAAAACAGAAGACTGAAATGTTTTTTACCTTCCAGAAGAGCAGAGTATGGCTAACCTAACAACATAAAAATTACAACTCGGTGCATTTGACCTTCCTGTGTGCTGAATTTAGATAAGGCAATTTGGTAGAACAATACTTTTTAAGAGCCACACTGTGATCCTTTTATCTTGGTTTAAAGACCACAGTGACTATGGCAACACTGTGCAGCAAGCATGTCCTACTATCTTGAACCCTGAGTAAGCACTGTGGCCACTCTAAAGGAAAGAGGCATGGAGTGAGACTCCTGGTGCTCAGGTGAGCAATTTATCTATAATTGTGTGACAAGAGACATTGGAAATTCAGGCTGTGCTTAATTGCTGCCTCCACCACCCAGTCACAAAGAGATGGCTGTCGCAGATGAGCACCAGGAGTTGGTGCTTAGTCTGGGGTAAACTGCTGGACTTGGGACCTGAGCAACACTGCAGACTTCAGACAATGCTGGTGTCCAGACTTCCACTAACAGCTACTGTCCCATAAATTTATATGCTCAAACATCTAAGAGGGGTATCATAAACACATAAACAGAGAATGATTCATATTAAAAAACATCATTAAATGGTTATGCTTACAGTCTACAAGAAAACCTTGGCCTCATCATGATGCATTCACTGTCATTACATGATTGTTACCCACTGATATCATTATTTTTATATATAATTGTATGACAAGATACGTTGGAAATTCAGGCTGTGCTTAATTGCTGCCTCCACCATGTAGTCACAAAGAGATGGCTGTCACAGGTCACTCACTGACAGGCACACAATTTATTTGCCTACTTCTGTCAAACAGAAACCTCAAAACATGCCTAGGTAGGCCTCAGCTAAAACCCCACAGAAAAGAGAGGGAAACCAAATCTGAAACTGGACATTTTCCAGAAGGGTCACCAGATGCTTGTTCACTTTTTATATTCCACTTATATTATTCAGCTATTCTTATACACATAAGAAACCGCAACTTTGGGACACAATGGTCATCTGGAGTCCCCATCTGACTGCTTTTGATACAACCTGGGAAAACAGCTGAACACTTGTAATGTAAGTATATTCCAGACACATCCAGTAATGGTCATGTCCAAACAGTGGGAAACGGGAAGACAGCAAATAAGTAGTAATACTAACGACTGTTGTAACATAACCAGACACTGCTCCTCAGAAGATAATTACTACATCAATACAGGCATGTTTTTTAACTCACTTTCAGGTTTCAATCATGTTAAATCTATGTGTACACCTTGATATTCACAGAGCATTCTGCTGGTCCATGCAGTTGGTTGAATAGCTTATTTGTACTGCTTTCAGGGCTGACTTTCACACACACACACACACACCCCTCCCCAGCATAGGAGATACCGTCCCAGCAGCAAGTGAAAAACAAGCATTGCCTTGAATATCTGAGCAATACCCCCATAGAGCACAGGACACACACTGCAGCTCAGGCTCTCAGTGAGCCAGAGGCCTTTACGTGTGCATGAAAGGTCCATCTAAGCAAGCTCTGAAGTTCAAGACTGTGCAACTGTACTGATTCACATCATGTTTCTATTTGGCACATTAGTTAACAAGAACAAGAAAACTCAAAAAAAAAAGACACTTCAGTCTGGATAATTTTCTTTTTAAATACAGAATATAGCATGGCTTTTGAAATGACCTCACACTTTCCCCACCCAACTAATTTTATTTCTTTGCAAAAGTGTCAACATATTAAAGATTTTCCTGTAATATATTTCAAAATATTTTCAAACAAAATTCATAAGGTTGGTTTTTTAATCTAAAATATATCTCAGTTTCCACAAAGGAAATATGAATCTTGTTTAAAAAAAAAAAAAAAGGAATGTCACGTTTAACTTCCATCCAAATCATTCAGCCCTTTCTGACCTGTTACTGTTTTGTAAATGTAAATCCACAGGGAACACTAAGTTGATCCCACTGAATTATGATTGCAATTCTGAAAGCATAGAGGAAAAGCACACTGCTTACTTGCTTTTAAAGGATAACAAAAGAAAAAAAAAATCAACTTGGCTATTGCACCTAGGGGAAAAAAAATAAATCTTTAAGAGGTGTGAGTAATGGTTTTCTTTAGCAGCCTTTATTTAGCTGCAATGTCTTCCAGAGATTTTCTTGATCTAATCAAAGCTACAGAACAGGTAAGACCAAGATTAGACCTGTATGGCTAATCTAAGCATTTAGGAGCTTTAGGTGAACAGTACAAAATGTGTTCACATATATTTGATCAAATTATTAAACACTACCATCCTTTTTATGTTCATTTTTTGTAACCATGTAACACAGCATGTTGACTGGCAGAAGCGTTCACAAAAATAAGCATAATCATAGAGTATTCCTCCTGATTTCACTCATCTCAACATTCATACTGGAAAGTGACTTCAAAAAGACACATTGTACAAACAGCAACAGGAGTGCAGCATGTGACCTGTCCATCCAAGCAAAATAAATGGATGCAGTTTTAAATTTCAGCTTCCAAAAACCATCACCACTACTTGTGAGATGCAGAGCAAAAATATTTCTGAATAACAAGCATTTTTTTTTGTCAATAATTGCAAGCTATTTGGAATGATCCATGAAAAGAAAAAGTGAAAGTCATCATATACAGAATTTAGCAGTCTGTCTGCCCAATACTCATAGCCACGAGGAAACTCTTATGCTGCATAATCATCTGAGTGGGCTGAAAAAACAGCACACAGAGAATTGTTTATACAAAAGCAGCTGAAGGTCTAAAAATATTTTCAGTCACCTATACTTACAGTAGTAAAATGCATTGTATATAACAACATAGTCATGACCTTGCAGTAAGGATATAGGTGTGGGAGCAACAAATTTCTATACAAGGCATCAGGTTCTCAAGACTTTAACATGTGCAAAAAGTAAGATTAAAAAAATTCCTATATCTTTGTGGAAATCACAACTAAGTGACAAGAGAAAAGTAATAAAATTTTCCTGTTTCTTCCAGGGTGTGAAATGAAGTCTCCAAGCAAGTGTAAAAGCAAACCTTATGTTAGGAATTGATGTCCTGTGCACTGTGCTCTGGAGGGTTTTGTCACCATATGAGAAGAGGAACAAATGAACCACAAGAATATCCAAAGAAGGCTCGAGGGTGCAAGGAGAACAGAGGAGTTATAAGAAAGATTTACCTATGTGATATGGTCCACAGCCCAACACCATCACTCCACGGTCATCAAATTTTACGTCGTGTTCCTGAGAAGGGAGGGAGAAAAGTCATTAGGATCTGTATTCCACAGCACCTAACTCCATGCTTTTCAGAATAAACAGTTCCTGGTGCTCAGTCCATATCCAACAGTCTGATCCTTCAGGGCTCACGTCTGATCTCATTTACGGCAGTCTAAATCAAGTGCAACTCTACTGGAATTAGTGGTGCTGCACCCAAACCAAAGGAGAAACAGCACCTCTGATTTGGCTATTTGAGCAGTCTAAGGAGCTGTTAAGTCTCACATAAAAATGAATGCTAGGATGAGATAAGTAAAACATGAGGTCTGCATTCCCAGCACACAGGATGCAAGTACGGGTGATATAGGACAGGTTCGTAACAACATAGGGGCATTAACACTAAATGCACTGGATCAATATTTGAGCAAGAGAAAGTTCCGGGCCTGCTGTAAGGGGATGACAAGTAACACCACCCAAAGTAATTGCTACAGAGACTGAAACATCTGCAAGATCTCTAGAAATAACACAGCATAGGGGAAAGAGATCAAACTAGACAGCAACGAGCCTCTTGTTTCTGAATGTGCCTACCTGCCCATTGTACGTGATGTAGAGGTAATTAGTTACCGCTGGGTATTCTGCTGCCAGTGTGTCAATCTGTACAGGGAAGAAGAGGAGGGATTGTGACTTAGCCAGTGCAAGATCTTTCTTACACACAGGTGTTTGGGGGGGGTTCTTTTCTCTCTTTCTTTTTTACTCCTATTTCTGTCCTATTATTTTCCCATTGTGTCTTTCTGCAAAAGGAGGTGATCTGAACCCTCATATGCTGGCAATGCAGTGTATGCCTGGCATTCCACCCAGACATTACAGTTCAATCAACAGGACAGTCTACCATCTCTTTCTAAACTGCAGTTTTAGCTCTGCACTTTTTTGGTAAAACACCTTCACAGCCCAAGAACTTTCCCCATCCATCCCTTCTTGCCAAGACCCTCATTCTCTAGTTTGTTTGGCAGCATTAATTACACAGATCTCCATTCCTCCAGGTCTCCTGTCCCCTTTAGCTGTGCCCTGTAGGATCTCACAATATACTCTTGGCCCCATCTTACACCCACACTGAATACAAACATACACAAAATATCACTTTGAGATCATGTCGAGTAGCAGCCAGCAGTGCAAGTACTACCTATTTATGTTACAATATAACTTGTGCTTTGATAATTAAATGGTACACAAAGCAAGAGTGATTTTCAACCACCCCTTATAGGTAGTTTTCAACAATTTCTTATGTAATTAGCCACCAGAGAGCCCAAAAGAATAATTTCCCTACTAGGCTGTTCATAAACTATTTGTGTCAACTACTCATTGCATGTTGTACATGGTAGCTAGTCCATCTAGGTCACCAGCAACTGCTAAAGTTCCCTGAATGAACAGCTGAAACATTTCTACACAGAATACTGAACAGGGAACAATATTAAAGCAGTCCTGAAATGAATTTTTACATGCCATACCATTTAAAAATCTGTCCAATCTTCAAGTATTTTCAGGAATCCCCACTGGCTGAGCAAATCTTTGTGAATAATGAAGAATGTGATTTTATGTCATTAGCACTATGTAAGTGTCTGCTGCTCATTCCTGTTGCTAATGCTGCAACTTGTACTTCATGGCTCAAGAAGAAACATATGCTTTGAAGCCACAAATGCAGGCACAAGTAGAATGACCTTATTAAGGGTACCTTGGCACACAAATCAATCCAGCACTGCAGTGCCATATGCAGCTGAAAGAATGCAGTGCAAGACCAGGCACATTTCTGTGGGCCAGGTGAGGACATAGAAGGAAAACAGATGGGCTCTTCCAGAAACACTTAGGAGTCTGAGTTGGGTTCCCCCCCCCCTCTTTAAGGACAAAAAAACCCAGCTGGTGGCAGTTTAATACCAACATACCTTAAATGCAGCAGCAGAACACCTAGTTAAGCACTCAGGACACTGCCATGAATACTAGATGAGCTCATTCCTCTCATGCTATTACAATGAATAGCAAATGAACCCATAACAATAGCATACTTCAAATAAAGTATTACCCTGTAAAAAGTTACTACCAAGAGAAAAGACATACTACACTTTTCATGGTCACACTATGGTGAACCAGCATTCTCAGCCTTTTCCTGAAGCCAGATAGCTGTGTTTCCTCCTTAGCCACGCAGAACATGCTCAAGAATATTCTCAGTCTCTCTTTGACAACATTTGTGTCATTACATTGATGCCTGCAGTGCAGAAGTAACAGCTACGTAGGTTAAATTTGTTCTCCTCTAATGTCAAGGTCAAAACTCCTATGGATGTTAACAGTGACAGGGGTTCCACTTCAACTGTTTCTAAGGACATCGAGGTCTCCTGCTCCTTGCACTCTTGGAAGCCCCCACCATGAACAGAGATGTTTCTCACAAACCTTTTTCACCCAAGGCACTATATTCTTCCTCAGTCTCAGCTGGCGGCACTGCACTTCAGTCAGCTTCAGGCATTTCCCAATCTGTTTGTCTGAGAACCCAATCTGTTTGGCTTTCTTCAATGTCTCTTCTGGAACTGTTTCACTGGGATTAAATAAGAAAAACATCTTTGCATGAGGCTTTACAGGAATACTTAGAAGATATATGAGTGCTTGCATATTCCACACTGCATAGAGTTGCTATAGGATCATGCACATAAAGGCAAGAAATGGAAGAAGACTCAGCTAAGCTATGTGATCCTCATACATAAAAGATCTTTTTTTGCACTGGATGCCCCCCACCAAACACCTATAAGGTAAAGTCTACAGGCAGACAGATAATGCTAGGAAGTGAAACACTTTCCTTGCATTTTTGAGATGGGAATAAGTGACTCATTATGAGGTCCATCATCTCCCAGGCAGCATTCTCCATCAGACTAGTACAAGGTCACCATATCCACAACTGTATGGTCATTTACCATTAAAGCCTCCACGGAGGACCTGCAGTGATTCCTTTCTTGGATTCAGTACCCCCACATCTCCATGCTCAAACTTTAACTCAATCTTTCCCTTACATTCCTCCTCCCAGTCTAAATTTTAAAACACAAGCCTCACTAGACTGGGCTGGATCAGTAATTATGTATGTACTCACATTTACTGCCTCTTGTTGCAGCTGCCCACTCCACACAAAGGCATGAAATTCCTGAAGCTCCGGGATGAGCCATTCAGAGGCATAACTGTCCTCTGACCCTGCTGAGCTGGGGAACAACTTGCCTCAAAACACTACAATTTATCCCAAAGAAGCCCTTCTTTCTGTTGTTGAGGATGCTCTGTCTACCTTCAGAAACAGCCAGTCTTTTGAAAAAGCATCTGACTTCAGAGATACATAGTAAAAACAGCCTTCAGAGGCTCAACGCAAGGTAGGTTTTTCCTTCTGACAGTCTCAAGTATACTTTTTTCCATATCATTTGTGCTGCTTCTCACATTATGAAAACAGAGAGACGGGGATAGACAGGGGAAAGTAGGGGCAGCTTTTTTGATTTCATATTTGCAATCAAGGTCTCTCAATACTTCCTTATGTTCTTGTTCTCCTGGTTTAGCTTTTCAGAAGTCCCAGTTTTTGCTGTTTATTTCAAATGCATTGCTTTCCCAGGCCACCTCTGCAGCTCAACAGTTTCTTGTCCATTTTGCTTTTGATTTTTTCATCTGCTCCATTCCCCCTTTATTCCCTCTAGTTTTTTTCTCTCCTTCACTATCTTTGTTCCACTTTTTTTTGACTCCACCTATAGCCCTTATAGTTCCTGCCTGTCTGTTTCTAAGCTACCTTTTCTAAGCTTAGCTTTTGCAAAACATTTTACAAGCCTATGTATTTTTATCAGCACTACTGCTTTTCATCTTCATTGCCAAGAGCATCCTTGCCTGCCCAATAAATCAATATTTTATGACAAAGCAAGGTCTGAATCAAGAAAAAGGAAATTATTAACAAACAAGCAATTTTCCTACATCAGACTTTTTTAATTATGTCCTTTGCTTGATGGTATTTTTAAATAAATAGCATTAAGTTATTTAAGTGGGGGAAGAGGGGTAAGGCTGCTTTATTGGAATGTGTCAGGAAGCTGAAGCATGAAAGAGAGTCATTAGATTGGATTTTGCACTCTGGTTTAGGCACAGAGCAGCTCTGCTGCCCTCAATGAAGTCAGGCTAGCGTAAAACAGGTGAGAGTCACAAAGCGTCAAACCAGCTGTTCTGAGCACAGAACTGGGGACCAGAAACTTTTGGGTTCAGATCCCTGGGTAGATGAGTTTTCCACTTATGAACTCCCCAATGTCACCTCTTTTCTTCCCCTGCAATATTAAAACAGACCTGCCCAAAGTAGCATAGCAGACAGCTAGTGAGGATTTGCAGAAAGGAAACACACACTGTAACTGCTATCCTCTGCACTGTGCCCCAGCCTGGCACTAACAACAAGCCTGCTCTGCCCTCAGGGGACTCCAGGCAGGAGTACCACCTACACCCTTGATCTTCTCCACAACCCTCCACCACATCACCCTTCTTACTCCAGCAGATCCTGCTCTTTGCTAGTGTCAGAAGAAAACAGTCCTGCCTAATCCAGCAGGCTGAGCTTCCCAGGTTTTGGATTTGCAGAAAGACTTCCCAAAATAAGACCCACTTTGCAGCACAATGGTACGCTAAAGCCTGCAGTTGCCATGCACTAATGCCTCCACCACAAAACTCCTCTGCTTCTCCTCAGCCCTTTCTACTTTCTGATCTCAGCTCAAAGGCAGGACTTTTTGCATAAACCATGAATGCCAGAACTGAAGGCATGGGTGGGTGTTTTACAGGAGGAAGCAAAGCAAAGTCCACCAATTCTCTGGCAAAACAGACGCTAGCCATCACTGGCTATTAAGAAGAATGCAGTCATGTTAAGATTTCTCTCCTACATTCAGCATTCCCTAAGTACGAGTGAGCAGACCTGATGACCCCAAGAAAATGAGCCTGTTTCAGTGCAGTTTACTCCCTTGGTCTCCCTCCCTTCTGTCTCAGAAATACACATAGCTGGCTGTCATTTGATTACTGACAGAGAAAGAAAATTGCCTTCATTTGCAGCTTGTTTCAATTCAGGTTTTTGTATCTCATTATAACAATATAATTCATTGCCCCACCCCCCACCCCCAGCAGGCTGGGTAGAAGAAAAGCAGTGATTATTTGGTGACATGATTCATTTGCCTTGGGCTAGCATCTTAAATTAGGTTAGGACTCTTACTAATCCATGAGAAAAGTTAACAACTTTTGTACAGGACAATCAGTGTGCAACAGAAAAGCTGAGTACCTAAAGAGGAAGTGAAACCATGCATTTTTTACTCTACTACTCCCAGTGTGTGATGAAGAAAAGGTAAGAGATGTAGCTTTCAATGTGGCTAATAAAGATGTGGTGGTAACTTCTGTTCAAGCAGCACCTAGACAGGAAAGGTTTTCTCATTTCTCACTGCCATGGAGGCAGCTTAAAATGGAGGAAATACACCCAGCTCACCACAAGGCAGGAAAGGTTAGAACTGACAACCCAGCCCTGAAAATGTAATAGTTTTGCCATTTCATATTGTCACAGAAAATCAGCAAGAGTTAAAACAACCAGCAGTGCTGCTTTCCAAGCACTTGAAACCAGAATTTGCCACGAGATGAGAAATTGCCAAAAGCCTCTGAGGCAGCTCCCAGGGATTTGGAGGCATGGCCAGAAGAAGGGGCAGGCAGAGTAAGCTAGCCGAATTGCTCCACCATGTTTAAAGGGAACTAGATCAAAAGACCTGCAAACCGTCAGCACTGGTATGGAGATCAGGCTGCCTCTCTGCACATACTGACACACATCTTCATAGCTGGTAATTTCCATTTACTAATAAGGGTAATTTTTAGCATTTATATCTCAACTTTCATGGAACAAATATAAAGAGGCACACAAACAGTATGGCAGGGTGATGCTTATCTTACAGATAGCAAAACTGAGACATGCAGACATTAAGGGGTGATGATTTTTAAGATCCAGCATTCCCACCACCATTTAGACTTGCTGGAGACACTAAAGCCAGCAAAAGTAGAATCAAGCTGATTTCTTTGAATGTTTGAGTGCAAATAACCCTTCCAAGAGTTCACCAGAAATCCAGCACTAAAAAGAGAAGAAAAAAATTCTCAGTTCTGGCTGTTTCCAAACACATGACCCAGTCCTATATCACTGCCTCCCACTTTCCCCTGGAGCATCACTTACTTTTCAAACACAGAGCAAAAAGTCTTCCAAAGATTAAACTCCCTCACTGGTTTATAATCAGTTCTGAAACAAGGGAAGATTAAGTGACCATGATTCCAGACTCCTGTAATGCTCCTTTTTCCTACCATTTGCCTTTGCAAAATGACAGTCAGAAGTTTTAGAGCTTCAAAACCAGACAATTACTTTTGCATACTGCTATAATCATCTAGTGCCTGTTCACTTCCTCAGAAAGCTAAAGTCCCCTGCACATTTTGCAGTTTATAAACAATACAAGCCTTTCCCGAACCTTGCTTGTGCTTCTGTTTCAGCTTCCAGTGTTGATTTGTTGTTGCTTTTTGTTTAAAGTTCTATTCTGTCATCTTTGGAACTCTATCCACACACTCATTTCAATAATAAACAATAAAAGGAAATGGAATAAATTCCTCTTAATGAGGAAATTTTCACCTGGCACAGAGGACCTGCAGAAATCTATTAACTGACTGGAAGAATGCTGGCAGCACTGCAATTATCAGGAGAACCTGCTTACTTCTGCATGGCCCTCTCTTCCACTTGACTGACTTTCATCTGATTCCACCAGTTTAGGAGTAATGCTAAATAAACATGCTGGCAGAAAGCCCCAGCTTGATATGGGACGAAGAACTCTTTTTCTTGTCTCCCAAATCAGGGTCTGCCTCCTTTTATTTATGTTGTCAAGTTTATGCCTATCCACATATTACTTAGGTACATGTTAATGGGTCTTGACCAAAAAGATCAGGAATATTTTCTGAACTGAGGGCCAAAGCCTGAGCTGGGAGCATTTGGGACATGGCTACTTGTATTGGGTCTGGCTGAGATGGAATTAATTCTCCCCATAGCAGCCCTCATAGTGCTGTGTTCTGCATTGGTAG
>JANZLQ010000001.1:15239747-15264651 GCA_026212715.1 Elanus axillaris
AAGAGTGGTTTTGGAAATTTCCCCTGTCCAGGTAAGGCAGTGAACTGGGTTTTACAACAACACTGCTTACTCCAAGCACTGAAATAAACTTCTCAGCATTAACTGCATCTGTGCTCAGGGCTTACCACAGGTTCCCCAGCAGAAGGATCCTCAGAAGGACTACTGTGTCCTAGGACAAGACTGTTGGTTTTTTCTTACCTGTTCATTTCCTTCAGGATCTTCTCCATGTTCACAATGTTGTGCATCTTATACAGGAACCATTTGTCAATGGCTGTGAGTTTGTGAATGACATCCACAGGGACTTTGTTATCCAAGGCCTGCCAAAAATAGTACAGCACCAAACAGTCCCTTTAATACATGCTTCACAAATACAGATTTAGTCTACAAATTGGTAGCAGCAACTATATAGCATAAAGACATAAAAGTACTGTAGACTATGCTGGAGAAATCAAAGGTTCATCTACCCTGGGATCCTGTCTCCCACAGCAACAGAAAATGTGCCCCTCAAGCAGTGTAGGGAGGCACAAGCCACTTTTGCACATGCTTTGCTACCAAAAACTGGTTTCTGTTTGAGCAAGAGAGAGATAATTTGCTTTTCACAGAACCAGCAGCGAAACTTAAACTAATGGCAACAAAGCTTGGTGGCCACTGAGTATGTGCCTTAATTACCTACAGCAAGGCATATTCAGCCTGCAGGGCCGACTCCTCCACCTGCACCCCTTACAACTCAAGTTGCCTAAATCTCAGACCCACTTCCAACCTCCTAGCTGCAAATGTTAAACAGCAAGGTCCAGTTTCTCAGCTGTGCAGGAACTTTTTGCTTTGGAGCATTAATCTTGATTTACCCTTGAAATAGAAAGTTGGATCAAAACACATGGCCTTGAAATACCCCTGAAGTAAGGGAAAGTCCAGTCCTGGGTGATACACTGCTGCTACAGCACAACTCGGGCTTCTCTCTCTGTATCTCAAGTTAATGGCAAGATCATTCACATTCCCCTGCATTATCTTGCTAGGGATATTTTTTATTTTATTTTAACAAACTATTCACAACCATGGGGTAAAAGGAATCCCACAGAGTTATTTCTCTAATGACAGTGTTTTACAGGACACTGCAGTATTTAAAAAAATCTCAGAGGAATATGCCAGAGAGCCACCCCAATACAATTGTATTGGGGGGCAGGTGTATCTGGATACATTGCAGTTGTATCTTCGATCACTGATATTTCTTGGGACTCACCAGTGGTGTACAGTTACAACTCTCCTGATAACTTTAATCAATCATAACGATACTACCAGCACAACATCTTTCCTGAGCTGAAGTAATCAGGGTCATTAATTTGTTACCACACTTAACTGTTTTCTTGCAGGACAGCATCCCTGGAACAAAGCCAGAGCAATGTCGCTGAAGAAAACTCCAGCATTAATTCAGGAATGGCTTTGGCCCACTGCACCCTGACATTATTGCTCTGAGTTATCAAGCTGCAGATACACCGTTGTATCCTCACCACATGCTTCAGCGCTGTGATGTGGAGACTTTATGCCAGCTGAGAGAAATGCACTGGTCATTTCAGTGCTGTGCTCCAAGAAGGCACCACCCAACAAGGACAACGGATGGGTCACAGCTCTCTCATCAGGCACTGCAAAATACTGACACCACCTTCTACCTTTTCTAAAGGATTTCCAGGCAGCTTTCCTGGGTCTTCCTTTCATAATTATTCTCTTGTCTTGAGAGGTAATAAGATGCTGACTTGAATATCCTGCTTGCTCACAAGCAGCAGTGAAAATCTGTAGTGCGCATTTTGCTCCTTTAGAGTAACCAGTCACACACCAAACCTTCAGCTAGCACTTGGCACCCAACAGCCACTGCTCTTCCAAATGCCTGCAAAGAGAAGCCTGGGGCCACCACAGCAGTCTCTGAGCACTGGCAGTAACAAGGCTGGGCTTGTCACACATTTCTGGGCACAATACTGCTGTGAGGCAACTGGTAAGGGGTCCCTCCCATCCTGATTTCTTAGTGGTTGCAGGGTGAGGTCACATTGCCACATTAGTGGGATGTGAGCAGGTCTTTCTTCTGCCCATCTATTTTCACAAAATATGTGCAGACTTGCATGTCTTGAGGATCTCCAACCTTCAGTCAATTGTCCCTGAGCCAGACATACACAGGTAGTATGACTGCTTACACTTAATCTGGTTCAGACACTTTATTTAAAAGTCCTAGGGATCTTTAAGGGAAACTGACAAAAACAAATGCCTTCCCCTCCTTAATCAGAGGCGGGGCAGAGAAAATAAGCCATCTTCATCCCTGTGGTGTAAGTCTGGAGACTGGGAGAGAAGAATGAGTTTGCAGACAGTTCCTGCTTCCAAATCAGCACACTACAGGGGCAAATCATGCTTCCAGGCAGAAAATCCCTGTAGGATTTGATCAGGGGCCCTGGACAGCACTCTGATTTACTCTATTCAAACCTACATGAAGGAATACAGCCTAAACACACTGTGGAAGACAGGAGGGAGCCACAGCAGGACAGCATGACTTTAGAGCCCTGCTCACCTTCAAGAGTGTCCCATCCAGTAGATATTGGCTCCACACTGGGAAGCCAAGCTGTTTATAGGACTGCCTTCACTCCGTGAGTAAGGGAGTAAACCTGGTCTCCAGGCCAAGCAACAGAGGGCAGATCAGCTGCCTCTGCTGTCTCTAGGGCTGGCAGCCTTGTTCCTTCAAGTCCCATCCCTCCTCCTCATCAAAGGAACTATTCAGCTGCTTGTAGACAGGAGCACAAGTGCAGACTAACATGTCTGTAGTGTGGACAACTAGGAGACCAGGGCCTTGGTGTGAAACAGAATGTGGATCAAATCCACAGCATAAGTCTTCTGAGGCCACTTTTCTACAACCTTAAGAGGACCCAAAAAAGATCTGATACAAAGTGAGCAGCCCTGCTCATCAGGCAGTTTTACATCCTCACAGCACTTGGCCACTCTGACCAAGGAACAAGTCTCATCTATTTCACCCTCTCTCCTAGTGCCTTCTTTTACATTACAACAGGGAGTACCATTACAAAAGCAATAGCTCTGAATGGTAGCTGAACTCCCTTCCCTTTCACCTGAACAGTTACTGTTTTCATCATACAACAGACAAAGGAGAGAGAAAAAGTAAAGAGCCTTGGAGAGCTCACTAGTGGGGTTTAGGTGGGAAGAGAAGACATACAACTAAGTTCTATCCTGTTCCAAACAAAGCTGACAGCTAACAGGGACTAACTGTTGGCTTGCAAATGTCAGCAAGCTGGAAAGGGATTTCCAGGCAGGCAGCCCCAGCTGCCAGAATTACCTCTTACTGATATTGCTTGCCTCAGTTATTAACAGGGACGAATTAGTGCACTGTGTCAGGCAGAGGCAGCTCTTTATAGGGAGGGATTAAGACTTTGATCTTGCTTTTTTCCACAGCTCCCAGTGAAAATGCCACCAGCTGGGAACATCCAGAGTGTTCAGTGGGACCCAAACTCACCTTCCTCTCCCTAGATCCCCCATGTTAACATGGGGCTAAGATTAACCTTTCATAAAAGCTCTCTGAGCCACTCAGAGAGCCAAGAAGCAAGATGTTTCTCTCAGTCACAAGAAAAAGCTATAATAAAGACCAAATACAGCTGCTGAAGGATGTTCTACACTTATGAAGACATGCATTTCCCCAGCTTGAAAAGCAACAGTCAACAGCTGGACAAGCCACCCATTTATAGAACATCTTGCACTTTTCTATCAGGCCATTTGTAAGAGGAATAGCTATGTGAAAACCTTTTTATAAATACAGCTCAACCTCACCTCCCCACACTCATGTAGAAGATGTAATGAGATGTATCTACACATGAGCACAAAGGACTTAAAGACTCCACCACACAAAGTCAGTGGCACAAAAAATAGTAACTGGGCATTCCCTGCCAGGAAGGTTTGTAATCTTAAAAAAAAATAACAACAGGTAGGTATGAGCTATAAAAGACAGCTGTCCCCTCCTCTTCAAGTTAGCTGCAGCAAAACCAAAGTGTGAAATTGCACCTACCTTCTAAAGTAACTAATCCCACATTTACCGTGTGATATACACAGGCAAATGCCAGGGAGTTGAAGGAAGAAATAATTTCACACCCTAGCTCCCCTTACAATAATACCCCCTGTTACCCAGACACCCTGAAAGATGAAGTGATTTGCCTGGTGTAACAGGAAAGGCGTTAAAAGAATGCTAAGGCAAGTTAAGCCTTTTTCAAAGAACAGGGAATTTCCTGCATGCTAAATTTAACATAGTTTTAATATTAAGTTTCAAGCCCATACCAGTGCGACATGCAATAGAGAATATATGTACTTCAACAACAAGGATCCTACACAAGGTGGTCCCAGAGTGCTTGACAGATGGATGTAAGGGGGTTAAGAATATTCGGCCTCTGTCACCTCACTTGACCCAATCTGGTAGTTGTAATTCAAAGGACATAGGTCAAGGGCTTTCTATCTTTTGTTACCTTAGCTATTGCATATATCCGGGTGCTGGATGGCTCAGAGAGTTCCTTCTGGAGATCTACAATAGCTGGCCAGGCTTTATTCATAGGAAGATGTGAAGTGAAGCCATCTACAGAAGGGTGACACATTCTCAAGGCCTTTTGGAAGCTCTCTTCAAAAGTGCGTCCGATAGCCATGACCTGTAACAGAGAACTCTTCCACATGAGCTATGGTGAGCTGCTGCCCAGCTAGCCCGTGAATAACAACAAAGATAAAAGCCTTCATTTAAACCATGAAGACAGACACACAGAAAGATTACAGCCTTTGGACCTACTCCCTAAGATAGTCCTGCTGGCTTTAAGACAGGCACAGCTGATTGAGCCTTGTGAGTCCCACTTCTAGGCCTGACTTTGCCAATATTATCCACAGGGAATTTCAGACAAGTGACTCCTTTCTACTTTTGTCTCCCTATCAGTAAAATATAGGAAGCTGCTGCTCTCCTCTATAAACTGCTTTGAAGCACTTTAGTAGAGGGAAGCATTATGCAGCAGCATGGGTGTAGTAATAGAGAAGGATATTTCAGTTTAACAACCTGTTAGAGATAGAAACTCACAGTGGGAATTTTAAGGTTCAGAAGAAATCTGCTCCTCTTCCTTTAAATTACATTTAACAGTGACTCTCCCTTGTGAGGGCTCTCTTAAAGGATTACACCTCCTTGACATAGCAGCATTGGGGTTTCCCTCCTTCAATCTTGACATCACATCTAATTAGAAAACAAGCCTTTTTCTGTGGAAATCCGTGAGGTAACAGACCTCTTTCTCAAATGTCTACATTTTTATTTCCCAGTGCAGTAAAACCCTAACAGCATAAAAATCTTCTTAAACACAATCTTGGAAAATGTCAAAAGAAACAAATAACATTGTTTTCTCTTTTTCTCACAGCTCCAGGCCCACTGCCCAGCACAACAGAGCTCAGGAAAAATGAGGCCAGGCCAGACTGTTCAATTAATAAAAATGCAGTAAATGCTGTGATCTGGCTTCAAGTTCAGGCCTAGGAAAATGGCTGTGCCATACTAATACAGACACAGCAGCAAGAAGCTCTTTGCTTCAAAGACACCGTCTCCTATTCACAGGTCCTGGACACTAACCTTTTTGCTGAGTACCTCCACCAGCTGCAAACTGCATCTCTTAAGCTTCTCCATCCCTGTTCCAAGTCACCCCCCAGCCCTCATAGACCTGCACAGTTGGAACACTGACTCTTCCTATATCTCCTCCCTCCCTTTACACAGCATCCTGCCTTGAGAAGGACAGTGGGTTCATGCAGTTCTGCACTTGTGGTATATGACCTCTGGAAGGACTCGATACTTCCTCCCACAAATGTGTATGGCCAGGAAGTGTTTACAGCTGATGGTGCACAAGGCAACTGTATTTAAGAACCCTAGCTCCACAGAACAATCCAAAACCACCTAAGCAGAGAGGGTGAATATCAGTAAGCATCAACTCACTGAAAAAAAAACAAACCTCATTGCTATCAAAATTCAAAAGTGCCACTGGAAAATCAAGTTTTAATTAATCCTCCAGTTGTGATGAAGGCTTGTTTTCTGAGCAATGTAGAATTGATATTAGGAAAGTCTCATATGTCAAAATGATTTAATAAAATAGCTACTTGAAAAGCATTAGGAAAAAAAGGCAGCTGAAAAAAATACACAATTATTTTGCTTTGGTAGCTGATATGTAATTAACTATTTAAGCGGGTAATTTACCCATTTTGCTTCATTTGTCTCCCCTTAAAACATGGTCTGAAAATGCTGTTAGTGTCCCAGACACCTTAAAATCAGGGTTTAAAAGTCACACTGTCATGTTCCAGATATAACAGCCTTAATCACTAAGAGAAGTCAAAACTTAAGAACAAGATTACAGGTTGTATTTGGATTTCAAGAGCAGAAGTAGGCTGAGACTTGGCATATGGTTTTAACAGAGAGGACAGATAACTATGGGAACAACTGAGAGCTGTGGCACATTGGCATAATTGAAAATCTTAACAGACTACAACTCTTGAAGTTATACTCTAATTAACCACCACTACAGAACCCCAAACAAAAAATAACTGAGAGTCCTGTAGTGAGTATTAAGAACAAAGTCAACCTCAGGTGATCCAAAGTGGTTTCTTCCCTTAGGAGTCAAACCATTTATGAATCCACACTGTGATATCCAAGATTACACAGTCCTATCTCATTTCAATTAATTATAGTACTGGATAAAGTAATTTGAGCTGAATAAATATCTTCAAAAGCCACTAGGTCCCTGAAGATAGATTCTGAGGGCTTCCAAGAGAGAGAAATTACTTTCCCAAGTGGTGGAATGGAAGGGAAGGAGATGGTCTTGCACTCACCTCTCCCACGCTCTTCATGGAGCTTCCAATCCGGTTGGACATATGCTGAAAACGGTCCAGATCCCAGCGGGGTATCTTGGTAACAACGTAATCCAGGCTGGGCTCAAAGCAGGCAGAGGTTTTTCCTGTCACCACGTTCTTGATTTCTGGCAAAGGGATCCCCAAGGCAATTTTGGCAGCAATGAATGCTAATGGGTATCTGCCACAGAGGAGAAGTAGAGAATAGTAGAGTGGGAAGTACTTTGCTGTTGTTAATCCCAGAAGTGGATCACATTAAACAGATGTGAGGTGATTTTCCCTCCTCAGCACAGTAGAAGGTTACCATGCTCAAGCACAGCAGGGCCTGTCCAGCTTCCTACCTTAACACATTGTAGAGCTACCTACCTAGATCTGGAACTTGCTTTATTATCTGCAAAGCCACCATTTTAAATATGTCACACCCACAGTGAGACCACATAAACAGATATGTTTTGCTGCAAGTCTGTCATCCAAAGAGAAAACAATCAACACCCACTGTCCAACATCATGGCTTATCTCCAGTCTGCTATGGCACTTCAACAACCACAAGAGTTGTTGAGAACTGCAAATTAGAGATTACTTTGTGCCTCTCAACAGCATCTGCAAAGTGCAATTAAGAAGCCAATTTTAAATAGCCTGCTCTGACCATCCTTATCTTGATTAGTTTATGATTAGCCAACAAAACAAAGGCTGCTAGCAATACCATTTGCATCAATCTGACAGACAGCTCACTAATAACTGTGTCCTCTGGGTCCCAGAGATGATTTGCAGTCAACATATGGGTACAGTGGATATGCTTTGTAAGGACAGCCATCAGGCTCCCACACACACACCTCCTGGGAGTTCTTCCATTTGTAGTAACAGCATCAGCAGGCTGGTATGGACCTGGAGGGCTCACTAACCCCTTCCTCCATCTCCCAGCAGGACTGACTCTCCAAGGGTCAATCCTAGCAGATGCTGACAAGAACTGTTCTTAGAAGCTTCCCATACAGAAATCTGTATCTTACTGATCTGACTACTCCACAGTTCTCTGTAACAGCCAATTTCAGTCTTCCTTGATGCAAATTAAGCCTGTACCTCCTTGTCTTAACTGTACAGAGAGCAGATGCAGGAACTCTTCTTCCTTGCAGCTGCCACTTACATATTTGAATAATACACTGATCCAAGTCCCTTATCATAATTCTCTCTTTCTGTTCTTCTCCCCTCAGTTTTTGTTTATTTGTTTGTTTGTTCTGTAGTATTTGGGGTTTTTTTAAAATTAATCTTACCCTGTCGCCTTGGAGGCCAAAGCTGAACTTCTCGAGAGCCTGGCATTAACTTCAATGATGTAGTACTCCAGGGAATTTGGATGCAGAGCAAACTGGATATTACACTCTCCCACAATACCCAAATGTCGGACAACTTTGATGGCACGATCCCTCAGCATCTGAAATTCCTCATCAGTGAGTGTCTGGCTCGGAGCCACTACAACAGAATCTCCTGTTCATCACAAGGCAGCAGAATAGGAACATGAGAAGCAGCTCAGCGGCAGTAAATTCTAGCCACATAGGTCACTTTCTTTGCTAACCCATTGCTACTAATGAAGTTACCACAGACATTCAAACCTGTGGGTGCGCAGTTGATGAAAAGCACAGAGAGTTAGAAGCCCAGAGTTGGAGAGGCCAGACAATCTTACGGAAAACGGAATCATAGGGGTAGGTCTAGCCTAATGATATGTTTCACACCCTAGCTGGCTGTATCCAAGACCTGAAGAGTATTTGTAGAGCCCACTTCATCAATCACAAAACTATATCAATAACAGCAGGCAGAACGGCGCTGCATAAATCAGCTAACAAGCCATTTCCAGTGAGCCACCCTGTGTCCAGGCCTACCTGTGTGGACTCCCATAGCATCAATGTTTTCCATACTGCAGACAGCAATGCAGTTATCAGCAGCATCTCTCACAACTTCATACTCTATCTCCTTCCAGCCAACAACTGACTTTTCCACCAGAATCTGGTTAGTCATTGCAAATGCCTGGGAATATGTTAGGGAAAATGAACAGTAAAAAAGAAAACCTTATTAGAACATGTTCCATATTTAAGACTTCTGTGGCTTATCTCCAGACATCCCAGACCAACATAAAAAATTGAAAGATGATGATAAGTGAAGTTCATAGTACCAATGACAAGCACTTTATATTTCTTTTTTAAAAAAAATAAAATTGCATTAGCTTTATTTGAAAGGCACAGAAAATATTTATGTAATGTGATGGGGAAAAAAGGCAGGGCATGTGAGCTTGCAATGGCATATAAATAACAAATAGGAATATAAAAACATCTAAGGCTTCAATCATGCAACAGACACATGGTTTTGTTTGTGTATGTGGGTAGCCCCATGGACTTCAATAGGAGAACTCTGCAGAAAGCTAAATGACTAAGTGATGGGGAGTGTGGGTGCCAGCAAACACTATGTAATTAATAGCACTAATAATGCTGCTTATCATTGGCATACTAACCAGAAGCAAGATTCACAATTTATCCTTAAACTAATCTTGAAAGCACTCCTTAGCGCAAGAGACAAAAATGAAAAATATAGTTTGTTGGTAAATGAGCATGATCTAAGTGAATAAATGGCCTTAATATTAGCAGATAAAAACCATTAATCAATTCTCGCTTAAAATCCTAGAAAGTAATGGGCACATTATCAATCCATCCTTTAGCAAAGCTTCTTGTTTTAATGCTGCCTATGAATCAGTCTTCAGTCTCATCCCCTCTGTAGTTAGCTCAAGCTGTTATTCAAATGCCACCCTTAGCTCAGTTGCCAAACTTGCACACAAAAAAAATTAAAAAAAAAAAAATAGTTTCAGGAGTGGCACTTCACACCCGGCCTAAACAGGCACTGAATTTGTGATGATGTAGCAGGAACACCTAACCACACTTGTAAAACAATCTACGTTGCTCCTGTGTTACTGTCAATTGTCTTCTCTCACTCAAAATGAGCAGACTCACGAGACATGAACTCAAGGCCAGATTACCCGAACTAGCTGTGCTATTAAACATCCCTAGGTGTTCAGTTATCTGAATTACGTACAATTCAGAGTCCAGTGTCTGAAAATCCAGTTCACAGAATTACTACAGATAATCTTCGTAACTGAAGGGAACAGAGTTTATGCTGGGCTATGGAAATGAGCATCCAAAGTTGAGCTAATTCAACAAGACCCAAATTGTTTTTCACTAAATTTTGAAATATTGATACGAAACTGGGAGATGCTGTTGACTCTCTTGAGGGACAGGAGGCTTTGGAGAGGGATCTAGATTGATTGGAGCATTGGGCTATGGTTAATGGGATGAAATTTAACAAGTTAAAATGCTGGATTCTGCACCTAGGACAGAGTAATGCCAGGCTCAAGTATAAACTGGGAGAGGAGTGGCTGGAGAGCAGCCCTGCAGGAAGGGATCTGGGGGTGCTGGTCGACAGCGGGCTTAATACGAGTCAGCAGTGTACCCTGGCAGCCAAGAGGGAAAACTGCATCCTGGGGTGCATCAAACACAGCATAACCAGCCAGTCAAATGAGATGATTATTCTGCTGTATTCAGCGTTGGTGCAGCCTCACCCTGAGTACTGTGTGCAGTTCTGGGCCCCACAATTTAAGAAGGATGTGAAGGTCCATCCAGAGGAGGCAACAAAGCTGGTGAAAGGGATGGAAGGAATGTCCTATGAGAAGCAGCTAAGGACTTTGGGCTTGTCTCATGTGGAGAAAAGGAGGCTGAGGGGCGACCTCATTGCTCTCTGCAGCTTCCTGAGGAGGGGAAGTGGAGAGGGAGATGCTGATCTCTTCTCCCTGGTATACAGTGATAGGACATGTAGGAATGGTTCAAACCTGCACCAGAGGAGGTTTAGACTGGACATTAGGAAGCATTTCTTTACTGAGAGGGTGGTCAAACACTGAACAGTCTTCCTAGAGAGGTGGTTGATGCCCCAAGCTCGTCAGTGTTTAAGAGGCATTTGGACAATGCCCTTAATACCATGCTTTACCTTTTGGTCAGCACTGAATTGCTCAGGCTGTTGGACTAGATGTCCATTGTAGGTCCCTTCCAACTGAAATAGTCTATTCTGTTCTACTCCATTTAAAATGCTGAAGCTCTGTTGGTATAAACATTTACTTAGAAAGTAAAACAGAATCAGACTTTTGGTACACAAAAAGGGAAAGTTCCAGAAACATGAAAAATTTACTAAAAATATGAACTGCCCCACTCCTAAAATCTTACAGATAATAGGATGTTTATAAAGGGCAGCCATCTTACAGACTGCAGAGAAAAATTGAGATGTTCAGAACCACTTACAAAAAAACACCAAGAAATGCTGATCAAAACTGGGGTTTCCTACTGAAAAATATTTTGATATAAAACTTTCAGACAGCTGCACTCCCAGGGTTTCTGGGTGAATTTCTGCTTTCTCTAAACACAGACCATGCATGAGCTTGGGCAAGCAAAGTGTTTCCAACCTCAGCCATCAATCTGTAAGATGGGGTTACTGCACTCACTGCCTCCCTGCCTCATCCTTACTGCACTCACTGCCTCCCTGCCTCGTCCTGCCTCTGTCAATCCTGTCCACTGAGCCTCCCTGCAACTGACACTGCCTGAGCAGATGTTTTTTCAGCACTAAGTACACTAGATCCAAAGTCTGTTTGCACTACATCAGTGTGGAGGAACACACAAATGTCATTTTCACATACAGCTCTTACTGGCATCAGCAGTATTTCTTTCTAGAGATACACAAAAAAATTAAGAGGTTCAGCAAATCAGGAAAAGAAAAACCCAAGAATTTTAGAGACCAACAAACAGAGATGTATTTCCTAAAATTCTGCATTTTTCCATGGAAAAAAGCTTTTGTTTTGTTTTCCCCAATTATCTGTTTATTTTTCACAGCAAGCTTATAAAAAAAATTCCCAGATTTCCTACAGAAGAAGAGCTGTTTCTTCATAGCTAGAGACAGCTGGTGGATGTCAAATTATGAAGTGTCATCCCATTAAAACTCTACATGAGCTTTTGACCTAGCAAAAATACCCTCTTTAGACAGAAACACAGCAGAGGCCCAAATCTCCCAGCTCTTCTGTCCCTGATACTACATTATCACTCAGCATTTTGAATGTTTCAACTTCCCTGACATCTTTCATGTACCATTTACTCCTGAAAGTAGGTGAATATAGTCCACTATGTTTCTTTTCAGGCCAAAATTGTTGAAACATTTGCTAAAATTATGACTTGTTTCTCATTAATCTAACAGATCTGTCATGTAAACATTTTCATTACCCAAGTCAGCAAGAATTATGAAAAGAGGGTGCTAGAAGGAATCAGGATAACATTTTACAGATAAGATGAAAGGTAGGGTATGTACAATTCCAGTGTCTGTGACTATTAGAAGAATATCTAAGAAAATCAGATGTTCAGCTGTATTCCCAGAGCTTGCAATTGCAGACGTACCTTCGTACCAAGGTCCATCAAACTTTCCTTATCAGGACATATGCCTGACCCCAGACCACCAAGGGCATATGCAGAACGTATCATGACTGGGTAGCTAATCTTTTCAGCTGCCTTCAGCGCATCTTCAATCTTAAAGGAGAGGAGAATACATTTCAGAGATATGATAACAATTAAGATTAATAAAGTCTTCAACTTTGGTCACACGGTTAACTGGCAGTCCCATCAGTAAGACACTAAGCTGTCTGAAGATAAAATGAAAAGAATAAAAATTGCCTTTGTAACACTGCTTTTTTCTGCCAAAGAGCAGAAAACTGGAACACAGACTCAAGGACGTGACTTCTGTCCTTAGTTATGTGTGGATTCCTTGCTGACTTTCCATGGACAACTTCCTTACTTGGTCTGTCTTCAGAGACTTTAGCATGAAATAACTATCCAACAGACATCTTGGTTTAAGACCTGTTTGATTTCCTCCAAACTCAAACAGGCCTTCTCACTGAACCAATTTTTTGTTTTCATACTCCCATCCTCAAGAAGGATTTCAGTACTGATGATTTTGAGGACCTGAAATCCTAAGAGCCACTGACATGTTATATATTTTTGTGCTGCAGCACAGAACTCACCCCAACCTAATTTACTTTTCTTGACAATGGGTAAATTAGTTTAGGATTTCCAAGTGCTTAATTGCATTTTCATTCATTTTAAATCATGGTGAACCAGCATCAATTACTGTGGAGTGCTGATGAAAGTGTACAAATACAGTATCCACAGCTGTATTCAGTTTCACTGAACAAAACCAGAAAAATCTCTTTAATAACTCAAATGGGCAACAGTAATAGCAATCACATCTTCAAAATTATCTGATTTACCGATTCCACTGCAAAGCTAGGAGCAATCTTTTCATTTAGCTCAGTCAGTTTATCGGAAAAAAGCTTTCTATCCTCTGTAGCCATGATGGATTCAACTGATGTACCTAGGACCTTCACACCATACTCCTGCAGGACTCCTTGCTTGAAAAGTTCCACTCCTGCAGAGCAAACAAAGCCGCAGTTTTGAGGACTGATGGTAGATGAAGAAGAAAGTATTCAAAACATAATGTGACTAGCTGACAACTTGTCTGGCCTCATCAACAGCTAATTTCATTATTCTTTGTCAGTATTAAAACTCAGAACCACAAGATGAAAGTTTCTGTCCTCAAATCTATGAAACCTGGAATATTAGTAAAGTTACTGCTTGGCCATCATCTGCAACACAAAACAAAGCAGTGCAGTTGGATACTGCTGCAAGAAAATAAATGAAGCTAACTTTTCCTTTTGATCTCTGCCTCAGGGTGGTCTGAATATCCCCAGTCTAACTACAATAACTAAGACTTAAGCTGAAAAGCAGGATATGTGAATTACTTATAAGTATCAAACCCAGCAATTAAATTTTATGTTCCCAGCTTAGCAGTTACTCACTCCCCATGGTCAGTATCTCTACCTATATCCCTTAGTAATCTGGGCAATGTATCAGGCACACGGGTCTTGCATGTCTGCACAAATAAAGCCTGCTGAACACATGGTAAAAACCATGAGTTTGCCTGCAAGGAGTGCCAAGGCGCCTGTATCATACTCACCACAGTTGAGAGCAGTCTGGCCACCCATGCCCAGAATTAATCCATCGGGATGCTCTGCCTTGATGACCTCTATGACAAACTGTGGAGTGATGGGGAGGAAGTAGACAGCATCAGCCTGCTTCAAGCCAGTCTCATTGGTCTGCACTGAAGCAATATTGGGATTCATGAGGACAATTTTCACATTTTCTTCCTGAAAAATGAAAATCTGCATTAAAACTAGGCATATGTGGAAAAAGAGCTAACAGCAGCAGCAAGGAGACATGGAGTTCAACAAGCTATTTACCAACAGCAGAATTTTAAAAGCCTGGTTCCTTATGTCCTCTCCCATAAGGGATTTCTGGTATCTTGTACCAGGCTGAGCTAACACCAATTCTTTACAATCATGCCTCTGCCTGTCTGTGAATCTTGAGGGAATGGAGATTCCTGCCTGATTCAGAAATTTGCTTGATATTGTTTAGCACATTTAGGAGTTACATAGGGGAGACAGGAACAAACTCCAGCACAACCATGCCTGCCTTCTGTTGGAAGTCAGACTAAAAGTGACAAAGCAAAAAAAAAAAATTTTAATCAAATCCCAATCTTTTCTTGCAAAGCAGTAGGTCTTTCATCATGGGTATCCAGGTAGTTCTCAGATTTTTGTACAGACTAGTAACAATACAAGAATACATTTTTTGCTTTGACTTTCCATAAAGATACTTTAATTTTCCTGGTGTTTATCCCTTCAAAAATCTTGTCCCATAACCATTGTACTTGATATTGCACATACTAAAAGACAAACCTTGCCTCTATATACAAGACAAAGGTGAGCCAAAACTTCACACTGTTTTTACTCTGTCAGGGATAAGAAATTTATAGAGAGTGATAATAATGTTTATCTGTTTCCTGCTATACCAATGGGAGTTTTGCTACTCTTTTGGCTACAGACAGAAATTCACTACAGTTCGCTCATTAATAGAAAAGTTTCAGTCAGAGCTGGGCAGATCAACTCCCCTCACTCTTGAAATACTACTGCATAATGAGGAAGCCAACAAAGTTTTGCTAATAATGATGAGACCAGAATGTGGCCAAGCTTAAAAAAATCACGTCAACCACAAGCAGATAAAGAACAACATATCACTGCTTTGTTGAAAAGGTGGGCTGGGAATTGCAAAGGCTGTGGCCTCATTTTTATGGGAACCCATTCTAATCTCCATCAATTTCTTGTAAGGCAATAAAATTCTACAAACAAACAAACCATTTGCAAACAACGCTATTTATAGATGCAAAATACATTTTAAGAGAAAGATTTGCTATGTGGAAGCACAGAGGATAAGAAACAATGACAAATCTCATTAAAAACAGGAACTGTGATGATATTACAAAAACAGTAAAAAGAAATAGGAAGAAGGCTGGTAGACTAAGTCACATATCCCTCAAGCAAATGCTATGGAAGTGTTGCTGGGACCAGTATAGAAATTGCTATTTTTCCCCAGCTCACAATAAGCATGGAAATTCCATAGGGCTTTTCTGTGTTTGTTTTAAAATTTATGATTGCTTGACCCATTTGTTTGGGGATACAAATATATAGCTCCCTTGCAGCAGTGGGATTCTCGTTCAGAGCTCTGACTGCTCACTTTAGGTATTGGATAAAATTTCTTCTCCTTCCTTTGATAACTTAAAATACTGCCTTAAAGACTGACTGTAAATTTCTGCTGACCTTTTTTCCCCATGAAAAGTTGGATTTTTTTCACTGAAGTACACTTTCTTTGGAAATGTGTGGAACAGGGAAGGGAAATGAGATAAAATCCTTATGGAAAAAATTTCAGATTTAGACAAATGACCCCAAACTGGATTGTTTTTATGAGAAAAGGGTAGATCTCTGACCAAAACATACTTTTCTGATAAATGTCTTCAGAAATTCATAGCTGTAATTCTGTTGTAATGAATGAGGGAGGGAGAGGTATGTCACTTTCCAACAAGCTGGAGTATCTGTACATCTTAGCCTTTTATTTCCTACTCATCTGGGGCAAGGTGTGTTAAGGACCAGCTAGCAGTGATGAAGAAAATAATTCATGAGAGAATTAATGCTCACTGTGCTAAGAGAGACACATTTTACTGATATCACATCCTCTGATTTTGGATTTTAACTCACTTGCTGTTTGCTCTTGCAACCCTTTCTTTCAGCTTCTACCTTTTAATTTTTTTATAAGCACATAGCACTCTGCTCTGTGGCCACCCATCCTGATTGGATACCTTTGTAACAACTTAATTAAAACAGTGAATTAATCATACTCCAGGAGGGCTTCATTCCTCTTTTTGTGTAATATCCACCTGTATTCAGACCAGTTGGGAGAATCCCCACAGCAAGTAAACCAGAAGGGGTTTTAGGTGACCACAAACCAGTCTCTGTTGTTCACAGATCCTTCCAGGCCTTGTTCTTCAGAGGATGTTCCTACCTTTGATGAACACTCTTGCAAATACAAATTCTCTGACTAGGGAAGTCCCAGCTCCACAGAATTTTACTCTTTAAAAGAGGCACCCATTTAACTGTATAGGACTGAATATTAACAACAGCACCTTCTTATAATGAACTGGTATCCAACAGACAAAGAAGAACAGCAGTACCTAGCAGAATGAATCAGAACACTCAGCAGTGAGAATCAATGTTGAGTATTCGTAACAAAAAAAAACCCAAAAAATAAAAAAAAGAGAAGTCTAAGGGGAAAGAAATCTCTCTTGACTCCCATTAACTGTGCCTGTTCTCTCCAAACCACACTGCAGCTTTCCATTGGCAGCCACTGACCAACCACCTTCTCTCTCACATGCAACTGCAAATCACTCTGCAAGAGGCAAGGTCAGGAAGTGCAAGCACTGCCACTGGAATGGCTGATTAGCCTGCACATCAGAGTAGATGGCTGGTGGCCACAGGAAGGGAAAGGGCACTGTGGGAAGTCAAGCTAGGGAGATTTATCATTAAAAAAAAACATTTTCTTCCACAAACTGGAGCTGAGTTTGAGCGACCGAAGAGGAATAAAAGGGAGAGAGATGCCTCCTTTCCAACTCAGGTCATTATCTGCACTCACCAACTCTGGGATCCTCCACTTTTGTTCTTGTTTTCTTGATGACATGGCCAGTTTGAACTAGTAGCCCACAATAGCAATGCAGGACACAAACAAAGCATGTACAGTACAAGATGTGTTGTAACACTGGGACCAACCCAGAGCAGCCCCAGATTATATTTAAGATTACTGTAATTGATTTTTTCCTTCCTTGACTCCAGGGTCAGCACAGGAATAGAATGGCCCTGATGTCAGAACAGCCTCAGAGCCACTCACAATCATCTGAAGGCAGCTGCTACATCTGCTCTGAATCTGTCCGACAGAACTCTACGAGCTCTCCTCCCTCAACATGAGATTAGACATGAACTAGGGGGCTTAGGTAACTGTTACATTACCAGTAATAACCCCAGGAATACTGGTATCCTTCTACACCTTCTCCTAGCATGAGCTTTTCCCCTAGCACCCTTTCTAGGTGCTTTGCACTTATGCAGCATGAAACAGCCAGAGCAAATTAGACCCCCAAACCCACCATGTGAGTGGACTATGCAGGATGCTTCAGGCAAAAATGCACAAGCACCATTTTAAATGCATGCATTTCTCAGGCACATACAGAAGTACACATGCATTTTTGTTTGCTCCAGAATAATACAGCTCTCCAATCTTCAGAAATGGAACATCAGAAACCAGGCAATAAGTTTACAGGACAAAATTCATGCAAAGGAATGACTTTTCATTCATTCCTTTCAAGATTACGAATCTATTCTGCAAACAAAACTTGGCATATATGACCTTTAAAAAGTTCGTCCTATTTAAAATAAATACTATTTGATAAGGGCTTCAAAATCTTTTGCATAACAGTCTTGACAGCAGCCAACTGTTCAGCTGTTGTTATTTGTCTACCTTGCAGTGTGTTGGCAAACCACAAAAGTTTCAGCTCAGGTGTAGCTAACCATATTCCTCCTCTTTATTTCCATTCAATTTGGCAACCCTGGAGTGACCAGTCACACATCATAAATAACAAACTGCTTGAAGATTGCCATGAGACTGCTCAAGAACATCTCTCTTTGGAAGATAATTTTGAGTGGTTAACTCACATCACTCAATCAACAAATTCATGAACAAAAATTGGCTAAATTTCCCTACAGTCATTTATTCTCACCAGCTTCCCTGGCAGAGTGATACCACAGTTGGATGATCAGTTAGATGTGAGAAGGGAAAGTAAATTACACAAAGTTAGTATTTTCAGAGTATTCTCTCACCTTCATGGCTTTCACAGCCTGGGATCCAGAGTAATCAAATTCCCCTGCCTGACCAATCGACAGGCCCCCAGATCCTAGAATGAGAACTTTGGAGACCTAGAAGTGTCAAACAGCATGAAAAAATATCAGTTCTATCATAGTGAATGTTGAAATGTTCAGAGACTATGCAGCACTGAACAGTCTCAACTTACAAAAGGTAAGTTCTAAAAAGAGAAGAAAATCCACCTCCAAAACCACTGCAGTTTTACTTCTAAGAGTATTTCTACTGGAATTCTCCCATATATCTCTGGTTAGAGAAACACGTGACTTATGCATAGGGCATACAGTAAGCATGTTAATTGTATCATGTGCTTATAGACAACCATGCCTCGCTGTGGCTGCCCACAAAGTCCAGCTGCCTTCCAAGATAGCAAAACTATGAAATTCAGCTAATGCTAGGAATTTCAGACTTATTTGCTAAGCAACAAAGCATCAACATTACACTGCTGGCACAAAATCTCATGGCCAGATTATCCCAGGGCACCTCATATACTGCTATGAGAGTATCTTTCTTGGGAGAACTACAAAGAAAAATGTATGAAACATCAGATCTTAAAACCTTGTCAAAGAAAAGGGAGTTGTTAACACAAGAGATGTCTGATGACTGTGAGAGAGGCAGTTGACAGGCCTTTTGTAAGGGAAGCCTCCTTTGACTTCCATGGTCAGCTTTTTGTGCCATTTTGTACCGTGGGTTCAGTAGGAATTAGCAAGCTCCTAGCCTCACTGTCAGGCATGAATAACAAGTATCTGTACACTGACCTCCATTCTGGAAGCTGTCACTCTAGCCTTGGGTAGGACCGAGGAAATGGTAGTGCCTTTCCCTCTCTTAACCAGTGAAATAAATGAATCAAACAGGAACTAGGAAAAATAAATACATGTACTTAATTGCTAAAGTCGAACTAAATAAATACCAAGCAAAGAAGGAAAAAAACAGGTCATTTGTGAGCTCAAGCTATCAACTCTGCACTGCTGCCTTCAGAAGGTAGATTTACACCATCACAGGAGAGGAGATCATCTGAAATTTATTTAACAACTTTGACATATCTGACAAAGCTGCATTCAAGAAAGTGAGGTCATAGCAGGAAGAAAACAGATACCAATCACATCTGTATGCTCTGCTTGTATTTGGCTGGCAGTGTAATGCATGAACATGCATTAAAAGCTAAAATTCAGAAGACCATATGCTTAACTAGCTCAAGGGAACCATCAGGAATGGAGCCTGCTACAGAGCTGGGATCTGAACAGGTATATCTAAGTATGAGTTATGCTAAATCAGTACTGTCCTTCCAGGGGAGATCCCAGAGCAGCTGTGAGAAAAGTGTTCTCCAGCCAGGGGAGGCAGCATGACCACCACTGGCACACAGGCAGCTACACACAGTGGGACAGGCTTCCCACCTCACCCCACACTTTCAGAGCTTCTGCCCACAGAGCCGCTGAAGCTGGCTGCTGGGAATTACCTATGGAAGGAGGTCCTGCAAGCCTGCCAGGATAGGCACTGTGTTATCAAACCCATCCCAGCAGTGGGAGTGCACAGACTTGGAAAAGACACAGCTAAGAGTTTATTTGAGCTCTCCAAGATTGACTAGTCAGTCAGGTTGCCATGAAACTTCTTGATACTAAGACATTTACTTGCAGGTTTAATCATCATCATCAAATTAAGATTAAAATAAGCACTTCTATGTATTCTTCCATCTTCCTCTCTCAAGAAATGCCAAATAGTTTATTTATGTTCAGACATGCCTCCTCTGCCTTCCACATACCCTGTTGCTGCTTAGTCTTACTCTGTGACTACACAACCAGTTGTTACAGAATTTGTGCGAAGTCACAGATGGGGGATTAAAATTTCATTTCACTTAGGAGAACCAGAGTGAGGAAGTGTGAATCCATTTACATAACTCTACAGTAATTATAAAATTTGAAAGTGGAACTAAAATGTATTAGAAGGTTAATGATTTTATTACAAAGCATCTGGCTAGTATTTTTTCTGTTAAGATAAAATCCTTTGCCTATTGCAATCATCCCAGGTACAAGAGATATAAGCCTGATCCTGCAAAGGCTTAAGCACTTCAGTGACTTCCAACAAACAGATAATCCCACCAGAACTCAAAGCATACACATCACACGAATGGAATCATTGATCCAAAGCACACAGAAGTCAATAGACACCTTGCTGCTGATTGTAATTAGCTGCGGATCAAGCTAAGCAGACACAAGCCTATGCTTGACTGGGGCCTCTGTCAGGATCCCAACATTTCCAAAACCAAGATTTAGGACCATCACCAACATAAAGACTTGTCACTGTAGCTGATACATATCTGCACTCCCCAGGCCACCTGAAAGCAAGCCCAGATCAGCCCTCATACAATACCTCTGTGTCCCTTGGCCCAGGATTTGCGTCTGGGTAGAACTGTGCTGTGAAAATCGGTCTGGTCTTGTGCATAATTCCCTGCAGGAATAAAAATTATTGTCCTAGACAACTCCTTGCAAGCAAGCAAGAGAACAGAAAACCACAGCTAATACCTGTAAGCACTGAAGGCCAAAGGACTGGCATGTTTCTAAAGGCTGCCAAATTGACACCCATTTCATTTCCAGTGTTCAAACAATGTCTTATCTGAGGAGTCATTTAGTCCCTTGCTCTTCTGCTAACACTCCAATGCCTCTATAACCCACTGAGCTGTGTGTGGACAAGAAGCATAGTGGAGACATGACTTTCACTACAACAGCAAACACTACTAAGTTGTAAGTGTTTAAAACAGCAGATATGGTAGTCTCCCTCCAAAGGTAATCCTGGACCAGGCAGAGAAGAAAAACATACATGGCAAGAAAAGATTGCCTTGGACAAGGCTGTTATAGAATGAATAGTTTTACCATCCTGATGTGGTTGGTTCTGTCACAGGAGAAATGGATTTAGGTCATGCTCTTGATTTCTATAATTCACTTTAAATGTTGACACAGAGCCTTGCACATGATCTCTGCCCTGGGTTGTTTTCAGGGCTGTGATGAAGTGGGACCACTGCTCTGGACAAACAATAGCCATGAAGGACTTAAACTGAGTTTGGAGATAGTGCTTGTAACTTTAGTTGGAGGCAGGAAAAACAGACTTCTTATTTGTGTGGCCTGATAGCACCAAGCAGCATGGTCCACTGGGATACTACCCTGTAGCTGTTGTTGCTCATGACCCCCAATTCCAGATGGAGGCAGAGAAGTCCCTCAAGAGGAGATCCAGGAAAAAATAGTTCCAATACAACCTGCTTCCCTTAGGAATGGACAAAGGAGTCCCAACAGCTTGTGTAGAGCAACAGTGCCATCCAGAGCTGTAGGGTGGAATGCTGGGATTGGACAGGGATGAGAGACAAGCTACTGACCACAACTGATCCATTATGGTATGAGTTTCTGTCCGCAGAGTGAAGAATGCCATCAGTCTGTTACATTTTCCCTGAATGCTCATGTTACTTCTATATATATTTAAAAATACTCACTCCATGGCTTGTCACTATTTGGAAACCTGTGTTGGCCCTGTCCAGCTGTGATGGCCCAGGTCAGCCACAAGAATTTTTTTTTTGTTTTTCAAACAAAGGAATGCAACAGACTGTACATGAGTGCCCATCCAACCCTGTTCCTGTTTGTGCATCCCATGCTAAACCAACATTGCTCCTTGACCCTTTCCATCTATGAAGGTTTAGGAGACTGATGCTGCTTGGGGCTCACAGAAATGGTCCTTTAGCTCACATAAAAGAATGTCATGCTTCTAGGTCCAGAAGATTCTTGTACAACTTTATCACATGCTTTATGCAAAAGCACCATCACACTTGTCTCCAATCTTCAGCTAAAGCAAACATGAAAGGCCTGAGAAAGAAAGGGTTCAGTTTGTCAACACAGCTAAACCAAACTCATTTCAAAAATTAAGCCAAACAGCTGTAAATTTTCTGTATTAATATCTTGTTTGGTAACATTTGTCTCTGTTTAGGTAAGTCTGTAAGGATAAAAAAAACCAGCAACTAACAAGCAAAACTTATTCTAAAACCATCAGCTGGAAATTACTGTTCCTCGATCCTGCAAAGAATAACCAGGATATGTCAGAACAGTACTGTGCAATCTGCCAGAGCTGATGTGGGGCATTTATACAAAAGAATGGAGAGACATATTCCCATAGGGGAAATTGTTTTTGAAAATACCCTTTTTTCAATGATTTTCTGATAAATAACAAGACTTCACTGACTTGTACAACACTGGGCCTAATGGACAAGATTTAAAATGGGCAATTACAAAGCCTGAGATATGTCTCAATGTCTGTCTGACTTCATCAAAATTGAGCTGTGGGATATTGTTTTCCTTCCTAGGCTTTTCCCTGTTCAGCTGTGAACCTCCAGAGGCCAGGCATTTTTTTATATTTTTTTTTCCCCTACACGGATGTCACAACATCAGACATCTACCTTAGACCCTGTAAGTTGTTCTCTAGAGCCAACTGCCTCTCTCCTTCATGACTTTAGTCCTTGGAATTCTATTTACAATAACAGACCAAATTAGACTGCAATAATATTCCTCTTCTGTGCTGGGCAACACAGAACCAACACAACAAAACAGTGACACAGGCTAGCACGCCTGCGGCACAAGCCCTAAGACAACAGTAACTGAGTGAGCACCACTACTGGTAGGGAAATCAGGGAAGTTAACACAGCAGCTGTTCAAGCAAAATCGTAAGGTCATTGTTGCAATCCTAGTATGGAGAACATGGTAAATGGCTCACCCCCGCCTTTTGGCCTGTAAGGCAGGGCCCCAAGTAAAATATATGGTAAAATCATCAAGTTTATTCCTGATAACTAACTGTAATCTGACAGCAAGCTTCCAGGAGGTAAAATAAAGCAACAGAGAGTCTTCACTCACTAGAGGTTGCTATGTGCAGGTATCTGGAAAGCATGAGCTTACCTCATTCGTTTGATCGTTGGCATTCACAAAGAGAGGTTCCCAGCCAGGTGGGAGGGTAGAGCTGTCGATGGCATAACCATGGTTCTGAGCAGTGATGAGAGCCTGTCCATTCACTGCATTCAGGACGGGCTGGTTCTGTCCTCTGAAAGAGAAAGGATCAGAGAACAGAGGACAGAAGTGCCAGATGTGTTCCAATGCCACAGTTAGGAAGAGTTGATAACTGTAGGGCTATACAAAGCAGTTCAACAGTAGCTGTTCAACACTGGCAGCCAATTGCAAAATGATAAATCCTAGGAGAAACTTTGCTATCCTTCAGTTTGATGAGGATCAATTACATCAAATACTTTTAAAACACCCTCAACAAAAGTAATGCATAACATGGCAGTTTAAATTAAAGGGAAGGAGAATGGCTGGAATGAAGAAGTAATGTTACTGACATGCTAGCTCCCATTAAGGCAGTCCAGAAGCAAAAGCTCTGCTGCTCTGTGGCCTTTTGCAATGCTGAGCTGGTCTATCTGGGCCCTGGGAAGCAGAAGAGTTGCCACACCTGTTGGCCATCTGCATCTTGTATGAAGTAGCTCCAGCTGCTATTCCAGTGATTAGATTCCCCATGCTAATTCCAAACAAAGGCTCTGGACGATTGCTCTCCAGGACCTAAAATGAAAAGGTTTTCAAGAGATATTGGAGTGTCTCTGTTCAGCAGTTCCAGCATAAACCATGTTAGTTCCCTCACAGCAGCCACAAAGACTTGGGAAAAAGGTGAATGCAAGGGTGGTAACAGCCTATAAAGGAAAGTTTACTCCTCTCTGCTTCAGAGGGAAACCTAAAGAGCACAGCTTGATGCCTCGGTCTACTCGAGAGGAATAAGCAATGACACTCTGCATTACAGCCATTTAATGTGCAACATTATTTCAAATAGAAGCACTATGAAATCAGGGCTGTTCTTTCATAAGGTCACAGAGGTCCTGAAGAAGCACAGGGTACTTTAAGGCACCAGTAAGGTAATCATGGTAATCATGTTTACCACGTATTGTTCACCAAGGTCTGTATAGCTTTATTGTAACTGCCGGTCTTGAGACAACTCCCAGTGGACCAAGATGTGCAATATCCCAGGCAGCTGAAATGACTGAATGACATTCGGTCCACAACATGTTAGTACAACCAACTGTTTAGACTTCAGAAACTTGAAAAAAAGGTAAATAAACAAGAATAATAGGTCTATGGTTATTACACTGTACCTTTCTGACATTCTGAATCACCTCCTGGGCCTTCATGGGATCCCCTGGACCTCCAGAAATTATGAGCCCATCATACTCCATGCTGGTGAAATCATGGTCCCATGGAACCAAATGCACTTCTGCACCTCGCTAGGAAAAAAAACCAAGGGAACAAGAAATGAGGGGAGAAGGGAAACAAATGAATTTGTGTCAGGAAGTTGTTCCCATGCTTTCATGTCCCAGAGGTTGAGTTCGGATCTCAATCATCTCTTTGCCAGAGACGATAATGAGGCTTCCCTCCACTATCTGACCAGATTATTTTGCAAAACTGGAAGACTTAGGACAGGTTGCTGAGGGCATTGTTCAGTTGAGGTTTTTAATATCTTCAAGGATGGACATTCCACAACTTCTCTAGGCATGTTTCAGCCATTCACCACCCTCATTGCAAAATTCCACCCATCCCACC
>JANZLQ010000001.1:15264974-15282345 GCA_026212715.1 Elanus axillaris
CAAAATTCACCCCATCCCCCCCCCCCCCCCCCCCCCCTTTTTTTTTTTTTTTTTTTTTTTTTTACAATATTGGGTTGACCTTCCTTGGCTGTTCTTCAGAGAAGCTGTGCCTTGTCTTTTTAAAGCTTACCTTCTAGTAATTCTTCTCATGGCTGAGAGGCTGCTGTACAGGTCCTCTCCCTTATCCCCTCAATAAAGTGTACCAAGTTCAGAAAATACCTCCCAGTCCATAAAAATCATCCTAAAAATTGTAACTCATTTTAGGAGGACAGCTGCTACTAGAATAGATGTGCCCAGGTGGAAGGAAGACTAGTAGGTACATGTGAGGCTCTTACCAAAGCAAAACAAGAGATGAAGGACATAAAGCACTGACCTACCTTTACTAGCAGACGGATAACGTTGTGCTTCAACCCACAGTCAACAGCTACAACTTTAATTGGATTCCCTCTGCCATAAACCTTGACTTCCTATAAAAAGTCACACCATGCTGTAAGTCACAAATCACCTCCTGCCCCCAAAACAGCAGAATAACTTTTCACCAACATGCAGCAACTGGTACTTAACAATCAATTTACATGGAAATCTCCAGAAGCACTGGAGACATTAGCACTTCCTTCATTTTTCTGTGAAAGTACAAGTTATAATGCTCTTTTATATACTGTTGAATACAGCAGTAACAGCAATTCCTAAGAAATCACTTGTTTCCATACCTAATGACAAGCTTTTTTTCCTGTCTTTCACCTCATTAGTGGTGCAGCAGCAAGCTAGTTCTCACAGATTATTACAGCCCAAGAGAAACACCAGATACACGGCGAGATATTTTCCAGCTGAAGTCATCCTGCTGATGCCAGTGTAGCAAGGCTTCTTCACACCAGCTACAGATCCATCACATTAAACACCACCCTGACCCTCCAGTCACAGTAAAACCAAAGCGCAGCACAGCTGGAGATATCCTGTGAGTGACCTCTAGTGCATCACAGCAGAACAGACCAGGCCAAGCACATTACTGAGCATGACCTATGTTCATATGAAGCTGACAGTTTTACATACCAGAAAACACTTTTCTTCCAGCTGCTGTTCCTTAACCTGTTCCACAAAGTAAATTGTCACCAGTCCCAAATCTGGACCATTATACTTTGTACACCCACTTATCTGTTGGGCACAACCAGCATGGAAGACAGTGACATCAAACCACTGTATGTTATATGGGCCTTGATACGGCAACATGCAGACATATTGGCAGACAGCTGTAGTACTGATGTAAGGTTATTTATGGACAGCTTCTTTCTGAAGCATGCTGAATTATTTTCTTTGTTACATGACTGCAGTTAGCACAAGGCTGGGATGTTATTCATCAATAAGCACATAAGGCAGCTGCCTTCTTTCTGAAATCAAACTCTGTGCTTACCTTCAGTTATGCTCAGCTTCTGAAATTTATAAGTGTACTTTTGATAAAGTGACTTTTCTCTTGTTCAATACACCACTGAAAAAAAAGTCTTTTGTTTTGTTTTTCTTTAAACTAACTCACTCCCTTTTAATCAGCTTCCCTGCCATTCATATTTTACAGATTGGCCTCTTTAAGAAAAGATGCTAAAATCCATGCCAAATATGTCTGGTGCAGGGTGAAGAACTGAATCTTTTCATAGGAGGATTATGACCAGCCAGAAGGAAAGGCATCCCCTCTATTGGGAACTCAAGATGAAGTTTATTAGCAGAATATTACAACTCCTCCCTCTCTGCTACCTTAAATCAGTTGTTATTTGAACTTTTACCTTCTCAAAGATTGAGAAGAGGAGATTTTTAGGATGCAAGAGCATGTCCTATGTGAGGACAACTCTGATAGTCATCAGGAGTGACTTACTGCCATGTCAGGAGCAAGGGTGCAAGGATTCAACCCCCTTCACTGCAAGGCTTGAAGCTGCAACACATGAAGCACCAATGGTCCCTAATCCACCTTTGAGGACATGACTCAGCATAGAGCCAGTAGTGTTACCACTGCTGTTGCGACTCCTGCTGTGTAACACTGAAAGGAGATTTTTGTATCAGAACATATCTTGTAGTTCACACTACACAATCAGATGGCAAAGTACCCCATAATCCCTTCCTGAGAATAAGTAGAATGGAAATCATATTGAACCTGGGTCTTGTTAGATCACTCAAGGCTTCTGATATGAAGCTCTGCCTGACATCAAATATGACAATATTTTCAGTCATCAATACACCAGTGGATTCTAATTCCACAGTCTATGGTGGAACCGTATCACTGCACAGGAATTCTATGGGTCTTCCACTTGCTGTTCTTTAGGCTTCTGGGAGGTGGGTTTCAAAAATCTCAAGATTAAGGTGCTCAGTTCTCACAGAAACTAACTTAGTTTCATGTGCCATAGTTCCTTAAGAAAAATTCACCCTCCTTTTAAATGGGCTTTTGGATACCCCTCAATTCCTCACAACATACATAATTAAAAATCTGCAAAACATTATGAAGCAAAGATCTCCCTCAAAGGTTCTCCTTGGCTGTTCTAATGGCCAAGGGATTTGTGGGACAAAACTTTGAGGTACTTTAATTACTTCACTCTCAAAACTCTTCCCTATCCAATTAATTCAGCTATGATTTGGTACAACACTGCCTTCAGCAGCAAGACTGATTTTAGGTGTTGCTGTCTTCACAACCCTGCCCCCACTTCTCACACTTACTATTCCCCTGTACTGGAAAGCACTGACCCCTGCATCTGGCTGAGAATATGTCTAGACAGAAACCAGACTGGGAACTGGATCAGAGAACTGTTAAAATATATTCCTTCTAAAGCCAGAGGATTTCCCTCATTTCTTTACTGCACAGCTTACAAAAAACTGTCCCAATCTGAAAGGATGGTGTGGGAAGGATGCAAGCCAGCAGTCAGGGAGAGTAGAAACTCCTGCTGGCAATAGTGCTGAAAAAAAAAAGAGTAAATGGACCTGGATGTGTGGACAGAAGTGACCTTTTAGCTTCAAGTGGTTGTTGTGGTTTAACCCCAGCCAGCAACTAAGCACCACACAGCCGCAGCCACTAGCTCACTCCCCACCCCGCCCTGCAGAATGGGGGAGAGAATAAAAAAAATAGTAAAACTCATGGGTTGAGATAAAGACAGTTTAATAGGACAGAAAAGGAAGAAAACAATAATGATGGTAATAATAATAAAAGAACTAGAATATGCAAAACAAGTAATGCACAATGCAATTGCTCACCACTTGCTGACCAATGCCCAGCAAGATCCCAACCAGGGGCCCCTGGACAGCTTTCTCCCCAGTTTATATACTGGGCATGATGTCTCATGGTATGGAATACCCCATTGGCCAGTTTGGGTCAGCTGTCTTGGCTGTGTCCTATGCCAGCTTCTTGTGCCCCTCCAGCTTTCTTGCTGGCTGGGCATGAGAAGTTGAAAAATCCTTGACTGTAGACTAAACATAACTTAGCAGCAACTGAAAACATCAGTGTGTTATCAACATTCTTCTCATACAGAACTCAAAACATAGCACTGTACCAGCCACTAGGAAGACACCTAACTCTATCCCAGCTGAAACCAGTACAGTGGTTAAATACCTCTCATCTGCTCTGGGACTCTGACCACCACATGCACCAAAATAAATCTCCAACAAAAGTTCTTGAAAAATACTAGCAGTTTTCTACATTCCTTGCCCTGTACAGGCAATTTTAGCAAATAAAGTCTATACCACTAGCATCTAAAGAAGGCAGGGGAAAGAAAATAACAACAAAAAAATCAATCACTCCTAATGTACAATTGATAAGCAGATTCCTGATCTTACTGTATACTGATTTACATGAAAACTGCTGTTTGGCAACAGATTATCATGTCCAGTAATTACCAACACTGAACAGCTTACTTCATTTTCAGCTTTATTTGTGATGTTGCTTTTCAAGCTTATAAAATTAAATTATAAACATAATGAGGCCATCAAAGCTCTGTTAATCTTATTGTATCTCCCTTTTAGAAGCTATTCTCAGCATCTTTACAGTAATTCTGTCTTAGCAATTGCAGAGTTCAGCATCAGCAACCTTACCTATTTCTGAGTTACTACTGAAAAGGGCTCCATCTGCATCTTGCAATCAGAGATCACAACCTCAATAAGCAATCACCATCCTCCTGTGTGGCAACAAGGCCCAGATTCAAAATACAGTGGAGGCATTAGCATGAGTTGGTGAGATTTCCAAAGGTGAGATGTGCAAGGCGGCCTGTGTATTCCAATGGCATCCCAGGTAACAAGTTACTACTGTAAATCCAAGCCTGGATGGAGACTGCACTTCAAATTCCCACTTGCTCACTGACCAGTCTGTTCAGGACTGCTTCTCACTCATGCCAGTAACACACCAGTTTGTGTGCAGAACAGTACACAAACATCTATTTGCAGACCTCTTCCAAAGCCTCACTGATCTTGAAGGAGACGCAAACACCATAGTAAGCATGGAATTTGTAAAAAGGATTCATACACTCAAGTTTTCACTTCAGTCAATGGGATTAAGCACCCAAGGCACTCTTTATCCCACAATTAAATCCCCAAAGGGTCCACAATTTAAGACTTCAGCTCTTGCATTGGTACATGAATGTTTACTAGTTTTAGTATAAGCCAGGCTTGCTAGTCCTCATTATTTGTAATGTTCCCAGCTTGTGGTTGAACATAGTTTGCATGCCCAGTGAACAGAGTACAAACTTAAGTGCTGTTCTGTACATATCTATAGACAAAGCAGCTAATACCAGTAATATTAGATCCAGGGGATTCCTAACTTGGTCTCTTTTTGAAATCTAGAAATATCTTCTGGAATCACCTCAACAAAATTATACCTGAACACTGATTATTGAATGTTATTGGGAGCTTTCCTGAAATTTATTTAAGGAAAGAAACCATTCTTTTTATTAATTCTGCTTCTTTTTGAAAATGTCCACCATACGCTAAACCTAACTGTATCCTCAGTACTTCTCAATCCTGTCTTTGTAACACACAATCCTCTGATCAGAGTACTGATCAGACTGCATCCAGCTCAACACAGCTCATTTCACATCTTCAGCACTGCACCTAAGGAGCCTTGGGGATTCTATGAGGATGATGTTGAGATGACAGTCCTTCAAAGGTCTGGAAAGGTGTATCATTTAGAAAAAGTCCCCACATTGTTTCTTTAGAAAGACTGGATGATCCTCAGAGCAAATGGGGAGCGGTTACTACCTGGAACATACAGCCCTGTGAGTAGAGAAGAACTTCTCACCTTTGTTGAAACTTCTGCAATTAAGTTTTGCTTGTTTGGGTCTGCAAACTCCACGGGTTGACCTTCAAATTCAATCTTCCCAAGTACCGTGCCCTGTGGAAATACACCAGTAAATAACAAAGCATGAGCGAAGGAGAAGCTGTGAACACTGGGACAAGGTGCTGACAGGCACAGCAACTGGAACAGCTGCTTAGAGATGGTTTCTTGGCAGCTTATAACCATTTCTAGCATCTTCAGAAGTTTATGAGCCTTCCTTGGTATCAAAAATCTGTTCAAAGTCCTTCATTCAGGAAAGAGGCACTGTCAGCAGTAAAATTGTTAATAGGCAGTCTGGCAAGCTCTCTAGTGACAGTAAAATGGGTTGCCTTCCAATTCAGAATTGGATCTGAATCAGAATTCAGATTCCCCAAATAACTGTTGTGTAGATCCGGGAGTAATCCACAAAGCAGTTTGAAGCTTTTTGGTTTTGGAAACCCACTGTGAGGTCTCCAGCTACCTCCTGTGGATAGCTACAAGGCAGCAGAGCTGGTGTAAAGCAAAGCTACATAGGAGGCAGGTCAGCACAGCTGTTTTCTGAATAAGCTGTTTAAAAAAAAAAAAAAAAAAGACTATCCAGCAAGCTCTGCTCTTTATTGCTGTTACCACCTCACAGAAGCTAGGACACTCTTGCTCTGCCAGCAGCATATCCTTCTCCACATTCTGCTCATTAAAGTTGTCAGTGGAAAAATCCTTAGTTTGGCTGTGGCCCACTCCTGAAATAAGTGGAATTAACCTAGGGTTAACCTCTTCTCAGCACGGGGACAGGGTGTACAATACAGAACTTTTCAAGGATGGAAAGGGAAAGTAAAACAGAGGAAGTCACTATTTTGTTGTAACATTTAACAAATAAAACTTTAATGATATAACATGTTAAACTCAGCTCGCCCTGTGGATATCGCACTAGCATGCACACCAGGATTGCTCATTGGGTTTAGCGATACTTCCATGAGATACTTCTATGGTTGGCCATATCTGAAGTACCCTTGCCATTTTCTTACGGCAAGAAAGAGCCAACATCTTGCATTGCCATGCACACTACTAAGGGTAAGTTTTAAAGACAGAGTTTTGCCACCATGCAGTCAATCCCAAAACCACCAGTGACAAAGCTCTTGCTCTCAAACAGGATCCCTGTGCCTTACCTTACTCCCAGATTCTTCAGCCAAATAGTGCCCTGCATTTACCCATTGAGTGCAGTTTAACAAGTCACTACTCATTTCTGCATTTATCGTAATGAAGCCCTGTTCTCACTCCCAATTTATAAACAGACATGGAGTGAAATACTAAGCTTTTTTTTTTTTTCAACCTGAGAAGACTGGGAGAAAAGGCTACCTTATGCACTATTCTAAAAGCCATAAACCAATACCACTCAGAGTCCCAGTATAATGGGCATTACTACCATACACTGCTAAGTTACAGGATAAACATTGAAAGTGTATTTACTTTGGATGAAAGGAACACTGATCCATTAAACGGTATGTCTTAAGAAAGTAGAAAACACATTTCCATTTTCTATTGTATTAAACTGCACTTGTCTGCTGTCTATAAGAGCAGGATAATGCCCTATTTTCCCATAAGAGTTCATTTCTACAAATATTCTCTTCAAGCTGGGTGTTCGTATTTCGCTCTGTGGAATGAAAGGAGGTGTGGGCTTGGACTGTAGACTGCAAATTGATCATCTAAAGAAAAGAGCAACTTCAAATAATCCGTTACAAAAGAAGACTCTCCAACATGCATTTACATTCAGTTTGGCTTTGATCACTGTTTTAGCCAGGGTGAAATGTACCTTAACATTAACCTCCATTCAGTAACATAATCCTGCTCATGTCCTTCAATTGTCAGCTCTTGGAATCCAGAGAAAAGTAATGACTGTTAAAAATAACAGGCTTCAGCCAAAGAAAACCAGCCTGAGTTAGGAATCCATCTTATGTTATTGTAGGCATTCCTTTGTCTCTGAGGAGCAGGAGAATTTCCACTGACCAAAGGCAGTGCTGTCTGCGAAATAATATCCACAATATCTCATAAAGTTGTTGCTCTTTCTGACTGTTACTGTATGAGGCAGCATGTAGTTGACACTACTACCTATTGTGTGTGACACACTAGTCTGACACAACTACCTGGGGCCTTTCATTTCCATCAGCTTGCACTGATTCACTTATGTAGAACAGGAAACCCAGATCAGAGCATTGCCTGAGCTGTACAGAGGACACAGAGCATTTGGAAGAGCACAGAGATCTGAGCAGTGTCTGAAGTCAAGACAGCCAAGCAGTAGCGTTGCTACCCCAGGTTTGCTGCACAGTTAGAAAAAGGGCCCAGCAACACCATGGTTAATGCAAATGGGACAAAGGAAGCAGATCATACCTTGTCACGAATTAATTTGGACAGCATTCTGGTATCAATCCCATACAGCGCAGGCACCTGAAGAAAACACAGGAGAAGGGTAAGTCAGAGAACAAGCAGCTAAGACAGAGGAAGACAGCAGCCATATCACTTTGCTGAGAAGAACACGTCCTTGTTTAAGGAGCTCTGGCTCTTAGCAGCACTATTACCAAGGTTGCCTCGCTTCCAGTTCTTCACTTCTGCCTATTCCCACTTATAAATAGCTTAGTTCTTCAAACCTAGTTTCTGCACTAAAAAGCACAAAATAAAAAGCTCATTTGGCAAATATCTGCTCATTTCTGAGGCCTATTTTGCCTTACTTACGAGCACCTAACCTCCCCAGCCATCACAGGTCAGTGGCAGTCTATTGACATATCCTTGACTCCCACAGCTTCAAGTCAGTGGGGTTCCGGCAGGTAACGCCTCTTGAGGTTATGACCTTGGTAACCACCAGGATCAGCACTACAGAAACATTTCACAAGAGAATAGAATATAATCTAACATGCATATTTTTTATGGAAAACCAAACACTCCTATTTAATTAACATTGCTTCTGGACAGATGCTGGAAATACAACTGCACCCTGAAAAAGAGAAATGGACGAAGAATCAGAGAACGAAGGAACACAGAATGAGCCCAGTACAGACTGGTGAAGACATCTGAGTGGTCACCAGCTTAAAGCCAGCAGTTCTTTCCTGTGTCCCTATACATACAGGTCTGTTCTCATAATGTAGTTACCCCTAGATTGCTCACCTGTTCCTCCTGCAACCACTCTCCTAGGCTCCTAGCAGCCTGCCAGTGGCTGTACTCTTTGCTGTAATCCAGCACCAGCAAACCTGAAACCTGCAGAGAGAAGAAACATCATTTTAAACTGAAAGATCACTCTATACTTGCCCTGGACCTTCTGAGTTTTCACTATTCATCCACTGCAAACCACATCACAGACAGGACATGAGGCTAGGCAGACATGGTATGGTGGCTCTTATATAGCAAAAAGATTGCAAATCTGAGTCTTCACAAGGGCAGTGCAAAGAGCAGGTATCTGGCAAAGGGGTAAAGACTTCATGCTCTGTCATGATTGCACCTGGGCACTTTTACTTAGGAAATTCATAGAATAATGTGGCTTCCAGGTAACCAAAGCTGCAAATTGCATTGAACCGAGAAAACAATTCTCATTACAAAGAAAATGGAAATTTAAGACAAGACAAAATGTTTTATTTTTATTCATTTTTCATTTAAGAAAGCTTTTCACTTTTAAGTGACATTTCATTTCAAAAGTCAGCTCCATTTTCCAGTGGAGTTAGATAGCTTATAAAAGAGTCATTTTACCTCAGGACGAATAAAGTATTTCACTGGTTCTGCAGTTACATGGTTTTGTTTCATTTTTCAGTAGTGCCACAACTGCACAGACACAGCCCTGCTCCCAGCCAATATCCCCTGTAACCACATTGTAAATACTGGTTCCTGCACGAGTACATACAGCCTTCTCCACACAACTGTCACCTCCTCTGTTTGTGGTAGTACAGGCACATAGAGAAAAGTCTCAGCACACAGAAATTTCTCATTCTCACTGGCATTTGATCTCCCTGTGGCAACCAGTCCTGGGCAAACACAGATAAATATGAGGCAGAAGGGAACGTGGAAAAAAAGCCACCCAGGACAGCAGTTCAGAAAAACTTTAGCCTGCCTATTACTGATGGGAAATACACCACTTTCAGACAGCACGTGGCATGGTACAGAAAGCAAGATGGCTTATCCTTCACCACCACTTCTCCAAAGGACAACATCCAGAAGAAGAAAAAGAAAGGCTGAACATCATTGGTTCCTTGTAACATCTGTGAGGGTGCCAGTAAACTCCTGCATGCACACACACACTCACACACTCAGGCTGCTAGCACGACTCTTTGATCAGGTCTGCATCTCCTGCTGTTACCTTGATCCCATCAGACTCCAGAAACCTCCTGAGGCCCACTTCATCCAAAGCAGCCATGTCAGGCACTCCACCATTCCCAACTATGGGGTTAGCCAGTGTAAGAATCTGTCCTTTGTAGCTGGGATCTGTCAAGGCTTCAGTGTATCTAGATGAAGAAGCAATAAAAGTACATTGGTCTGGAGTTGAAAGGAAAACAAAACAGCCAGTGAAAACAAGACAGGTCTGAATTCCCATATGACAAAAAGACAGGAATGGTATTAATGCAAAAGCATTCTCAGTATAAAAGCAAACACATCCATGAATCTGCCCTGACTGTGTCATTTGCGATTAAATACTTGACACTGAGAACAAGGAAAGGTTTGGGTTTCTCATGTTTCATTTAAGAAAAGCACAGGAGCTATTAACACACTCAGACTCCTTGTGATTTAACATAAAGTAAACAACTACACAAAGTGCAAAGCAATCACAGAACTGCAGTCAGTGCATGCAAGCTAACAGCTTGGGCTTGGTCATTCCCTAGGCCCACCATGCAGGCAGTGTTTTGCCGTTGCTATGTCCTTCCCTCCATGTGGTTAAGATCTTGCCCCTCTGTGGCAACAGAAAGCTCAAACTGAAAAGCCAATAGACAGGAGAGCTGTTTGCCCAGACTTGGTCCTTTCCTTCAGTCTGGAGTTTGCAGGTCTTGAGATGTTCAAGCCTGTAACTGCTCTTTCTGTGGGGGAGCAGGTAGAGAAATCCATGCCTATCTTTTTGTCTGGGGATCAGGGAAGCAGCTGTGAATCACAAGGGTGATTCCTCACTACTGCTCTGGACTCTTCTCTCCTACCTACTCTGTCAACAAAACCTGCCACAGTACCACTTCTGCAGCTTCTCCCAGCAGAGGTGTGGCCTCTTTTCTAGGCAATCTCCAGGTTCCCACCCACAGGACATCATACATTTCACCTGACAAGACTCTTAAGTGCTTGGAAATTGGTTTGTGTATCTCTGAAAAAGGCAAGTTGAAGGCAATGCTTTGGGATTCAGGAGTCCACCCTGGTCACAAGGCTCCAAAGCATGTCCTTATATCTTTAGCCCAGGCAGAAGCCCCAAGAGCAGCAACTTTGTTCAAGCACCTGCCTGAATACCCTTCTCAGCAAGGACAGATCTAAAAGTGTGGTGGAGCATTCTTCTGCAGTGGAGGATCAAACCTAGGATTTTGCAAAGTATGAGCTCTGGATCTAGTAGGTCCAGTCTCACTTTCAACCTAAAAGAGGGGGACAGGGTAAACATGATCTATGTGCCCATGCTCCTATTTTTCAGCTTAAAATTAACACACAGTCCTTCACTTTCTCCCTTATACTGTGGCATACTGTTGCAGCAATCCATTAAACAATTGCTGTCTTTCAACCCAAAAGCAGCTGTAATTTAGCAACAGATGAAGTTATCCACACAAATATTTAGCCAAATGCATAAAGACGCTTCAGGATGAATCTGCCCTATACAAAATATAATTTATTATTGTCATTATTGTTTAAACAATACATAATTGGCAACTCCAGCCATCTACCAGATATCAGCAAGTCACAAGAGACATCTTTATGGAACATTGGTCTTACTGCCAGAAGATTAATTGTCAAACATTGGGAAACTCTTCACAAAACCCGGAATGGTTGCAGGCAGATATAGACATCGCAGCACACCAGCCAGCTCTGAGAAATGACATGTCGAATGAACAATGGCCATGAAATATTTTCAGGTAAGCCTCTCCTGCTGTTCAAATCTATACTTCCTGCTGCAGGTAAATAACCACACGAAGTGCAGTATGATCACAGAACTGCAGTTAAGTACATGGCATGTGCACATTTGGCATTGCTCTCTCCTTCTGAGTCAATCAGTTATGCTTCCAAAAGGCTCTTTGTTAATGTCAAAGCTAATGTAATTAACCTTTGCATGTTATTTGTAATCAGCAAACAAGTGACAGAAAGCCATTGGGTTTGGCTGGGGTATGAAGGCATAGCTCTGTGCTGAGGCACAACGCCCTTTAAGCAGGCACAATGCCTTGTGGAGCCCAGAGGAGCAGATGGGAACACAAGCTCCAAAGATGCTGCAAGGTCTAATCCTTGTTGTGCCTGCCCAAAGGCCTGCATGATCTCAGTAAATTCCCATCAATCAGTTCTCTCGCTAGAATATCATGGGAAAAACACGCAGACTTATTGGAGGCAAATGCATTTACTGAACTGTTTCAAACATGGGAACATTTTATGGGTTGTAATTCTTTCTTAATTTGAAATCTCCTCTTTTTGTTCCTATATCAAACAGATGGCTGCAATGCTAGGTTGCTGGTTTTTTTTACCAAATGTTTCTGAAAAGTTCATCCTCATGCTTTTCTAATGAAAATTCAACATTCCACCCCCAGAACGGTATTCTCTGCCCTCTATTCCTGTGTAATATGACAACATTTCAGCCAGCTTTAGCTACTTCAAGCCTGAAAGCTGTATGTACATAAAGTGCTTTGCCTCCCAGTTCTATGACATGAATCAGAACATGGGAGTCCAGATGAGGAGGCAAGGTGCAGAGCAGCTTATTAATCATCCGAGTACAGAGCCCATGCTGACCCCACTCAGCGTCTAGAAAGAGCCACTTCACAGAAAGCAGTGGTCTGAGGCTTAACAGCAGCCATGGCAAAATCACCCCCATACTAGCCTCTTGCTCCCTATACTGACAAATTGCTATGTACTCAGACAGTCTGTAAAAGGCCTCAGCCCTGGGCACCTCCTTCACACAGGACTTAGCCTCTCACTGTGTCAATGAAAAGAGGTAGCTGGGTTCCTCTGGGTACATAAGGTCTTGATCTCTGCTCAGGAGCACTAGGCAGACCTACAGGGTTTCTTTCACTGGACAGCAATCCCTGGACTGGTAGGAAATCTGTCACTTTTATGATCTGCAGCAATGCTGCAAACTCTTGTCTTCCTCTTCTCCAAATCAATCAAGGTCATGGATCCTGGAGAGTGCTCTGAAGATACAACCTTAGATTTTGAATGTTCCCTCCACGCCCATATGCTTCCCAGCACAGAAGAGATCTCTCTTTCACAGGCGTCCTCTTCAAATCACTAGAAAATGAGCAAACATAGCTTCTGCTGCCACAGTAGCATGTGGAGAGGAAATTAATCTATCAGGTCTTCCTTGACTTCTGTGATGTGACAAGATTTACTGCCCCTAATCTATCACTGAGAAGAGAACTCTGGTGCCCTCCATCATTCTGATGTATATTAAACAGTTGCCTGTTGGCAGGTATATTAACACAGCCAGTAATTAGTGCTGTCAAAATACTTAAATAATTGCATCCTAATGCAAAACTTTGCAAACAGATTCCCCTCTGCAGCAATTTAACATTTTCACCAATGAGATAATTTAAAAACTCATCCTGCGAATACTGGTTTCTCCAAGGAGAGCAGAATTTGGGGAATGCAAGGCAGCTGGGCAAAGACAGCTATGAATGACTGCAGAAAAAGCTCAAGCACCAACCACCTCAGAGCTGTCTTATCTCCCCAGGGACATGTCCCTTTCCTAACCAAAAGCCTCATTCCTCTGGGCAGACTTTCTCTGTTCAAGCAATTCAACAAAAGTGCTGGCAACATTTGGCTGCCATACTAAGCAGCCACTGGCTTCTAGTACACAAGAGGACAGAGAGTCATGCTAGGTTAGGCATGAATCTGATCCTACCTTTTAGCTGAAAAGGACACGGAGTTTAAATGCATCCTTAACTGTGGTATGAGCCAACAAACGTCATAAGTGATGGGTCATATAGATGACCAACTTGGGAATTGTGGGATTTAAAAATTTTGCACTCAGAAGCCAAGTTCCATTACCCAGAACGCTGCAGATGCTTCAAACCTTTATATTTGATCAGGGCACTGGAGGGAGAGCAAAGACAGCTCCTCTGCTCTGACTCAGCAATGGCCGCATTTCAGTGGGAAGTGATCAGATCCCTACATACCTCATTATTACGGTTAGTTACATCAGTCTTTAAATTTGCTCTTTCTTATTCCTGGACTACAGTGTTTTCTTACACAGAACACTACATGCTTGGAACAGGACCCTACAAACTTGGATAAAAATAGCTTTTGCACTTTAACAAGCTCCCAGAGAAGTTTTGGTGCTTATATCTCACTTGCTTTTGCCTTACCCAGAAAGACCAGTGTTGAATACGACCTCCCCTGCTGTGGAGAATGGATAGCCAAAAGAATAGCCCTTCATCTTCGTCCCATCTTCCAGCACCAAGTTCGCTGTCTGCGCCTAGAGAAAGGCACATGAAGAGACTCAAATACAGGAGGAAAAGGCTTGATATTTATACAAGTAACACCTAGGACATCTGCCTTTCACGCTTCATGTTTTAAAAGTATTCCTGCCTCTCCTCCATTCCCAGCTGCCAAGATACTGTCTCTTTTATTAGTCTCCTGCTGCTCTTTTTCTTTCTAACACTTAGGAAATGTGCTCCTAATGAGGCCAATGCAACTGGCAAACCTCACCACAGGGCATGTGCTGCTGTTAGTGTAGGACCACCCTTCCATATCACTTCTATTAATTTCTTTCACCCATTACATTTTGCAACTAACCAATATAATAACTCTATAGGGAAAGGATTGCCTCTCTCCTCAGTGTTTGCTCAAGGCTTGCTGCTGAGTATGCGGGCTCTCTCTCATCCAGCTGTGACCTTTGATAGGTGCTTAACTTCCATTGTAACTGTACAGCTAAGCTGCTAAAAATAAGTGTATGCATAGTTGGACAGGTGTCAAATGGCAAAATTCAAAATACCAGTACATTCAACTGTAGGAAACAAGAAGAGAGGAACTTGTGGATCAGATGGACACTCATGGTCTCAGTTACCTCAGGAACAGGCATAAATTGTCCTGGAAGAGGTAGGTATGGAACAAGCAGCCTAGAGGAGGTAGGTATGGAACAAGCAGCCTAGAGGAAAACTTCCCATAAACCACACCCCTTTCAGAGAGGGTTCAGCCGAACTGAGTCCCACACTAACTGTGGGATCCCTTACAGGCTTGATCACTATTTTACAGCTGAGGAAAATGGGACACAGAGAGTGACTTTTACAAAAGTCGTTAAGAGATTCAGTGGCACAGCTGGGTCTTTGCACATACCAGACTAAGCACATCCTCTTTTGCCTCATTTGGAAACTAAACTTTTCTTAGCCTGTCCAGGAAATGGATGGCAAAATGCCTGGGAACTCCAGCTTCTACAAAAAAAAATAACAAATATATGCACAACAGAAATGACAGAATGAGTTGGAAGATTCCTTCAGACAGCAGGATCACTGATGACATGCAGGGGAAGAGAATAAGCAAAGCTGGAAATAGATTTACCAATGAATTTCTGGGCTTAAAAGAGTTTGGACAATGAATCTTTTGTGCCCTGAGAAACTTCCATGACTGGAATGCAAGTGCAGCTGCTTCCTGGGCACAGAGATGCAGTCATAGAGTGACTACCAGTGCAAAAACCTCAATGGTCTGTGCCACAGGAGATGTGGCAAGCATGTCCACCAGGCAGGAGCTCTCACCATGATTTAACTTCATATTGGTGTTGTTTTACAGAACAATTCCTCTTACTGGGGTTTTTGAAAAGAAGAATCAAGATCAATTTGCTGTAGGAAGGAGCAGGAGAGCTACTTTCCTTTAGCCGTAAATCAGATGAACAATCACAGCAAGGAGAAATTTCATTCCCAGCATTGAACATTTTGTAACTATCATGGCAAACATTCATCTAAATCTCCTCTGCAGTTACAAATACTGCACAGATCAATTACTAATGTACTACAAAATACACTAAAAATCAAACTGCACTGCCAAGTAATTGAATTCTGGGCATCTGGGATGCTTTTAGCCTTGCAGTTTTTCCTCATTAATGTCAAATATCCAGTCATTCTCAAAAGGTTTAGCCATAATTTCCTGAATCTTCCCACACCATTGGATGGGATAGTCAGCAACACCAAAAACCCCTCCTTCCCGTTATAAATATAGTTTTTGTGGCTAAATCCCCTAGATTTAGCCCAAATAAAAATTACAGTTTGGTCAGCTCCCTAACCTCACTAAACCTCTCCTCACAAAAATCTGCCACACACTCAAAGCATTACAAAGCACATAGGTTGCCTGGGTGCCTCAGATTGGCCTTTGGGCAGGACCTCTGCCCTTTCTGAAACCTGCTGAAAACCCAGCCTACATTGCCAACATGGGAGACTGACTGTAGGAACCAGTTACTCTCAGCCTTGGTTTCGAGAGATTGATCCCTTCCCCCAGCAGGCCATATATTTGAGTCCACCCAAGTATCAACTCCAGTTCAAGCAAGTCCTACCACTCTCTGGTACAAGTTATGATAATCTCCTGAGTCATAGTCCCAACTGCAGTCATAGCCTGGGAGAATCCTTCAGAAAGCAAAGTCTGCAATGGTGGAATGACCAGAAAGGTTAAGATCCATCTAAGTCCTGAGGGCCAAAATCCAGAGCGATCACTGTGACCTTTAGAGCCTCACTATAGTACTTGACAAGAATCTGCATGTCTTTCCTCCCACCACAGACCACCTGCCTTTCTACACACCAGGCCAGCAGAGAAATAATTTCTGTTGAACAGAAGCCCACGCTGTACTATTAGAGCCCCTACACAGTGTTCAAATAATGCAGAATAATGTCCCTGAGCAACCATAACCTACCTGCAAGTTCAGCTTTAGCAAGGGATAGATGTTCAAATGTTTCCCTCCCTTACTTGATTTATTATTCTTAATTAAGAGGTTGGTTTGTTTGTTGAGCATTCTAGAAGCAATTATTCTTGCTTACATTTCCAGTGGAGGTGTTACCATATCCCTAAGCTGCCAGCCTACCTTGTCTTTCCAGTTTTGTTTTTAATGTGAAAAGTGATTTACAGGCTATAGAGGAGGCCAGTTGGCTCAATCAGGGATTAGTTGGGAGAGATTTTCACTTTCAAAAAAAACAACAAGCAAGAAATAAACAAAAACCCCAGAGCTTCTGTGAGGTCCTTTTGTCTCCACCCTTCTCAGAAGAATTCCCATGTACTCTTGGATAAACCTCTGTTATAGTCTTAACTAAAATGTTTCTTACGCACACACCCCAATGTGAGACACACCATTTGCAATTTATTTCTCCTTCCTGCACCCCAGTAGCTTTACATTTAGCAGAGCTCCCTGTGCTCCAGAGAGGCTGCAGGGCTCTTGAAGAGTTTTGAGGATGGAGGTGGCTAACAGAAAGGGTCATGCTATTGCTGCAGTATTGCTAGATTTTGTGCATTCTTTGAAAGCAACTTGCAGAGGTCCCACTTCACTAAGCACTTCATACATGAAGTAAAGCACTGTAGCAGTTTAAAAAAACACGACCACAAACCAACAATAAAAAAGTGAAAAAAAAACCAGATTAATTTAGTTCCAGTTAGTTTCCTGCTCTTAGCAGCTCTTCCCATCTACAGGACAGATGATAAAGATCTGCAAAATCTCAAAAGATTTGCAGTACAATTTGCTTTTGTCCTGGTTTCAGCTGGGATAGAGTTAATTTTCTTCCTAGCAGCTGGTATAGTATTACATTTTGGGTTCAGTATGAGAAGAATGTTGATAACACATGGCTCTTTTCAGCTGTTGCTAAGTAGTGTTTAGTCTACAGTCAAGGATTTTTCAGCTTCTCATGCCCAGCCATCAAGAAGGCTGGAGGGGCACAAGAAGCTGGGAGGGGACACAGCCAGGGCAGCTGACCCAAACTGGCCAACAGGGTATTC
>JANZLQ010000001.1:15282445-15319754 GCA_026212715.1 Elanus axillaris
CACAGCCAGGGCAGCTGACCCAAACTGGCCAACAGGGTATTCCATACCATGGGACATCATGCCCAGTATATAAACTGTGGAGAAAGCTGGCCAGGGGCCCCTGGTTGGGATCTCGTTGGGCATTGGTCAGCGAGTGGCGAGCAACTGCATTGTGCATCACTTGTTTTGTATATTCCAATCCTTTTATTAGTATTGTCATTTTATTATTGTCATTATTATCATTATTATTTTCTTCCTTTCTGTTCTATTAATATGTTCCTATCTCAACCCACAAGTTTTACTGTTTTGTTTTCCCTGATTCTCTGCCCCATCCCACTGGGTGGGGAGAAGTAAGTGAGCTGCTGCATGGTGATTAGTTGCTGGCTGGGGTTAAACCACAACAGCTTTTTAAAGCATGTCTGCTATAAACCCCTGTACTGGAAAGTGAACAGGTAATTTTTCCTGTTTCCTACTTGCCTCACGGAGTAACTAGTCAAGGAAGTCAAGTTTTTCCCCTCCAAAGAAATCTCTCAGTTTATCTGGACAAGGCCAAGCCAAACCCTGAAAGCTAGGCTGCTGGATGACTATGAGTATGGAGAGTGCCAAAGCCAGGATGGGTGCTGATGTATGGCAGAGACACAGCTGGGACTCAATTTCAGTACAGGCCAGTTCATTTCCCTCCAGTAAGAAGATGGTAAAACATCTCTTTTCTAAGACAGGCCACAATTCCACACAGCACGACAGCCTCTGCCACATTTCTTGGCACACATATATGGCTGGCTACATAACAACAGCCAACATATCAGAAGTGCAGAAGCTGCCAAAAGCCACCAGATTTCTTCTACAGTAGAAAGCTGGTGCCAGGACTGTGCTACATCCACTCTCTCAAGACCAAATAACCAGCAACAAAGAAGGAATTTTCTCTTTGATAGAAAAATGTCTCTCTTTGTGAGTACTATGCTATCACAGGCTGGAAATCATCTATCTGGACACTGCTAACAGTGAAGACTTCCTTTTCCAATCCTTTTTTCATAATGTAATTTTATTTTAGCACATTTGCTTCTGGCTAAAATTAAGAGAAGAAAAAGCAAGAATAAAGAATGAGTCAAAAGTCAGGACAGTGTCTTGGGATACAAAAAGAAGATTCACACTTAGGCTAACTTTAGGGAGAAGCTTTGGATTAGTTCCTTTACCATCCAAGCTGAAGAGAAAGCAAAGGCAGAAATGCAACATAGGTACCATGGTAGAAAAGTCACAGCTCCCTGAATTCTTCTTAAGGCTGTTCACAACAAGGCCACAAATATTTGTTCGTGGCAAAAATCAAAGGAGGAGGGGGAACTGAGACAGGTAAGGCACCTATCAGAAGTCACTAAGCACCCACGTAAATAAGCACCCCTTCTGTTCCCCATAGTAGCAGCTCACTAAGTTCCCCCCGTCTCTAAGGGATCAGGCCTCATTCTACCTGCCCTTCACTTTCACCTCCAAAGGGAGAGGAGTGGAGTAGCTGTGACTGATCTTTCACCTCCTCACCCATCTCTACTTCCCACATAGTCATTTTCTCAGTTACTTTCCACCTGCCTCAAAACGTATTTGAAGAGCCCTTTTACAGTAATCTGAAATAGTTTATAAAGCCAGTGCTCAAAAATTTTCCTCCTCTCCCTCTCATTTCTAACTACATTTTTAGCTTGCTCCTGGTGATTTTTATAGCTCTCCCAATCCTCTCCTTACTGAGCCAGCTATACTGTTACAAGCCACCTATTTATTGCTTATGCTACTCTTTACATCCCCATTTAACTACATTGGCCTCAGATGAGCATTAAATGATATGAGCTTTGAGTTGCAGTCTCTCTGCCCATTCCTGAATTATAAAGAAGTTTGATTACCCTGAAACCAATGATGCTAAGCACCCGTGCAGAGAGCCCACAGGGGCCTCTGATGTCTTCTCTGTGCCCCTCTTTCACTCATGGATGCTCCATCTCTTCTTTAGAACTGAAGGATGGGATGCAGTATGGAAATACAGACCTGTGAGTCCCCACATCTCAGGCTACTCACCTACAGTGGTGTTGCCCAACATAGGCTGAGCTTAACTGGACAGAAAACAGGCTAGGGAGAAGAATTATTAGGCACTCTACTAAAACTACCACATCTCCCTCATGCTCTCTAATACTTTACTTAGCTTATACATAGGTTAGAAACATTGTTTTCATTGTATTTTGTTATGCTCCCTAAAATAGCCCACTGAGAAAAAGCAATAAAAGGCAACTAAAAGCTCATTTAAGCCTACGATAATGGGAGAATGGGATCATTACCTATACTGCCAATAGCCCACACACCTTAATTACTCTGCATTTCACTCTTTCTCCAAACTTCTTACAAATATCCATTACCTCTAATGATGGCTGGAACACCAAACCCAGCCATAAGTCACTACTTGGTCATTTGTCTCAGAACTACAGTTAACTTACACACTCTAATGCAAAGCTATGCAAAAGGTTCGCTTTTTAGAACCACTTATCCTTAAATTTTCCCTCAGGCCTGCTGCTTTACTGCTTGCATATGTATATTAGAGAGTTTCTTCCACTTCTGCTTCTGTATGTCCCATCGAAAAAGGTGTATAAGCCTGTCACTCTTAAAAAAAAAGCCCCGGGCCAGGAAAGGTTCAAGTTTTTGTATTCCAGATTCTGAACTCAAACAGAAGCACATGGCTACTGGCAAAGGTGGCATTAGAAATCTGAGCTGAGATCTCAAGAGCCACAGGCTCCTAAACTACCCTAGATATCAGCCTTCTTACTCTCTGTCAGCTCAAGCATCCACCCTGACAGCACAAACTCCTGTAGGTATTGAACTCAAATAATCAAGTCTAATAAGGAAACAACTTTCCCCAGTGTCAATGTGAAGGCAGAAGATGTCACATAATGCGTGTCAGAAAGACACTTCTGGGGCTGGCTGGGTAGCACCATACCTTGTGGTGAGCCACGTAGTCACAGTGCAGGTACCACTGGACTCAGCACTTCAGATGCACAGTAGGTCTTGGCTGCCCTGCAATAGATTCTGTCAATACACCTTGAAACAGAAAGAGGGCCTGATTCATTATGACCCACCTCAGGTGTATGTGCAATTGCTGGGACTGAGGTTAAAATAGCTCCCAAGGGTTTCACTTGGTTTTGCTTTCTTAACAGGTATTCATTCTCCTTGCCTTCAGCATTGGTGTCATTGGCTTTAAGCAATCACTCTTTAGCTTTAAAAGCACAGAATTAGGTAGATGTTACAACAGCTGGTACTGGAACTCCATCAGAGCAGGGCAACAGTTTTCCATGAGCATGAAACTTCTTAATTGGATGCCTCAGCATTATGAAATATGACCTTGTAGCTCTGTCACTATGCAGTCCTTGAATGAGTGACAAAACATGTACCTAACACCATCAATCTGTCATTTAAGATGCCAAATCCAAACTTCAGATGCTAATCCATCAGTATAAGAATGTATCAGATCCAGCCTACTGCAGGTGCCTACCAGAATTGTCCTGGACTATATAAAGAAAGATGGTGTCTCATCAAAAGCTGAACCAGCAACCCTAATCATGGGCTACAAAACCTTACAAGTGGAAGATGCCTTTTACTGCAGCAGACTTACAGCCACAGACTAAAGTGTCTTTGAACTCATTTCTCTGTGCATCATAAGGCTTCAACTGCTGTACTCTACAGAGCATGGCAGAAATAATTGAACCAGCTCTAAAAAGCAAGAGAGGTACCAGAGGCAATAGAGACAAGCAAGGATGGCATTCCAGCAGAACTCTTCAGTCCTGCTTAGTTGGCTTGACAGTTTCTAAAACCCTAGTGAACTTGAGTGTACCTGCATGGACTCCTGTTCTACAATACATAGCATCAGTATGCTGATATAGGCATATAGCCATCACCAGCCATAAACCGAGCAGCCAAGTATGAATCTTGGGCTCCTATCCCCTAGACACTGTGACATTTGTCAACAGCACATCTTAGTACATTCACAGCTTCCACTCATCCAGCTATACTGGCAGTAAAATTGTCTCCATTTTCTCCTATCCCTTTTCAAGTTGAAGTACAAAGCCCGAAGAGAAGAGATTGTTCAAACTGAGTCACAGTTTTCTTTGTCACACCAAGAGATGCTTTCTAGCCCAGTGCTAAGATTTCAAAATGGAAAAACAGAAGCTGACACCTGCCCTGGAAGATGTGAGAGACAGCACTGCCCCATCTGACACTCTGACATAGTTTTAATGTGTGGTCAGTGTCAAACCAACATAGCTTCACCAGTCTGAGGGACCACCAAGGAACCTGTAACTCATGTCAGAGCCCTACTTCCTCTTCAAATGATGCAGCTGCGGAAACTGGTAACCATGATGGCTTTCTAATTCACAAGTAGGACTCATGTTATCATCACAAGGAGGAATAACTTCCTGCTAAGCCAGATCTGATTGCAGAGTCAGGATCAGTCTGCTGGGAGGAAGATTGCTGTTTTAAGACAGTGAACAAGGTAACAGTTCATGTCTGCTGTGCACCCTCAGGATGGGGAAGACAGGTGTGTTAGCAAGAACACTAGTCACAACATAGGCTCTGGTTTTAGGTGCAGATAGACAAAACTAAACTGAGAACTCACATGCTGAAGGAAGGAATGAAAATAAGGATGCCTCCTTCCTCATCCAGTTTTCCTCTGCAGCCAATTTTTGTTTAAAAAGTAATGGGTCTGTTGTCAGGAGCTCAGAGAGCTCCTGAAAAATCAGTGGCTGTGGGACAGGTAATAGAAACCCTAGTTCTCAGTGGACAGAAATTATACTGGTCAGCCCTCTACTCCACCCTGCCAGGTAAGGCAGCATCCACTGGGTACCCGCAGCCCAAGTCTGTAAGAGCTCTTCCCCACCACCTGCTGAAACATCACTCCTCCAATTGCTAATTCTATTACACTGTTGATTCAACATAACACACATGCAAGAGTGCCTTTTCAATGCAAATTGCATGATGACAAAACACTGCCAATGCTACAGAATTCACCCAGAAAGTCCCATTTCACCACTGTACTCTGCTACACTTGCCCGAGTTACACTAGCAAAGCCGGTCAAATGCAACTGCTGCAACAAAGAGCAGAAGAAAATTGGGGAAGTGAACTAAGGGGTTCCAGTCCCAGTAAATCAAGAGCTGATACACTGATGCATTCAGAGTTGTCTACCTCTCAGATTAATCTCAGAGCCATCATGGTTTCCAATACACTGAAAATGGATCCTTTGTGGATCCAATAGGATTAATCACATGCTTCAAGTGATGCAGGTTTTAAATACCTAGCTGATTCACTATCATATGGACTGAAAGAACTGTTCTGTTAGCTATGGGTCCTGTAGAAGGGTGAGGTGTTCCCAAAGAAAATACCATGTAATAATTAACTGAAACCCTGAACTTCCACCTTTTGGTGCAATTTACCCTATAATTTCCTTTCCAGACTACACAAAATGTGTGTTTGCTTAGCTAATAAAATCATTTAGCCAAGCAACGCCCTTGCTTAGGGTTCAGACAAATCTCCTTTGGTTCAATTTTAGGTGTCTAGGTAAGCCCTGCTATCTGCAGCAAGCTATCTCTCAGCATGCTAAACACATCTGTTAAACCACGGTACTCAGTTACTGTTACCTTGATGCTCAACAACCTGGTACCAGTCCTTGAGAAACTCCAGTGATCAGCAGACACATTGCAAAACTGCAATCTGCCTTTCAAAGTCTTCACCACTTTGGAAGCTGTCAAAATTCTTGTCATCTTGAAAGTTGCCGATGGGTAACTAAAGTTTAAAGAAAACAAGACAAAACAAAAATCTGCTTGTATGTATTTCTTCAAGATTTGGTGCAGACAATATACTCTTGCAGATCACCGGGGAAGAGAACAGAGACACAGCAGGTGTGCTGGACTGTCTGTACAGTGCTGCCCTACACCTTCCCATTTATTCTACCATTAAAAGTCTCTGGTGCAGCCCCACCTCCTCCCGCCCCTCCTCGGAGGGTGCTTGCTTAGACACCCTTGCAACACTTTTCTTCAGGTTGGCCTCTGACCATTGTTGTAGGGATTGCACCACGGGCCAGACACTAGCTCTGCCTGCTGGAAGACAGCAAAACCTCCTAGAGAAATCACACCCACAGCAATGAAGATAGTCCTCTTGCTCTGAAACAAACACTACATTTCAGTAACAGACAAGGAACAGCACCACTTCTTCTCCTAACAGCACATGTTCTAGGCAAATTAAAAGGGTCTGTTCATAGTGTGCTTTTGATTGCTCTCCAACATGTGATCTGGGTTCCACACTTTAGCTAGTGGGACAGCTTGTGACTGCTACAAGCATACTTGTACTAAAAGAATTAAAGCAGAAAGACCAAATTCTGTGGAAAGCCATAGCCTTTCCATTCTGTGTTTGCAGAGCACACAGTCACCAGAAGCCCTTGCACAGGTCCCCACGTGCTGCCCCTCCCCAAATACATGAAAAAGAGATCACCAGGAAAAATAAATGGCTGCAAAAGAAAAATATCTTTGGTTAAAATTTCAATGGACAACAGCTGAAATAAGGTGAAATGTTCCATATGCTATCTCCTAGCTGACTACAGACCTTTATGACTATCACATATTTCCTATAACCCTATAGTCTTCAAAAAGAATTGTGTTCCTCATTAGCCAGACATGAAAATGCCTAATGAAGACAAAAGCTGTGGGTGAAGCATGCACATTATTATTCTTCGAGAACTAAAATGGTGAGGCGTCTTTTGAAACCCAGGTGATCAAAGCTTCAATTAGCTCAGAGCAAGGAAAAAAAAAAGAGAGAGATACAGACTTTTTTTTTTGCAGCTGGACGCGTACTGCTGTAAAGGATTTAAGTGACCTTTTCTAATCACTGACAGTAATAATCAGGACTTCTTTGTATACAGTGGTTTGAGATTAGTTTAAACTGATGACAGTATCACAAACAAATATTTGCTACACAGCTCATTATAGCTCCGGGTTGAACAGTCATGCACATAATAAAAGACAGAGAAGAGAGGGTCAAAACCAGGACAGATGTGGGGGGCTTATTGGAGACTTGGGTGAGAAACACATGGGAAAGGCCTGAATCCAGACGACTGAAAGAGACAGACAAAGATAGGGTGGAAGACAGACTGGGTGTAGAGGGGATCACTGCTTTAACATGAGCTTTACAAGTGTGCAGAGCTGGGACAAGCAAGCCAACAATGTTCCCTGGTAACCTGACTGTGGTTTAGGAAAGACACAAGCATTTTTCCTACAAGAAGAAACCTGACAATCATTCTGGTTCATAAAAGGAGCTTGAGACACAAATTTCACTTTTTGCAAACAAACAAACAAAAAAAATAGGGAAATGGGAAATGTTTTTGTTAGCTATTCCTGTTTGCTTGACTCTAGCCTGTAGTGATCCAGGTTGAGATACACAAAAGACAGATGACATACAGAAAGAAAAGGCATGCTTATAAGTGAATGGATTGCAAAGACTTATAGCTTATACTAGAAAGGTCATCTTAATATACAAACACATGTGCACTCACACATGCAATTCAAAAGCCAGCTTTCCTCCAAAGTCACATTTTACATTATATTAACTTTACACTGCTATGAACGTCATATATAGCATTTGGAAGGTTACAAGCACTACCCTTTGTTATAGCCATACTGAAGGGCAAATTCTGCACTCCGTTTTACTTTCTACCAACATCAGAAATCTACTTTGGGCCCTGGGTATACACATGTTTGAACCAGGGCCAGTCCATGCTGGCAGTTCCAGCACCCTGACTGCTGCTTCCTAACTAACCCCTTCCACCACGTGAGTTTCAATGTGGCTGCACAATGAAGTGGATGGATCCACCTAAAGACTAAGCCTTTCCTTTCACCAGGAGGCCATTCATGAACACAGGGGGTCAGGAGTGAGCAGAAAAAGGACCATACTTTTGACAGATCAGCGTCTTTGCCAGGTGAAAACAGGCATGCTTATAAGCCTGGATCATGAATCGTAAACTGGATTCAGTTTGTCAGAGATCTGCAGTACATACACAGATCTAATATGGCAGCTGTATATTAAAGATGAAACACTATACAGGGGAAAAACAGGCAAAAAAACTCCTTCATCACCTCCACAGCAAAGATGCCCCATTGACTACTGATGTAGATTTGACCCTGCTGTCTTCCCTTTTTTTTTAACCATGTTTTATTACGAAAATTGATTAAGCCTACCTCGGACCTTCTGAGATTAGGAAGGTTATCCCTCCAGCATAAGAACCACTTTCCTTTTCAAAGCCTTCACCAAGATGGAGGAACTTCCCTCTGCCAAAACCAGGAAAAAACATCCAAGCTATTTGTCTCACTGCCAACATGCTAAAAAGAGGTGATGAACTGTTGACTCTTTAAGGCCAGAAAATATATCAGGTATTCCTGAGAGAAGCCTCAATTCAGAAAAACCTGTCAATATACAAACAAGCCTTCTATGGTTTGGACATATCTTAAGTATGTGCTTCACTTAACATAAAAACCAGAAGAGGCAATATCACTAAGAAACAGGGAATCAAAAAGGAAAAAGAAACCAACCACAGAACAGTGGAAAAAGGAGAGCAGAGACCAATGGTTATATGGAGATGCAACCACACTGCCTGAGCTTGAAACCTGCCTGCTGGTACACGACTTGCAATCGTACCATCCCTTGAGGAAAGAAAGTTTGGGCAGGGGCTCTGGAGGAAGGCTGTATATCAGAGAAATCAGGAATGTAAAGCCATGAAAGCACAAGATTCACTCAGACAAGAAGAGTTCAAATACTGGGGGAAGGGAAGTACTCACAACTTGGGCTTCCTTAATGTGGTCTTAGACTTGGCATAGCTGTTTAGAGAAAGGAAGACTTGTCTTTTGTTTCATATTCATTTATGCTATATTGTACATAGACAGGGAGTAGGACAAGCAGAGCAAAGTGCTCATTAAAATGAGGAGCTTTTTCTTACTGTTTACAAATGAAGAACACCAGAAATTAAATTCATCACACAGTCCCACTGTACCATAAGAATCAAACAAAATCAGTTGTCTGTGGCTTTGTAAATTCCCAGGGCCAAGATATTCAAAGAAAGCAAGTGCCTGCATTTTCAGAGGCTTAAAACAAACTGCTTGATTTTCAGAAGATAAGTGCTCAGAGCACTTGAGGGCCTGCTTAGGTGCCCCAGGACTGGCACCCCAGAATGGAAGCTCCCAAAGCTGCTCATCACCACTGGGAAGTTCTACTACAAGCAACCAAGCTATGCGGGATTTTTTGTTTTCAAGTTCTCTGTAAAAAGCACAAGATAGCTCTGTTCTTACTTGAAAAACAAGAGATAAGGGCCAATTTGTGGGCACGTTGGCCCAGATTCACATCAGTGCATGTCCCAAGTAACTGCCTCCAGCTTAGTGGAGCTCCAGTGGCATAAGTCTCCTCTGGATTGGGATTGGTGTGACAAGCAGTCCACGTGAATTACTTGGACTCTCCTTCTTGTAGCTGAGATCAGAAAGAAGTTTTTTCCCCAAGTGTCTTTCAGACACTTTTGGAAATCTCTCCTGCCATCTGTCAGGTTGCACCCAATTTCTGACCACCCTGTCTTGCCCCAGCTAAAACACATTTCAAAAATACTGAGTGGAAAAGCAGAATAGTTGAAAGTACCAGCAAAACTGAAATTCTCTACTGCCACAAGGAATGAGACAAATATTCTCCTCCACCCCTACAACTAGCAGAAAAGCCCTCAAAGTGACTTGGAAACCTTGTCTTCCACTTCAAGGCAAGCCCCACTTGCTTCCCAAGGAACTTATAGGAAGAATTTTGAAAGCACCTGAAAAATACTAAGTTTTACCATACACTTTCTAATCAGGTGTTAGTTTATCAAGCAAGATCACTGCAATGGATACAACAGTAAGCTTGAGCCAGATAACAATTTTTGTTCACAGCATACTGCTAACAACTCTATAAAACTCCATTACCTCAGAGACTGTAACTTACTTTTTTTGCAGTATGTAGGGGGGTGGAATAAACTGAAGTTATCTTGTTCACATGCAAATGAACTAACAGCATCCAGGCATCCCCTATCATCTGATCCTCTTGGATTGCTGCAGGAAAGAAAGCAAGCTCAGTTACACTTTCAGATCTGCTGCTTTGAGCCAGTCTCAGATCAAATGAAGCATTTCAGGCAAAACCTAAAATGTTTAGAAAATACAGTAATAGTGATGCAAAGTGTGACAAGCCAAGAATTTCAAAACTAAGGCTGATCTTCACCTGAATATATGGAGAGAAACTGAGAGGAATAAGAATCAAGTGCAAGCGTTACCCCTCAGCTCTCCTAAATTGTTATTTAAGACACAGCCAGAATATGTTTTTTTTTCACACAGTTTATTCTATTTTAGAGGAGGTCTGGGGAAAAGGGTATTTTAAATTTTAGTGGGAGAGGTTCATAGCACTTCAAAATACAATCTTCAGATTCAGGTACTGCATTTTGATTCACCCTTGCCAAGCCACATGATTTCCTGACATTTTTCCTTCTTCCTTAAGTCCAGACAAATAGTAGTAATTCATTATTAGATAACTTCAGCCTTCGTATATGAAGAAAAAAAGTTTGTAGGTGTAATAAAAAATTTTAAGACACAGGTCTGTCCTCAGCACAGAACATAAAATTTTAAAAGTTACATTTCAAATTATAGCAAATTCAAGCCGTGCCAGATCCTACCTTTTTCCAGACAGAAATTCTGCATTAGCAGAAATTGATGGTTTCATATATTCATTCAGGACTTCTTGACAGCTAGAAATACTGGTTGTGTCCACTCTGCCTGCACAGATTGACTCTCTAGAACTCACACATGGAGATCAAAGTTTTGTGGAAGCATCAGATCTCCTGCGTGTATGCAGTTCAACGACTCACCTGCTTGGAAGGCAAGTCTGGCACTGCCCTACAGTTGGGAATTCACATCACATGAACCATACTGCATATCCACAGAGGTATGACTGGGAAAGTTCATGAAACCTAGCAGAACAACACATGCAGGTTAGTATGAAGCATGATTTGGGGGAATGGCTAATCCGTTCTGCAACACCTGGAATCTGACAGCTCCTACCAACTGGTACCATGACAGAAGTATACTACATGTATATAGATACATATATAGATATGTATATATAGATGGAAAAGGGATCAAACTTTGGCTGTAGCAATTCCTCTTCCCTTTCAGTTTCAGTCAAATTTTGAGTTAGCAGCAGACATTCAAGCCTGTATGCTCTCTTATTGTTTCAGAGTGCCTTCATGTGGCATAAATGTTGCAAACCACTTTCTTTGCTTGCCTAACTTACTGACAAGCCAAATAAACCTTATTAAAAATCCACCTGCTTGATTCCTTAGAGATGGAAAGGCTCATTGTTATCCAAAAAGCCAAGCACTGCTGATTGTTGACTCTTCTTTTACCTATTATTCTATCATAGACCTGAATACATTTGGGTAAAACTGTGAGCTTTCATCCTCCTATTCTAGTTTCAGTAAAGCATAAAATGGATGTGACAATAGCCCAAGTAAACCAGACTTCACCCTAAACTTTTTTCTACCCTGAGCTTCCCTTCCCAAAGAATACCAAATTGCTTTTAAACTAATAAAAGACGGGAATGATTGAATATAAACTCAGTTTATTATTTTTTTTAGATGGAAACAATACCAAGTGACAAGGCAAGAAGAACAGGAACTAAAAACAGACTGCTCCTAGCTGCCCACTGTGTCCATAAAAGTGTGTTCTTGCTTGCAGCTTATTTTCCATCCAACTCAGTGCCTTCCTGAGATGCAAACTGCCCAGTCCTCTCTGCTCCCTAGTCCTTTCTACCTCTGAGACCTGGGTTTTTGCTCTCTGCTTCCTTCCACAGTTTCTCTGCAGGAGTAACATTCTCCCAGCTCCTTGATGTGACTCTCCTGCTCACCACACTCCATGGGTCCTGAAAACTGCTTTCCCTTGAGTGTGTTTCACAGGAAAGAAGTCACTCTCCCTGTCTACAGAAGTTCAGTTTCCCCTATTACTACTTACTTACAGGAACACAACAAAAAGTAAGAAGTACCAAATCAATTGTGCATAATTCTTTTTTTTTTTTTTTGTTTTAATTTGCCTGTGTGGTAGTTGCAGTCACTTCTCTTTGTAATTCCGTCAGAATCTCTGATCCCCCTGATTCATTAACCAGTAACACATGACAGGGCAGCTGATGTTTTATTTTATAAATAGCCCTGCTGCCTTCACTGGGAATTATTCTCTAAAGTCATGCAAAATTTTGTAAGCATGGCACCATTCAACTATAAGATTTTAAATACACAGTTTTACCCACCAGATTAAAACATATCAGGGCAGCATACTCAGCGCACATCCACAACTCCACTCCATTGTTTCCTTATGCTGACCTTTTTACTTTGTGGAGAATTTCAGAAAATCTGCTCTTTTCAGTTCCAAGAGTCACTGAGAAAGGCCTTCCTCTTGAAGAAAAACATCTACTTAATGACATGGTTGAGTAAAAATTGTTAGGGAGAACATCTGGAAAAAATTAACTCACAGCCATCATAATGATGGCGAGTTCATATCAGATCAGTTACACTATCAGATGTTTAATTTTTTGTGGCCTTTTTATATCTTCACACTCATTTATTTTTTCATCCTCTGCATCTACTAACCAAAGACTCAGCTAAATATGGAGACAATACAAGGGCAGTTTTATCTGGTTCCAAAGACAAAGCTGTAAACTTTTTATTGACAGCTGTAATTGGATTGTAGAAGTCAGCCTGAAAAGCAGAGTTAATTCTGAATGTCTTTACATCTTTTCCCTTTGTCTTCATACTTTTCTACTTGATTCTCTTTCCTGCAAGGACAGATTCTGACTGCCATCTCTACTAACTAGCACCTTGCACTAGAAATGGTAGAAATCCTACCAAACCGTACCTATTTCCTGCAGAAGGCAATAATCAATATGAAAACCAGTATGAAATCTGTTTTTAACAGCACAACAAAACCTTATTCCTAAGTCCCAACCCTGCAGTCCTTGCTCACAGAAAACATACATGCCTAGGTGAAGAAGAACTCACAGATCTGAGCCCTGAGCCAATGTAAATTAATGGAAAATACAATGCACAAGTATTCTTTGAATAAGATGTGCAAACCTCAGGTTGGTGAGGGCTTGAGACAACAGTGCAAAATTCAGCCTGTTCTCCTCATGGGTCTTTGGATGACAAAAGCCTACTCTGAAGAAAACAAGGATACATTCATACTTTCAGATGACACTGTAACTATAACTTGAAACATCTTCCTAATTCTGATTGAATGTCACTTCTTGTTTGGGAGTCCAAGCAAACAAAAAGGTACAAAGAAATGTTTTAAACAGAGTTGCTCAAAATCTGATTTTATGAAATACTGCAAGTAGTTATTTGAACTACGCAGAACCATTTTTTTTAGAGAAACATTTTTCCTCTTTTAAATTGAAAACAAAAAAAAAGACAAAAAATTTTAAGACACAAACAAAAAAGCAAATTTCAGTCAACCCCCCCCCCAAATAAAAGTCTTCATTTAACTGAAATCTCAAAAAAACATCAGAATCAAACTGAGATGCAGTTTCACTTTTCTTCAAAGATATTAGTTCAGTGTAGCTGATGGCTAATAGTAATTTAGTTCTGCAAGGTAAATACTTAGCTGTGGAAACAAGACACCCATGCCCAATGCACAGTTTTATAAAATGAAGGAAACACGCCTCAGAACAAAGTATCCAGGGGCAGTAGCAAATACCAAAGGGATCCAGGATACAGAAGTGTTAATGATCAATCAACAGGATCTGTGATAGTTTCAGTTAACATCTTGTATGACAGTTTTAAAAGCTAATAAAGACTTCTTCATTTTATAAAAGGAAAAATTACTGTAACAAAGTAACTGAAAATCTGGAACCAAGGCCATGTGAAAGAGAGCTTTAAAAAAAAATGGGGGGGAGGGCAAATTTCTTGTTAATTCTAAATTGCCTACCTTGGCAACTCCCTTCTTTTCCAAATTTTGAGTATAAGCAGTAATTAAGACAGCCTTTTGACCACTAAAGTTTATATAATGTTTGACAACAAGACTTATATATCTATTCCCAGGTTAGAGAAAATCCATTTTCAAGGAGATTAAACTTTTCTTTAAGGCTTGAGCAGCCCAGAGTACACTCATCTGCTGTCTGGGATACAGAGCCCACGCTTCACCCAAACTTGACAAAGATAAGGCTCTTATCTTCAGCAAGAGAAAAAGAGTCAACGTCTTGAAAATGGGTCAAATTCCATTGCCACTGGGATTAGCAGCTCCTCTTAGATCAGCTGACTTGGAAGAAATAGAGAAAACCCTTGCAGTATCTGAAAGAGACTGACATTATTCCAAAAGGCCAATTTCAGAAAACCCTTAGTTAGCTAAAACTGAGTGCTGTCAGAAGAGCATTGCCTGAGGGGTAATAATGGCTATACAAAGTGCAGTTTGCTCCCAGTGCCACAACTGAGCACCACACCTCAGACACAATTCTTATTTTCATGTTGATGCAACCAAGGGAGACTGGCCCCAGGAGTCTTAGAGCTACCCAACAGGAGTGAGTCTGCAGTGTCTGACTTCAGTCCAGACCTGAACTCTATTTACTGGAAGATGTTTGGATGCAGCAAGATTTCTCATTCCCTGACATTTTCCAAAAAGACATTTTTACAAATGGGGGCCAGGATTAGGAGTCATCCTTTTTCCCTTGTGATCCCAGAGGCTCATACATTCCACTTGCTTGTTCCCACGGATCACTAAAAAGGCCAAACTGGCTTTACAAAATAAAAACAAATCAAAAGGGCTACACAAACACCGTCTCCCCCGTGTTACACATTCTTTACAGTTTAAAAATAACATGACCTTATAATGCAAGATTAGCTGCATTTGCTCAAGATTCATGTTACACTTGCTACCTTCTGTGGCAGTCCTACCATGGGTGAATATCTGATAGGTTATCAAACCCTAGTGTGTTTGCTGTAGCAAAGGAAAACAAAATTGACTTGCCCTTGATTAGACTATAAATAAACAGGCTTTTATCTAGAATGAAGGCTACAACCTGTCCCTGAGCTGCTAATTTATGCATATAAAACTGTGTATATGCATTTGCACAGGCACATACTGTTTTCACTGGACAGTTTTGTCTTTTGACTTGATAGTCCTTTTTTCCCCAGTTAAAAATAACTTCACTAAAATCAAAACTTCTATGACCAAATTGTTTTCATGGATATTTTGACCAGGATCAGACCATTTGTTCCAACTTTCTTGGTGGACATCTACAGAAGATCTTGGCCAGACCCAACACACATCACCCTGTGGTCTATGATCTTGGATCTATGACTAGGGAAAGCCAGAAGAGAAGTAAGGAATTGAGGAGAGAGAGGAAGTATCCATCAGAATAGATATGCACCAGATCAGAAGAGCATGTTACAGACATATGTATTTCCTAGAACAGATGATCCTCACAGCTAGGCATTCTGAAATATGATACGCAGTAACCAGCAGCTACCCATTCCCTGTACTATAAAGAACCTCAGAGACAACAGTCTCATTGTTCCCAGCACATTACTGGGTCAAGCCTAAAACTGTGCTCATTTTGAGGAAAAAAGCAGCTCCACTGAAATGGTGGAACACATGTTAAGTCCCAGTGATAAGGTTATGGGCTAGTACCTTGAGTATTTAGGTAAAGTATCACCTCCCAGCACTATTCAACCAAGCTTGTCCTGAGCAGGAAATACTCTACTAATAATATGCTCTAACATTTCTTTTACTACAACAGACGTTATATCCAATGACAGGACGTGGCTCAAAGCCATTTTTGAATGGCTCAAAGCTGCATCAGGGGAGGTTCAGACTTGAATTAGGAAGCACTTCTTTACTGAGAGGGTGGTCAAACACCGGAACAGGCTTTCTAGAGTGGTGGTCAATACCCCAAGGCTGTCAGTGTTTAAAAGGCATTTAGCCAATGCCCTTAATAATATGCTTTAACTTTTGGTCAGCCCTGAAGTGGTTAGGCAGTTGGACTGGAAGATCATTGTAGGTCCCTTCCAACTGAAGTATTCTATATGAGAAGATACAGAAAGTTTTCTACAGAAAGCTTCTTCCCTAACTTCGAGAGCATAAAAGTGCATTAATCTTCCCTTTGGTATAAATCTATTTACTCTCTGAAAAGGCAGTACACAACATTTCTCTCCAGCCTAGTTTCTTACCCTTTAGCACCAGTCTACCCAGTGCTAGATGTTCCTGGTTTGGTGGAAGGGTGAGTTAACATTTCATAGGAGTTACTTAACATGGCCTTGGCCTCTCACCATATATACAGCATCCCTGATCGATCAGCATTTTCCTTGTTGCTTCATGCCTGATGCTCCAGACTGGAAGGATTTGCAAAATTTGTTTGTCTTTTTTCTTCTCAGTCCTGCTTTTTTTGTTGTTGTTGTTCTTCTTCCTGTGGTTACCCTGGGGAAAAAAAAATTAAAAGCTTTGGCTGTTGGACACTGGGCTATGCACTGAAGCATTTGCTTTAACTTACAGATAGATACGCATTAGGCAGATACATGCCTGAGGATGGAGATCTCTAAATAGCACGGCATATTCTTGCTATATGGATCTGCAATGTCATTTCACTGAGAAGGGGGAGAAGGGACACGATTTTGACTGACTGAAAAACATTTTTAGGGCAGGAGAGCAAAGAGGTTTGAAGAAGTAATTGACACTGTCATATAGTATTCAGGACTTTAACCTCAGAACTCCAACACTGTCTATTCAGCTAGTATTGTTATAATAGCATGGGAACTTTATGAGCTAGTTAATTATAAGACTATATCATGCTCCATGGGGATGAGAGACACTTGATAAAGTTTTATACCCAGCAATACATACTGTTGTACTTCAACAAACACAGCCCTTCACACTAGCATTTTCCTTAGCAAAACTCCCAGAAATAGGCTCTTCCTCATAAAGACCAGCAGGCTTAAAGAGAGTCTATGCTTTTGAGCAGGGGCTTTTATTGTACACCTCAAAACCTTAAAAGAGGGCACACAACCCTGGCAGACATGTGAGTGGGACCAGTGCTATAGGCTTTGGGTGCAGTTAGGCTGCCCTTTCCCTGAAGATACTCTCTATTGTAATGTCCCCGTCACTCATTTCACTCTGACACCCACCAATGTTCAGCAGGGTTTAAATTAACCAACCCATGGGAAGAAATCACTATATATCCAAAGGCAGCAGGGTCCTAGTTCTTTGTTCATTTGAAGAAGGCAGGATCTCAAATACTGAACCATTTTGTCTCATTCAGCTTTGGAAAAGACAAAGCAGATGATCACCTAAGAAAACTAGGGAGCCCCAGTTCACGCTGATAAGGCCAAGGTAACACAAGATGCTTTTCCTTCTTCCTCTAAGCATACAGACCTTCCCCTGACAAGAGCACAGTAACTAACCACAGAGCTGGAGGCATCAAAATGGCCTGTCTAGCTAATGCTCCTCCAACAGCCCTCTGAACTGGCTGCTATCGAGTTCCTTGCACAGCCACAGTTGGGACAGTGTCAACATGGTACAGTACCATCAGAAAAAAACCAAAACACCCACATCTGTAGATTTGCTTAGCTTAGCCCCACAAGAGTCAAAGCTGGGGCTTGAATATATCAAGTATACATTGGGGGGTCTTTATGCCTACTTCAACTAAGAGCTCTAAACACAGGCTTTAGTGTTCAGATAGTTAACTTCATGAATAGATGTGGTTACAATATTATCAGATTCTAGTAAAACGAGCAATCAAATCGTAAAGGAGAGTCGTACAAAGGTAGCTTATTCACTTTCCTGTGCTGATGAAAGAAATTTAAATACTCAGTTTTCCGCCTTTAACCACTGCCACAAATGAAACAAAATCAATGCTATTCATTTATTTCCACTTCCTCTGGATTAATCCACTTCCTCTGGATTAGTTTCCACTTCCTCTGGATTAATGTTACAATCCATTATAAATAAAGCAATCATAAACTACCACATCCAGTGCAAAGAAATTGCATTAACCTGATAAAAATGCACAAGAGCTAAGTACAACTGGAAAGTTTTTATCTCATTACTCTGATCACAGAGGTTTAAACAACAACACGTGCTCTGGAGATCACAGCAAAGATGAGGAGTTGTTTTATATAGGCCACATGGTCAAGAAGATCTTTGGTTTGTCATTTCTGACTTGAGGAAGAAATAAGGCTTAAAAAATACAGAACCCTCAGAATCATGAGCACTTAAACAGCAGGTATCCACACAGTGAGGCATCCAGGATCACTGGCTGTTATCATCCACGGTAACCTGACAAGCTGTCTGTGAAACTGTGGTTCAAGCCTAGCCCAGGGTTGTTCAAATATGGAACAAAAACACATTGAAGTGCTGCTTTGTCTGAACAACTGCATATTACTGCATCCACCCCTGTAACACAGGCTTCTTACAACCACAATCTCCATCTCAGACAGCTGTCCAGAAATCAGATGCATCCCTTATTGCACAGGAGTCTTTCAGACTATAAAACAGGACGACCAAAGCTGATACACAAAAGCTGAAGCAAGGGAGTAGGTGACTATTTGAAGCATTAGCATCTGAAGTGTCATAGCATGTCCGGTGCAGAAAAAAAATTAGTTCTCTAAATCAGACTCCTAGGGGTGAGAAAGCTTATCAAGAGACAACTTTGTAAAGGAAGAATTCAGCAGTGCTTCAAGCAATGCAGAAGGGCCATGGGTAACCAAGATACAACTTGCTGCTGCCTGAGCCTCACACAGTCTGCCTCTGAGCAGCAAGGAGTCACAGAAACAGAAAGCACCATTTGAACTAAGCACAGAGTTTTTAGCAATAATGTAGTGGAAAGAGTATACCAGCTGGTAGGCATGGTGGATGGAAACGCTGTTAGGGACATCATCCGCAAAACTGTGCTTTACATGTATTACCTCTCCTGTTCCAGTCAGGGAGTCTGCCAGTCATGCACTACTGCAATCACATTTAACCTTTCCAGACAACCTAATTCTCTCTCTCTCCTTCCCTTCTGCCCCTAGCAATCCCTCTGCAGCTATGGCACACTCAGGAGTGTGCTCTGAAAAATTCAGAAGCTCATTTTGGCCAGCATGGGTCTGATTTCCAGCATCAACAGCAGAAGAAATTGGTCTCAAGCCATGACTTTGGAAAAGACTCAAACTTTTTATTCTGCTGATTCACATGAAGCTTAAAACCACCCATGCAAACTTCTGGCTTTGCCCTAGCCCTTTTCCTCTCCTGACCTCAACACCTCGTCCTGGCAAAACACACTCTTTTCATCAGAGCTCTGACCCTAATACATTTACTTGTGCAATCCAGCAGGTAGAACAGCAGTGCTGCTGGTATGCTGTGAATGCTTCCAGTTTTCTGTTTGCCACTATCCTCTCATTATCAGCTTCCTACAACAGACAGACTGTAATGTCATAGCCAGAAGAAGATTCAATAACTGGGTGGGAGAGGCAGGAACTGCTGCTGCTTCATTAGCAAGAACCAAGAGGAAAAAGAAAAACTCCAGAAGATTTTGGAAGAAATATGGAGACCTGTGTTTAAGCACAAGCCCAGTATCAGCTATGAATATAGCTGCAGCTAGGGTAATTCCAACTGCCTTCTGTTGCTAGTTCTGCCTTTTTTCCCAGGGAATTGTGTTCCATGAGATGCAACTAAAGATGTGATAAATCTCTGTTTCAACCTACTATGTTCCTTCTGTTGGGACGGCACCCATTTTGATAACATTAGCCACAACACTCTCTAGCAAAGGTCCCTTTCCATCCATCCTACCAGTCAGCTAATATATACTCCCTGAATTTGCAAATGATCACAAGGAGAACCAGGATGAATTTCATCCTTTCATTGCTTGCATCCCCCTGGAAAAGTCACAATGCAACCCTTTTCAGGCTTCTCCAAAGGGCAAATAAATAATAACTAAACATCTTCCAAGAAAAATAAGGAATGAGAATTTCTTTTTGATAATCATCAGCTTTCAAACTCACCACACTAGAAATGCTGTGGTGTTATGCACACCCTTTTCCCACCCTCCATGTGCCTAAAATAATACATAGGGGACACTTTCATCATATTGCTGCAAGGCTGAAGAATACATAGGCACTAAAGCCACTTCTGTGTCATTTAGTGTAAGTCTACACAGTCCTTCACAGGCAAACCTGTGGTTGCTTTGCCTCCGTTCATAACCTAAATAGAAGCTCATGAACTTCATGGCTTGAGCACAGCACTGCTGCCTGACCAAACGAAGGAATTTCTGGTTTCACACTTGTTTTTTCTCCTGCCTTTTGGACAGGCCTGCTTGCAAGGACCATATCAATGTATCTTTAGTCATTCTAACTGGAAACATCATCAACTGATCTAGCGAAATCAGCACATGATAATCTGCAGAGCGGGGCAGACATTTTAAGTGCCAAACATCTGCACCCCCCTAAATCCAAGTGCCTTCTTTGGTAAGGCTCCCTCTTTGTGCTCCGGGTTTCTTCTTGTCTGCATTGTACATGGTTTTGAAAACTCCTTGAAAGGGAAAATTAGAAAATGAGAAATTAGAAATTAGTTAATTGTAGAACAGAATCCTAAAGGAGGGATATCTTCTGTATAACATGTATACCTATAATCTGAGCAATTAATTTATTTTCCTTTCATCTGCATCATAAGAGAAGTCACAAGAAAGCAAACTGAGATGAAACATTATTCTTGCAAGGTGGGAAGCCACAAGGTTGAGAATGTAGCAAGTAAACTGCCCCTTTGCTTTGAGCAACATTATGAGTTGGCAAAATATTTTCAATACTTAACAGCTAAGTTTTAAAAAGCCCTTCTGAAAACAAAAACATGGCAAAACATATAAAAGACAAGGAGAGCAAGAAACTCTCTGGCACACAGCAAGTTCTGTTCCTGCGTTCCAGGCAGCGACCCATCAAGAGATGTCACTCTCTGGAGAAGAAAGCGTGGCACTGTCTCCTGGCACTGCTAGCATGGCTTGTGGCTGAGTGACAGCCAGCTGTGCTGGCCCTGTGCCAGCTGGGATGAGTCCTCCCTCTGAAAGCCTCAGCACAGCAGCTTGCTTTTTTTAAAGGGGAAAAAAAAAAAAAGGCATGCAGAGTTATGGACACATTCAGGGTATGAAATAGTGTTCTCTAAGGTCAGGTGCACATCCAAGCCTGCATTTCTGCAGTGTTTTAGTCAGAGGCAGCTCTCTCCCTGGGGACAGTGAGGTCCAGCCTCAGCAGAGCTGTATGAGGGTCACCTGGGAAAAGCCCTGTTGATCTATTTTCTTTTTGTGCTATGCATAAACCTCCAGGATGCACACAGCAGCACCAAACCCAGCACCACAGCTGAGGAAGAGGAGCTTCACTGCACCTGCCTGTTGAGATACCCACCAGCTACAAAGATTCTTTACCACCATTTCTAGCATGGTTATGTTAATGACTGATTAACACTTCAGTCCCTGTTCAGTCATAAAACTGTCAACACAATTAAACATGTGTCAGAAAGGATGATCTGACCCCCTCCATCCTCTACATTCAAGGTAACTCCAAGCCCAGCTTCACTCCCAGAAGCACCCAGCTGCATTTGGGGCATACCAGACACTGGAAGTCTTTGCAAAGAGCCATTTTGAACATCTGACCCATGAGAAAAAGAGTTCAACAGAAGTTCACAACTTCTTAGCCTCTGGAATACTCAACGGGAGAGAGAAGCCTACAGGAAATTAAGTTGATTAGGTGGCATTATGCATTTATAGGGGGCAGGATTTAAAGCAGTTTATTTAGAAACTGTCTTAGGGCTTCTGTGTACTGACACTGTTAATTACAACTATTACTAACACAGGGACTGTGTTAGGTGATGCTAATGAATACGTGTCTATTGCAGGTGTGTGATTCACTGACTCTACCTGCAGGAGGGAAATGTGGCTGTAAGAGGATCTGTGAGCTACAGGAAGACTTCTAGGATACTGGTTGCAAGGAAACATTCTGGGCTGAAATTGAACCGCAGCCTTTATCACAGCCAATCTCCAAGCACTTGGAGACTGACTGCGAACTACCTGCTCTGACTTGCCTTGCGTCAGAATGGGAATCTCTCCTTCCTCACTAGCGGCCTTCCCTTTTGAATCTAAAATCTGAAAATGGCCACAGCAGTCATGAAATGGACCAGTCTCTACTTGGTTTCCCTGAAGGAGACAAGAAGCTCTAAAGAAGGCCTTCCTTAGAGCATCTGCCACCTCCCTTTGCAGTGATCGGAAGAGCTAAAGAGTCAGCAACAAACAGTCAGCAACAAACCTAGCAGGGGACAGGAATCAAGGTGAGTGATCTCGATGGGGAATCCAGGAAGAGTGATCTTCAGAGAGCTGCAGAGAGTGATGGTTGCTCTGAGAAACAGCAGATACCTGAAACCTACCAGAACAGCAAACCTGGGACCTGACAGCACATATTTACTAACCAGAACAAATCTAGACAAATCTATTACCACAAAGGTGGATGTGGAGAATGAATATCAAGGTAATAGTGACCTGCTATGCTGTCTGGACACTCACAAATCCATGGGAACAGATGAGATCCATCCAAGAGTACTGAGGGAACTGGCAGAGGTGCTTGCCAAGCCACTCTCCATCATCTATCAGCAATCCTGGTCCACGGGGGAGGTCCCAGATGACTGGAGGGTTGCCAATGTGACGCCCATTTACAAGAAGGGTTAGAGGGAAGATCTGGGGAACTACAGACCTGTCAGCCTGACCTCAGTACCAGGGAAGATTATGAAGAAGTTCCTCATGAGTATGCTCACATGGCATGTGCAGGACAACCAGGGGATTGGGCCCAGCCAGCATGGGTTCATGAAAAGCAGGTCCTGCTTGACCAACTTGATCTCCTTCTATGACCAGGTGACCCATCTAGTAGATGAGGGAAAGGCTATGGATGTTATCTACCTTGACTTCAGCAAAGCCTTTGACACTGTCTCTCATGGCGTACTCCTTGGGAAGGTGGCATCACATGGCTTAGACAAGTGTACTCTTTGCTGGGTGAAAAACTGGCTGGCTGGATGAGCCCAGAGGGTTGTGGTGAATGGAGTTAAATCCAGTTGGTGACTGGTCACAAGTGGTGTTTCCCAGGGCTTGGTGTTGGGGCCGGTTCTGTTTAATATCTTTGTCAAAGATCTGGATGAAGGGATCAAGGGCACCCTCAGTAAGTTTGCAGATGACACCAAGTTGGGAGGGAGGGTTGATTTGCTTGAGGGTAGGAAGGCTCTAGAGAGGGATCTGGACAGGCTGGATTGATGGGCCGAGGCTAATTGTATGGGGTTCAACAAGGCCAAGTGCCGGGTCCTGCACTTCAGTCACAGCAACCCCATGCACTACTACAGGCTTGGGGAAGAGCATCTGGAAAGCTGCCTGGCAGAGAAAGACCTGGGGGTGCTGGTTGACATCCGGCTGAATAGGAGCCAGTAGTGTGCCCAGGTGGCCAAGAAGGCCAACGGCATCCTGGCCTGTATCAGAAATTCTGTGGCCAACAGGATCAGGGAGGTGATCGTTCATTCCCCTGTACTCTGCACTGGTGAGGCTGCACCTCGAGTGCTGTGTTCAGTTTTGGGCCTCTCACTACAGGAAAGACATTGAGTTGCTGGAGCGTGTCCAGAGAAGGGCAACCAAGTTGGTGAGGGGCCTGGAGCACAAGTCCTGGGAGAAGCAGCTGAGGGAACTGGGGCTGTTTAGTCTAGAAAAAAGGAGGCTGAGGGGGTACCTTATCACTCTCTACAACTACTTGAAAGAAGGGTGTAGTGAGGTGGGGGCTAGTCTCTTCTGTCTGGTGGCTGGTGATAGGACGAGAGGTAATGGCCTCAAGTTGCAGCAAGGGAGGTTTAGGTTGGATATTACGACAAATTTCTTTACTGAGAGGGTTGTGAGACACTGGTATAGGCTGCCCAGGGAGGCAGTTGAGTCACCATCCCTGGAGTTATTCAAATATGCGTAGACAAGGCGCTCCAAGACATGGTCTAGTGGGCATGGATGATGGTTGGACTCGATGATCTTGAAGGTTTTTTCCCACCTAAATGACCCTATGATTCTATGCTGGCACAGGTGCCAAAGCTTTGCTGGACCAATGGTATAGACACTCGAGATTAAAGGTCCTTTAAAAACACGACACTCAACAGTTTCCCAAAAAAACATCTGCATGCTCTGAGCAATAGCAGATTCCATTATAAGGAAGGGGTAAAAGGTACCTTCATATGGTACCAAATGAAACAACAGGGTCTTTTCAGTGCCCCTCAGAGTCCTTAGCTCACCTGTAAAGCCTAATTTTATTGCTCAGTGTCACAAAGACCCTGTCACCACCACCCCAAACTGTTCACATAGCTAAGCAAACAAGTCAACAGTCATGCTTGTGCACTGCTCATCCTGTAGACGTACAAAGGTGAATACAGGGGCAGACAGATGTCAAATACAGAGTCAGGGTGAGAAATTAGCCATACCCACATCATGTTTTCATTGGCAATCACATCCAATCCTCACACTGAACTTTACAGACAGCATTAAGGATGCAAGTGTCCTACACAGAACTACTTTAGTCATTACAGCAAATCAAAAGAAATCTGACTTGATGGCAGTCCTGTCCAGGGATCAAAGTGTATCAAAGCTGCAGTAAACCCTACTGTCTTCCAAATGACCTCATCACCAAAACACAGTGCTTCATCCAGCTCTCAGCAGTTTCCTGTCTGGTTGTCTTTGCTCCTGCCCACATGTAGCCCTTACTGATCTCACCTTCTCAATCAGGTCTGCTCTGCAACCTCTCTTTTTCATTTGCTAAGAAAGGATGGATTCCCATTGCATTGGGGGTCAATATCTTATGGTCCACTAAGAGGACAAAATCTGAAAATGTCAAAGAGGATTGCTACATGCGTTCGTCCAACGAGTTCTGGCCTGATGCACAGAACCACTGATCTCTGCTCATTACTCACAACAGAAAAGAGCACCACACCCCGCACTGAGCGCTGCACAGCTGCTTTCCCTGTGTCAGGCAGAGCAGGTCTCCTCCAGCTTCTTGCTGGTGAGAGAGGGGCATCTAGTGGCTCAGCCCCAAAAGAGCAAGTAAAGCCACAGCAACACAAGTTGCACCTACACTGCAATTAGGGTTATGTTGGTAGCTTAAGGGGGATGCAGCTGCTACCGACGTGGAGACAGATCATTACAAAACTGTTAGGCTGTTAACTGCTTTACCCAGGCTAACATGTCATAAAGCAAAATATAAACAAAGAGCATCAGGCACACCAGCTCAGACTTAATCCTCCAACACTACCTTTCATGTCTGGTGCTGAGGCAGTATACTAGCAAACACATGCAGCAACATGCCTAACGCAGTCTGGTAACTCCCAGAAGTTGGTGGCTCAGGCACCTCCCATACACAAGAAAAGTGGTGTCTTTTTACTTGACAGCCTGCCACAGTTTAACTATATGAATAATCTCCTTCACCTTTGAATGCTGTTCCAGTCATTTCAGTTGATGTCTGCCAGCTGTGAAAGCCAGTATGTTACCTTCCCCTCTTTACATTTGTGACACTGTTGAAGACTTCAGACATCTACTACAGACCTCTTTAGATGTCTCTTTTCCAGCCTGAATAGTCCTAGCGTAGCTAGTTAGTCCTTGCACATAAGCCATTCCACACAGTTGATGAGCTTTTTTTGGCCTGATTAGTTCTGTAACTTGTACCCCTTCTAGTTCTGCTATCCTGTTTGAGATGAGATCATAACTAAACGTATTATCTGAGATGCAGATGAGCCACGGACACATATAACAGCATTCTTAGTTTTGTGCTCTTTTCCTTTGCTAGTAACAATGGACTGACTGACTTTCTTTTGCTTGCTAGTGAGCAGGTGTTTTCACAGAACCACCTACTACCTCTCTGCAATCTGAATGGGAATTGCTAGCTCCAAGCCTACTACTGTATGTGTATATAGTCAGGACTGGGTTTTACTGAATACTTAGCTTAACATCTGGCCACAATAAATGCAGGCAGGATATAGGTGAGTTGTGCCCTAGATATACTGTCAATATAATCAGCTAGCTTAGTTCAGCTTCTGTGACGAATACTCAGGCTTTGATGTCTTCATAGAAGCTGCTGAAAGAAAAACAATCAATGCCATCTGCAATGATGCTTACTGCGAATTGGTAAAAAGAATCCAATAAAATAAAATGCTTTTTCCCCTCTTCTGGATATCCTTCTAAAATAAAAATTTTACCACCATAATGCCAAGATATAACACTTGCTTTACCTTCCAAAACCAAGTCTATTTAGATTCAGCATGACACTAATATCTTCAATCTCTTAATATAGGTTTGAGTTTTTGCTGAGATCAAATACAGTGAGCCACGGCTCTAAAATTAAAAACCAGCGAAGTTTCTAGAATTATCACTGTTTTATACATAGCCTTACAGCTGAAACAATATCCGATATTCAATTGTTATTTTAAAAAAGGAAAAGGCCATCCTTGATCTTTCATGTGTCGTGGGACATTTCGGACATAAATCCTAAATACGTAGTATCTTTAGCCATATTGCTGCTGAATAAATAATGTATAAGAGAGGCTAATAAATACAGCTGGGAAGGTTCTTACTTTTACTCCGTAGTGTCTGAAGCTTGAACACAAAGAAGCCAACACAAAAAAGAAACAAAACAAAGCAGAGAGATAAATGCCACAACTTGGATTGTATCTTCTAACTGTCCATAAAATTTTGTATTGCAGTAATTCTATGAATGTATTGAGACATCCCTGGGGCAATTTTTCAGCAGGTTCAAGTGCTTTGCCTGTACAGTTTTCCAGGGCATCGTCACACACAGTGAGGATGACCATGCTCTGTGAAGCACTTCCACAACAGCCTCCCAAATCCCCTTTTCCATCTGACAAGGCTGTGAAGGATCTTATCCTTGCTCACTGCACTCCCTGACATACAGCACACAGTTGCAAAAGCAGAACAAGCAACCCTCACATTTATTATTATGGAATTACCATGCCAAGCCTATCTGGTCCATAGCATGGAGGCCACTGTCTGAGGTTGATCCAACCCTGAGAGGAGGCTATGGAGAGGGGTAGATGACATGCCACCATTTTGGAAAGGCCACTTGCAAGTCCACATCAACACTGCCCAACCTGGGCACCTGTTGACTGGAGAGTAGTGGTAGGTGAGATTAAAGAATTGATGGATGCCTACAGTCAGTGAAGGATGGTGACCCCAGGAGGAGGCATCTCCTCTCAGGTAGGAGGTGTTTCAGTAAGTCCTCAGGCAGGACACCAAGTAGCCCATAGGCAGCTGTAACATCTGGCAGAGATTGGGACTCACATCCTCACTAGAATGAGGAGGGAGTGGACACCCAGGCATCCTGAGGTTTTCTTCAGGGAGGACTGTGAAACATCAATTTTATCCATTTAACTACAGGACTCACAGACATGCTGCAAGACCCGTGAGGACCACCAACAGGCAGGATCCCTATGCTGCTAAAATTTGGTAAGGATTTGTTGCTTAGAAAATGCTGTGGAGCAGAAAATATTACATACTGTTCTTTTCTCACAGGTAGAAAGATTTGGGGATGTCTTTTCAACCACCAGTTGCGAGTCACTTCAGAAACAAAGTTTTCTAGGGCTGTGATGGGACTGCCAGGAAGGCTACTGGAGCCTGTTCTCTCATCATTTTCTCTATCTACTCTGACAGCTGCTTCCACACAAAATCTGTCTCTAGACATGTTCTGAACAGATTTTCTTAATTGCCTTTTTTTTTTTCCAGTGAATTCAGCATGACCCTTTTCAAAGTAAACAAAGCCCCCCACCCCCAAACACCCCAAAGTGACTGGGATTGCAATGAGAACACAGGAGCAGCTTTGCTCTCAGGCTGCATGGACAGGTTACTAAGGATGAGTCACTTGCCTGAGCTCCAAGTGACAGCCACATGAGATACTCTGGATTTATCCTGGGCAGTACTAGGTCCACTGAAGCCTAAGTGACCACAACCATTTAGAAAACATATTGAGACATAACTCCTTGGCTGGGTGGGTGAGGAGAACAGGCAGGATAATTTGGGACAAGCAAGGTTTTTAATTTTAGAGCCGTGGCTCACTGTATTTGATCTCAGCAAAACTCAAACCTATATTAAGAAATTGAAGATATTAGTGTCATGCTGAATCTAAATAGACTTGGTTTTGGAAGGTAAAGCAAGTGTTATATCTTGGCATTATGGTGGTAAAATTTTTATTTTAGAAGGATATCCAGCAGAGCCCGCTGCGCCATCATGGTGCCGCCGTCCCCGCTTCGCAATCATGTCAACATTACCTTGCATTCAAGGCAGGGAGATGGACTGTGCAGCTTTAGTATTCAGAGAGGCAGCTCTAGTATCAGCAAAAATAACATGGGGTCTGCTTATGGCCAAATTCACAGCCCTCTATTATGGTCTTCCCTTCAATCTGCACGGCAAAACAATATTCACTGCCCTCCTTCCCCCAGGCACAGTTTAGTACTAACTTCCAGCATAAGGCACACCATTTCAGTTTCAGAGTCTTTATTTTGTCTTCGATTCCTCCCCCCCCCTCGGATCACTTAAGGACGCGAAGGGGAGCAGAGCGGCGGAGGGACTTACACCGACACCCGCTCCCTTCCGGGGCGGAGCGGGGGCGGACCGCGGCGGAGCGAAGCGGGGACGGCGGCACCATGATGGCGCAGCGGGCTCTGCCTAACCCCTACGCGGACTACGACAAGTCTTTGGCCACCGGCTATTTTGATGCCGCCGGGAGGGTGAGTGGGATCGGGGTGAGGCGGCCGGGGTAGGAGCGGGGGCCTTCTTGGGGAAGCGCGGCGGCCGCTCCTGGGAAGGCCCCGCTCCCGCCCCGGCCGCGAAGCCAAGCTAAGCTGCCGGGAGCCCAGCCTGGTCCTGAGGTACCCAAGGGTTGCTAGCAGAGTCCTGTCAGGTTAAAAACCACCCGGTTTCTTGGTTGTGTTCTCTCTGGGTACCTCCAGCTTACCAAGAACCCATCTGCCTGCTGGTTTTTCCTTCAAGTTTAGTGGTTTGGGGTTTTTTTTCCCCTCCACAGCTGACCCCCGAATTCACACAGCGGCTAAATAACAAAATCAGGGAGCTGCTTCAACAGATGGAGAAGGGCCTCAAGTCTGCCGACCCGCAGGACTGCACCACGTACACTGGCTGGGCAGGTAGGGTGGCCGATCGGATGGGATGGAGCAGGAGCTCTCTGGAGCAGACTTCTAGGTCAGGCCAAGGCAGACCATGAGGTTTTTTGGCTCTTTGAACAATCACGGTACATCTGTGGCAAGAACATTGCTGCTTCTGCATGCATTAATCCATTTTTTAATCCATTAAAAGAAGGGGCTGTCTTTCTCAGCACTCCTTGTTTTTGGAGCAGGTTTCAAGCTGCAGAGGGAAGACTGTAGCATTGCAGGGCAGGACTGGGTCTTCTCTTGGTTAATAGTGCCAGACTTAGGCGACAGAGGAGGCCAGCACCTGCTTGAGAGCAAACATGGGAACCTCCAAAGACACTGGCTCCAAATCTGGCCACGGTGGGGATGGCAACAAGTAAACCAGTGCTCCATGAAGTAGGCAGATGAGTGCAGTGGGTCATTTACCAGCAAGGAGTCCTTGCATATGGTAGCGGTGAGTTTACGGCCTAAGATAATGTCCATCTTTTCTGTTCAGTTTGAATTTTATCTTATGACATTGTCTGATTGGCAGGTTGCTCCATTCCTGTTCCCCAGGTAGTGCCCCTCCACTTAGCCAGGGCTAGTTCTGCTCCAGTACCTGCTGGAAGGAGCAGAAATGCAAATGTGAGTATAAGGAAGGATGGAAGCCTTCCTCACACTAACTCTTGTGTGCAAAGCTTCCAGGAGCTTGTCTTTCTCCTGTTCTGCATTTTCAAACTGGTTTTCCTTCCTTGGGAGCATGCCCTGCCTTCCCCTCCCAATTCCTACCCACTGGAGCCAGGAGGACACACCTTTCTCTGCCGTCTCATCCTTGGCTACTGCTGTGTGCTTTGTCAGCTTTCCTGCGTTCTGTACTGTGCCAGGCTCCAGGGAGGGACACTGGGGTAGTTGCAATTAATCTCATGCTTGCTGCAAGATTTTTTGCTGCTGCTTTTTTTTTGGCAATACACTGCCATCCTAAATGGCAACTTTGCATTGTAATCTGGGTGTGGCTGGCTTGTGCTTGGATGCTATGGAATTCAGTGCCAACAGTTTGCTTGGGAGAATGATGTTCATTGTGTTGGTGCTAAACTAACGTCGCAGCTTGATGACAGCAATGTCAGAAAGGCCTGCTTGAAAATATTAGTAAGGTAGACCGACACTGAGAGCACTCCAGAGCAGTTCATAAGAAATACTAGGAAGCCAGTATTAAATTCCAGTGTGGAAGAACATTGATTTAATCAGTTGCTGCCTGGCAGCACTTTGCTGCTGCTGCTTGTGAGTTTATACATTTTTGTTCAGTGCTAGCTGATTTTACCTTGGGAGACAGGTTCAGTCTTCCAGTCTGTGTGACCCTGCTCTGAGGTCTCCTCAGATGAAAAGCACTCCATACTTAAAGATGGTCTCCAGTCATGGGGGTGCTACTTAGCATGATGATAGAGTCGACCTCTGGCCAAAATAATTCAGGAGATAAAGCAGGCGGACAATTAGCTGATGTTAAGAGTACTCCAGAAGTCTGTGAGAAGGTAAACACCTTTCCCCAGAGACCATGTTCCCTTTCCTTAGGGTGGCCTTAAGGAGCTTCAAGTTGGAAAGTGACTGCAGTTGTGAAACAGGTTGAGAGTTCTGGTAGGATTTCAGCTTTTTTTTATTTGGAAGGGAGTTTCTCAAAAGGGATTCTTCTCTTTTCCTCCCAGTGATCATTCCTCATTGGGCACACAACCTTCTCACCTTGGCTAATAGGATTAGAAAAAAAAAACATGGACAGATTTCCTGCAGGTCACAGCCAGCGAAGTAAAGTTTGCGTATATTACACTGTATCTTTGTCACCCTCCCTTCTTTTCTAATCCTAGCTATATTAATTTATTCAGTGCTGGTTTCCAGAGACAAAATTAATTGGGCCAAGACAGCAGCTTTTCCCTGTAATTGCTAATGTAGAAAAGGCTTGTTGAGTATCTTCTCATGTAAATCATTGCCCAGCAGTCTGAAGTCAACCCACACTCTTGTGGCTGCTAATAAGAGAGATTTCAAATGTGGCTCTCTAAGTGCAAACTCAGCGTGAAATATAACATACTTGTGTATGGGTATAATGTAGTACATTCAACATATGCTGGCATTTTACTTTGGTGCCTGTTTCTTTTCCAACACACTTGACAGACCCCTGTTCCCCTGGCCTGCATTTGTGCCAGGGAAGCCATAGCTTCTTGGCATGTGAAGTTGGAGCAGAGGGAGGGAAGGACCTGTATTTTCAGCTCAGAGGCAGTGAAAACACTTTGCATCACGATTATCCAGCGTACAGCTGAATGCCCTCAAAATACATATGAGTTGACTTCTTACAGTTTCATTCAGTTCCCCGTAGAGATCAGGGCCCCATAGGCAATACCTGGTATGTGCCTGGGTATAGACCAGACTTGGCTGTTGTGTTCTGTTTTGTCTTTTAATCAGTTTAGCTAGACTGCTGTAAGAGCTTTTGTGGTCTTAATCTGTTTCACTGGTATCAGAGTGTTGACTGAGGGAAGGTAAACTGCCGTAAGCTAATTCTGAATCGGAAGCAGTTTAAATCCTGGCAGAAGTACAACCGCTTCATCCATTTTCAAATAGATCAGCACAAGGATGCCAAAGAGTACGTACAAGTGTGTTGCTATTTCTCATAGTATAGAGGCCTTGCTCGAAACACTACCTCGACTGGGAGCGTAGACGATGGAAAGGGAATGGAAGGAGACTGACTTCACTCCTGTCACCTCTTAGCTGACTGCAGAAGCTAGGAAGCTCCTGAGTCCAGTGCCTGCTCGACCGTTGTGACCTTCCAAGCTGATGAGGTGATCTGCCACCTGAAATGGTATATAAGGGAGAGATTGCCCTTCCTTCACATTATGGCAGTGCCCTTGGAATTTGTTTCCCATGTGAGCACTCCCTTCTCTAGCAATGTCATGGTCATGGTTTTTGGAGCTCGAGGGCCTCTGAAACAGACCAGCGAGACCAGCTGGCCTGGCCCACCCACAGCTTTTGGCTGGCCTGTTGGCAGTTAGAGATGAGGACCAGGGCTGAGTTGCCTTTTGAAAGGACTCTTCAAAAAAGACACACCAGATGAAAGGAAAGCCATTTAAGAATGGGTAGAAACTCTGACCGTACCAGTTCAAGAAAGCTTGTGGAAAAACACCTTTCATTCGCTTTAGTGCAATATCTTAGTTTTAACCTCAGATACCAGAGAACTTGCATCTCCTTAAGAAAGTTTGGTTCAGAAAAACAGAAATCCTCAGATAATCCGTACAGAGTAAGAGGCAGTGAGGCTGCATTTGATGAGAGAGAATAGAGCGCCTTGTGTCATCCACACAAACCACATTCCTGCCAAGTGCTTGGTAGACAGTTTTTGTGAAATCTCTGTTCTTGGAGATTGGTCAGTATTTGACTGGACAAGGCTCAGAGCAATGGGATATAAATTTGAAGTTGGCCTTACTTTTAGAGGGTTGGATCAGGTCACCTCCATGGATCCTTTCTAACCTAACCTGTTGTAGGATTCTGTGATGGGGTAATGGGTAGTTTTGGTTTGGGGTGGACTCGTGTTTTTGTTTGGGTTTGGGTTTTTTTGAGGGGGAAAGCTTCTTTTGTAAAAAGTAAGGCTGGAGAAGCTGAGGCGTCCTGAGAAATGCCTCATAATGCACTAGGAAGGCAAGCTGCAAGCTGTAGTAAAATGCACCTGTGGCTCCGCAGACAGTTCTGAAGATGGGGTGATACAGCCTTCCAGAGGAGGTGTCTCACTGCCCCATTCAGCATGGCTTTGGCATGCATTTATAAGTGCAAGATAACATTCTGTGTGTCTGCACCAGAAAAGATGCTTATTATCCTTTGAGCTGGGCAGTAAATCTATGTCACCCCCTCTGTAACTTTTACTCCATGCCTAACTCCTTAAAATGACATGAGGTTTCTCACTAGAAACAAGCAGCCTTCATCACTATGTGCAGAGATAGGTTTCTGCTTCTTCCTTCTGTGTTTGACATCCTGCTTTGAGGGTGCTGGCTGAATTCCCTAGGTCAACACAAGATCTCTGAGCTCTTTATTATTGTAGATGGCAGGTTTGGAACTGGTCCAAATTAGGTGAAGAAATCTCTTGCAGCAACCTGGTGTCCTTTGTGAAAGGACCACATTGCAGCTCAGCTCCTGGTGGACAAGGAGGCATGATCAGAACAATCTAATGAGCATCCCTGATGGTGCTGTCAGCAAGGGGACCGCAGTGGAGCTGACTCCGAGCAGTGCTTCCTCTCACTTTTATCCACTGTGTTCAGCATGAAGGAGAAGTTTTGTCTCACTACTGCTGTTCTCCCACCAGCAGAACTGTTTGCAATGGTAGTGCAATCCAACATAAAGAACAAGCCTAAACTTGCAGGGAAGTTGAGGCACAGCTTTACTTCTCTTTGATCAACAGAATAGTCATATGGATGAGATATTCTTTCAGCCTGCTGCAGTGCTTTAGCTCTTCAGCAAGAACTTTTCTGGTATATACAGCAATGTATGCTCTGTTGAAGGCAATGGTTGCTAAAGTCAGGGCCATGAGCAGTAGGCAACTGGTGCAGCTGGTGCAAACAATTCCCATTTCTACTATGTACATTTAAGTCTCTTGATCTGCCCTGCTCATAAGAAATCTCTAATGCAAAGCACCCTTCTGCATCTACAATACTGCTTATACATGATGGCAAGAGGGGGGAGATGTTTACTGTCCTACTGGAGATGTTAAATAAACAGGCTTTGTGAGAGACATGCAGAATTTATTTTTGCCTCCTGATTCCCTGCAGTGAGCAAGCATCTCAGGCATTAGCACTCCAGTGTTTTGACTTCTCACACATTAGAGAGAGCAGTTTCGGTCATCAGAGCCCTACTAAAGGATATCCTGTCAGTAGCACATGTGTTCACTGCAGTCCTGCACTATCAAGTGATATCTGCATTCTCCATCACATGTGGCTATGCAGTAGGTCTTACGCTGCAAGGAGCAAAAAACTTGGAAGTCTGGAGAAACTACAGAGAAGGTGGTCAAATAGCAACCAATAAATAAAACAAAGCCCATACATCTTTGGCAGTAGAAGGCCACATGCAGCCACTGCATGGCAGTTCTGCTAGAAACAACCAGGACTCTGAGGTCACAAAAATAAGTCACATTTCCAACTGGGACACTGAACACAGACCTCCAGGGTACACAGAAATGGAGCAGACCCACTGCTTACCTAGCCCCATTTGACTGATGATGCCATGTTTGTATAGCACTTACAGTATGCCAAACAAACACCCAGTCAGCTGGCAAACCCTACCTGGTTAGTTGGGGTAAGGAAGGTATTACTGGAGAGGAAGTGAGGCAAAGCTGTGGAATAGCTTCTGCAGAGCAACACTGCCTAGCTGAGCCAAGTTCATTAGGTGAAATCTCTCTTGTCTCCAAACCACAATGCTTCTGAAATATGCTGCCTACATCTTGGCACACAGGTCAATATAGTATATTCCCCGCTCAGGTGACTGCATTTTGTATCCCTCTACACACATCTATAAACACTGCCTCTTTATGCATGGGCCTGCCCATCTCTGCTGGCCTTCCCTACTTTTGGGCTCACAGATAGCAACAGAGCAAGCAGCATGCTGAAGGCACCACTGCATTGTGCCCTTCTGATCAGCTTGAGAGTATGAATTCCTTGAGGAATGAGTTGAGAAAACTGCCTTTAGATTCAGTTTGTAAGGCCTTTGGGTTTTAAAGAAAAAGGAAAAATGAATTATTTGCGGAAGCAACTCATGCCTTCCATCCTTTAGTATAGGTCAGTGGTTTTTTGGAGTCTTTTCCAAAGATGCTTGGGCTTGGGAGGAAAGAGGGTGAGAAATGTTTTAAGAGAGTAGAGGCAAAGAAGTCAGAGAAAACAATGCTGAGACATTTACTTTCTAAGAATTCAATCCTAGCAGTGGTCTTAGCATGGTAGTTATGTACATAATTAGGGTGGTATGATGGCAGTGGGAATAGAAACTACTTACAAAGCAAAAAGTTGTATATTAAAGCAGATAAGAGTGCAAGTTGTGCTCAGACAGCTATCAGGCCTATTGTAGTGGGTTGACCCTGGCTGAGTGCAAGGTGCCACCAATGCCGCTCTATCACTCCCCCTCCTCAACTGGACAGGGGAGAGAAAATATAACAAAAGGCTCATGGGTCAAAATAAGGACAGGGAGAGATCACTCAACCAATTACCATCACAGGCAAAACAGACTCAGCCTAGGGAAAATTAACTTAATTTATTGTCAATCAAACCAGAGTAGGGTAATGAGAAATAAAACCAAATCTCACACCTTCCCTCCACCCCTCCCTTCTTCCCAGGCACAACTTCACTCCCGAGTTCTTTACCTACCCCACTCCCCAATGGCACAGGGAGACAGGGAATGGGGGTTGTGGTCAGTTCATCATATGTTGTCTCTGCCACGCCTTCCTCCTCAGGGGCAAGACTCATCACACTCTTCCCCTGCTCCAGTGTGGGGTCCCTCCCACGGGAGACAGTCCTCCACAAAATTCTCCAACGTGGGTCCTTCCTATGGGCTGCTGTTCTTCATGAACTGCTCTAGCTTGGGTCCCTTCCACGGCATGCAGTCCTTCAGGATCACACTGTTCCAGTGTGGGTCCTCTGCAGGGTCACAAGTCCTGGCAGAAAACCTGCTCCTTGGGCTCCTCTCTCCACAGATCCACAGGTCCTGCCAGGAGCCTGCTCCAGTGTGGGCTTCCCATGGGGTCCCAGCCTCCTTCGGGGACCCACCTGCTCCGGCGTGGGGTCCTCCATGGGCTGCAGGTGGAGATCTGCTCCACTGTGGACCTCCATAGGCTGCAGGGGGCCAACCTGCCTCACCATGGTCTTCCCCACAGGCTGCAGGGGAATGTCTGCTCTGGCACCTGGAGCATCTCCTTCCTCTCCTTCTTCATTGACCTTGGTGTCTGCAGGGTTGTTTCTCTTACATGTTCTCACTCCTCTCTCCGGCTGCAGTTTCTGTGCTGCAGTAACTTTTTTTTCCCTTCTTAAATACATTATCCCAGAGGTGCTACTACTGTCACTGATGGGCTCAGCCTTGGCCAGCAGCAAGTCCATCTTGGAGCTGGCTGGCACTGGTTCTGTCAGACATAGGGAAGCTTCTAGCAGCTTCTCACAGATACCACCCCTGCAACACCCCTGCTACCGAAACCTTACCACACAAACCCAATACACCTGTTAAAGTCTAGCTGTACTAGATGCTAAATAAATCAAGGAGAGTCACTTGATGTTTGCTATCTAGAAGAGGAGCGTTCCCCTTTAAAGAACAGCTTCATATCCACATCCTTATAGGTGAGTGATGACACCATACATCTGAGCTCTCTCTGGAAATACTAATACTGAACTGGTTAGAGAGAGGACAAGGTTATTGGCTTCAGGAGGAAATGGGAATTTGCCCTTAATATACATGTGGAATTGAATTGTCTGTAGCATGAAGCTTTGGAGATTACCCATGCAAAATGAGAAAACGATCTAAATTTAAAATTGTCCTCAGTACCATGGAAAGCAATTTTGCAGCATGCTTGCCCCCTTCGCCTTACCACATCAAAATCTGCAGAGAATGGCTTTATTAATTTAGGTTTAAACACAGGGCCTGAGTCGTCTTAGAAATGGTTACTGGTAAGGGAAGAAATAAGCTTCTCTCAGAGTGATGTAGGTCAGTAGCTTTCTTCAGTGCATGTTTGAGGATGCCTTCCAGATCAGAAGGATGGTTCAAATGTGGCAGACCTTTCAGACACAGACATACTGAGGACTCCTCAGTTGCCTACTAAATGCTTCAAGAGCTGAATGAAGTCAGAGCACACAGAGGCAAAGGACATCAATTGATGTGATTTCTCAGTAGCGGAGTTGTTTCTGTAGCTGGCTAGCCCATTGGAAAACTTTAGGGAGGACCATGCAGCCTTTTCAAGCATTCCAGGTAGCTGTGTATGTTTCCGACAATCATGTGCTGCAGAGGAGAGTCAGGCAGCCCCTTTCTTTTCTAGGATGCACGAGTCCTTGGAGTAGGGCTTGGGAACTGCTCAGCAGCAGGAGGTGATGTCCAG
>JANZLQ010000001.1:15319762-15345534 GCA_026212715.1 Elanus axillaris
GGTGCTTCCCAGTAGGAGGGATGGGGGGGGCGTGGGGGAAGAAAAAAAAAAAAAGAGATGAGTAGGATGTCTCAAGGGTGCTGCTTCTCAGTGCTGAGGACGTGTTACTTTTTTTAAAATCCAATCCAAGCTAGGTGACCCAGCCCTTTACCTCCTGGGATGGGAAAAAATAATTGAGGTAGGGTAACAACTCCACACTGCTCTGCCACAAGTACCATCTTGCCCAAAGATTTTTTTTTCCTCTACTGTTTAGCAGCAGTCCCAGGTACAGTTGACAGATTTTAGGTTTGTCTAGGTCTCGTCTTCCACTTCTCACTATTAAAATTGTATGTAACCTGTGTATCAAAAGCTCTGCTGTCCTCCAGGACCTCCTGGGTCAGACACTGCTGTTTGTCTTGACCTGCAGTCTAGTCGCGAGCAGCATCAGGTACAAGGTCACAAAGCAGGAAAAGAAGCTGTGGCTGCTGCAGCTGTGGGTTATGCCCCTGGATGTGCCTGAGAAGCCTATCTAGAAGGCTCATGCCCTAGACAAGGCTGAGGGCCAGGCTTTTACATTCATTAAAACAGCCAAGGCATACAGTGGGAAGGGTAAACTTTTCAGGTGGGTACAACCTTTTATGTTCCTTTTGCAGGCATTGCTTTGCTGTATTTGCACCTGTATGATGTGTATGGAGACCCAGCATACCTTCAGGTGGCCCACGAGTACGTGAAGAAGAGCCTGAACTGTCTGACAAGACGATCCATCACTTTCTTGTGTGGAGATGCCGGGCCCCTGGCAGTGGCTGCTGTTGTCTACAACAAATTGCAGAACCAGAAGCAGTCAGAAGACTGCATCACTCGGTAAAAAACACTTGGTTACATCTTTGACCTAATCTTCCACTTGCTCACAGAGCTGATCTGGGCTTGTACCAGGCACTCTTCACCAAGCCTGAATACATTTTGTTGCAGTCCTATGTGAGACATAATCCAGTAATTTAGCAAGGCAGTGCAAATTTGTCCTGCCCTGGGGAAAGAGCTGGCTTAAGGACAAACATGCTTGCCTGGCAGCCTGCAGGCTGGGGAGCAAGGATATTGTTCAGCTGGTATTGCTATCTTAAAAATAATTCCAGTAAACACAGAAGGAAAAAAATGCCCAAATTTAAAAAACCCAGAAGGTGAGGTTTGGGTTTTTTTTTCAGAACCTTTAAATTTAGCTTTACAGGCATTTTGATGAAAAGGAGAAATGTGGTAGGATTATTAGATTAATTTTGTCACTCACTTCCACTTGCTATTTGTTAGTTGACTTTGACTTAAACCTGAGATTGACAGTATCTCTTTCAACTGCTAAATGCAGCTGGTTGTGATTAATTTCTTTCTATTTCCTGCCTTTCCTCAACTGTTTTCAAATGTATTTTTGTTGGCTACTTAAGACAAGGACAAACAAGCAGTCCTACAGGCAGATCAGCATGTGGCAGAGGAAGGAAAAAAGTTAAGGAGATGCAGTTGCAAGCTTTTCTTGCTTAAGGGAGATCAGTTTTGAGAAGGTGAGAAACAGCCCTGTAAAGAGTTTCCATTTACGCGTGGTCAGCACAAAACCAAGACAAAACCCCTGACACTTCAGAACAACACTGAGTGCCCTTAAACAGCCATTAGCAAGTGACACATAATATTAATTTTAAAAGCCATGGGTGGGAATCAGAGGAGCCTAACACCAAGTTCCCACTTTTTTAACTAAGAATAGCTTCTGGTTTATGTAGATACAGTCAGTCTGAGGACAGAACTCTCTTCTTTATTCTTGAAATAATCTGTGGTTTACGTTTTGCTTAATACTGTGTCAGAGTGGTGAATCTCACTATGATTTGCTAACAGAAAGGGAACTAATCTGTCAAACAGTACTGCCAGCTGTGATCAATGCATAAGCCCCAAATTGTGAAAAGTCCCTAATTCACATTTTCTTGCTGTAGCTCTCCCCTCCCCGTATCCCTCCTGTTCTGCCTGCAGTTTTGTGGCAGAATGGAAACTCATGATTAATTCTGCACTGCCATCTAATGGCATAATAAAGGCAAAGCCTTGGAAATTGGTTTCTTCATATATCTGAGAAGAGGAAAAAAGAAAAACACGGCTTTCTGGAAGGAACGGTTACACTGTCCTTACTCTGCCACCAATTCCCAGAGTAGTTAGCCTGGCCATGCTACCTTTAAAAATAGAGTATTTCTTAGAGAAATTGCTCCCTTAATCAAAACTCTTAAATGTATTTTGAATATGCTGTTTAGTTACAGAACAGTTGCTAAATTATGCAATGCAAATGCATAGGAAGTGCACTTCTATTACAGCTGTGGAGAAGGAGGAGCTCTTGTTCATTTTGTTCTCTGTCTTTTAAAGAACCTCATCTTTACAGAGCCTGAGGAGACAATCCATCAGCCATGTTTTACCTGCAGTAGAAGAGACCGAAGCATGTTTTTTCTTAGCTCCTTGCTCTTGCCTAAATGAGATCATGACCAACAAATGTGCTTTTATGCTCTGGAGAGACTAACATTTCAGGGCAGCCCATTTTCCAAAAGCCTGTGAAAATCTGAGCTGTGTTCTAGGAGTCCTCTTTTCCCTGCCATCTCCCACCAATTCAGAAGGTCAAAGGTTTGCTTTTAGAGCCAGCAGCATATAAAAATCCCATCATGCTCTGTAGCTGCCTTGCTTTCCCTCTATCCAGAAACTGCTGATTTTTGACAGTTGAGGTAATAGGCTGATATATGAGCAGGACTGGTTCTTCCTTTCAGGGACCCTGATTTACCCCTCGTGCCCAAGAAATGCATTCTGCGTGCAATCAGTTCAGCAGCATCCCAGGCATCTCTTGCTGCACGCATGCCATGCAGCCCTGCCTCACATTTCAAAACAACAGAAACTGCTGGCAGGCTTCCTCCCCTGATTATCCTGGCTGGGAAAGCAGCTAGAGGTAGGTGTGGTAATGCATAAGGAGCAAGAATAGTAGCTCCAGCTGCTCCACATTTCCCCATGAAAAGAAGATTTCACATCCAGACCTCATAAAATCCTTGCTGTGGGTATTACTGTTTGTCCACCCATCCATTCTTTCTATTGCACCTGACATCTCAGAGCTGAACATCACCAGCCAGCAACTCTTCTGGCCAGCCTGCTGCTGAGCAGAGTCCATCTGGAAAAAGAGTCCGTTTCCTCCTTGGAAACCCTCCTTTTCATCTGCCTTCCTTGGCTCTGGGGACAGGGGACATGAGGAGGCAGCAGGGCTTTCCTTTCAGCGCACACAGCTGAGAGGAACCCGTGCTTACTCGTAGTCTTGGATGTAAAGTCTGTCTCTTGGGTTTAATCTATGACAAATCTCCCCCATGGAGCAATGCACATCTCAAGTGGCACATGAGAAGACAGGGCTAATCCATCTTGAGACACTGCTTTCTCCTTTCTCCTTCAGTATCCCTGCTCACTTTTAGTCCAGTGCCAAGGCAAAGTTTTCTGCGGTGGAGAGTCACAGCCCTCCATCCTCTCTCTGCTCTGAGGGTACTCTGTACATTTGGTTGCTTCTTTTGCAACACATTGTTCTGCCCAGGAGCAAAGACTGCCAAGACTCCTTCTCTGCTCCTCACGCTGCTGTGACGGGGAAGCCCCACACCCAGCTCTCCTGGCTGGTTTCTTAGCCCTCTCCCTGGTGCAGCCGCAGCAGGAAGCAGCTGAGGGAACAGCCTTGAAGCCACTTATGCTGGTATTTTAAAAGTGATGGCATTTTTCAGATTGCTGTCTCAGGGGTGAACAAAAAAATAAAATCCAAACCAGTCATAACCCTGCCTGCTGCTCTGACAGGGAAGGACATCCAGCCTTGTTGGAAGCGTGATGAGAGGCCAAACAAAGGAGAAATTGCATCAAGAGTGAATTGGGCTACAAAGCACCAGTGTGAATAGCTGTCAGTCTCTGTTAGTACTACAGGAATATCATCAACTTTGTAACATGATAATAAGAATAATGGCAAAGAAAATATCTGACACCAGCAGACCTCTTGCTCTGTACTTGTGCACTAAAGCCTGGTGCCAGCCAAGCTGTCCTCAGTGTGGGGTTGAACCACAGCCCACAGCACTCACACTCTGCTGAGCTATCCTCACTACTGCTCAACTCTCCATAGAGATTTCTTAAATGTGCCACAGAGGCTTGATGTTAAACAACATTTCCAGCCTCTTCACCCTACCTCTTACCTAGGTGTTTAGCTCATAAAGGCACCTCTTTCTCCACTGACAGAGTAGCCCTGGCCACTTGCGGGCATGGAGAGAAAGGGGCAGACAGAAAACTGTCATGACTTCTGAGCTTAAGGGGTGAGATTCTTCCACGTACCATCAGCACCAGTTTGACTTCCTAGCATTCCTTGAGCAGCCAAATTAAACAGTATAGTATAGTTTGAAAATAGTCATTTTTGGCAGAGGGTCTGCCTTGCCAACAGCATCACAGAGAGGTAATGGTGGGCAGCCTTTCCTGAGCAGACAGCAACTTTATGCTGACCATTTCCCATAGCCCAGGTTTCCCCACAAGTAGGTTTCCCACAGCTGGTGCTCTCAAAAACAAGCACATAGTGTGGCCTCATTGTAAGGAGCTGAGAAGATTAAAGGAATAAGCCAAACAGAAAGCAGAGGGTAAGGGGGGATTCTGCAACTTGTGTAGCAGGAAGGCTGAGACCCAAAGACTGGCCTGACATCTTCCAGGGCACGGACACATGAAGGAACAAACCATGGTTTTGAGCTCCAGTCTCACTACTTGGTTACGTGGCTTTGAGTGTCCTCTAATTTCCCCCATGTGAATTTTTCTTTGTAGTTTGCTCCATCTACACAAGCTTGATCCAAGAGTACCAGATGAACTATTGTATGGGCGCATGGGCTATCTCTATGCACTACTGTTTGTGAACAAGCACTTCGGAGAGGAGAAGATCCCTCAAAGTCACATTCAGCAGGTACTGTGGCTTCTGCTGATTTGTTAGCTGTCTTTTCCCATCTAGCTCATCTTTGGGCAGATACAAATCAATGCTAGATGTAGAGAGCTCTGGCAACAAGGGAGAAACCACATCACGGTACCCCTGCTGCTCTTCTTCCAAAGGGACAAAGCACCACACCCACACTCCACCACCCATATAAATCCATAGGCAGTACTGAATTGGCATTTCACTCCCTTATAACAGTCTTCCCTCTGCTTGGGCAGAGAACCAACTCTTTTGTTCTGTGTCAGGATACTCACTGTGCTGTGTCCAAGACAGCAGCATTTCCCTCACCCACATCTGCTCCCATCCACAGGTCTGCGAAGCAGTTGTAGCCTCAGGAGAGAGCTTGGCCAAAAGGAGGAACTTTACAGGAAAAAGCCCACTGATGTACGAGTGGTACCAGGAGTACTATGTAGGAGCAGCCCATGGTTTGGCTGGGATTTACTACTATCTCATGCAGGTAAGAGGAACTGGAGGGGAAGGGCCTTTAGCAGCTGTTTCACATTTCTTTGAACAAGGAGGGGCATTTAAATTGGCTCTTGGTGTTGTCAAGTTGGGTAAGATCTTTTGTGTGGTAGACTTACTCCGGTGTCCGATGATGCATCCCCACTTCTAAAGGTTTTCCCCATGTCTCTTAAGATTGAATTTCCCACCTCCATGGACATCTGTAGAGAAACATGACCTGCATTATACCAGCAGTTTCACATAATGGAGGCCTGTAGGTAAGCTGGGTCTGAGCTTCCCCCTCTTGAGTTAATTGCATACAAAGTATTCCCGTTTGCTGGTATGTGTGGACTTCCTGCATTTTTTGAGGTGGTTACTTGAAGCAATCTCAGATTGTTACAGAGTGAGAATCTCTGTAAGAAAAGCATGATGAAAGAGATTGTTCATAGTAGGAAAATGGGAAATGCCTTTGTTTCCAAATCAGGGCTTATATCTAAATGTGAAAGAGGTGAGACTTTTTACTTTGATAAAGCAGCTGAGTTCTGTAGTGCCTGAAACAGGCAGGGCAAGACAAGAGGCAAGACAAGGGAGCTGCAGTGCCCCTTTGCTTTGATGCTGTCTTTCTCACAATTTTGCACAACTCACTGGAGCTCTGGGAATATTCCCTTCCCTGGCTCTGAAATGAGGGTGATAATTCCCCTATGTTGGTCACTTTGTACATAAATTTACAGTGCTTAAGCTCTTAATAACATTGCATTTCAAAGCATTAAGGGCACCCACTGAGTAACGCAAATTATTTTAACATAGCAATCTTCATAGAAATAGGTGATATCTTTTACTAGACCCAGCTCTCACAGCAGGTGGAAAAAAAGCCACCAGTTTTCAAGTATTTGAGCTTTCCTTCAGGATCCTCAAAGTTCAAGCCCATACACATAATAAGCGGAGTTCCTGTGAATACAACCCTCTTATGCAACTCGGAGAAGAAGGAGTGGTTGGTGGTTTTTTTTTAAGCAGAAGGAGATTTGGCAAGAAGAGGATGCGAGGTGATTATTCCCCAGGAGTACATAATGGCTAGTTGGGAGCAGGGGAGACAGCAGTGTGCTGTGAGCCCAAATTTGCACTGAGTCTTTAAGCTTGTTCCCAGGCTGATGTTTTAAATAATTTTAAGTATAAGGCTACCCTAAAATGCTGCATGAGCTCCATGCTTCTCTGCTGTATGAAGTACAAGGATCCTGGATCAGCCAAGCATGATGCACAAAAAGCCTTGGGTGAAGCAAACAAGGGAAATATGGAGAGGAGGACATTGAACTTTTATCTCTAATGGTTTTACAGCACAAGTATTGATTTTTAATTTTCACCCTATCAACCTGGGAACAGTGTGATCCTTAGATGAGAGTGTTTACTGCACTCTGCTGTGGGAAATTAGAACTGCACAGATTTCATGTGAGGCACTGTCATTGGAAGAGGACACTAAAGCTACTCCCTTGCTTCCATCTGAGGTCAGCAGTGAAGCCACTTGTTTGCAGTTACACAGAAACATCTGTGAAAATGCAGCATCACAGCCCACCAGCTGGGCTGACCCAGCAGCTCAGAGCTGAGATGCTCTAGGTGCTAGGAATCACTCCTGGTATTCATCCTTAATACTGATTTTAGACAGTTTATCTCTCTACCCCAACTCTGGTACCTGAAACTATTCCTAATCATCTTCAGGAAAAGAAGCAGCAAGTTCTCTTGCTTAGAGGGCCAGGTGACACACTAACAACAGTCTTTGTTTCTGGGGATGCAAGGGTATGACTGGCAGTAGGTGCATGCCAAAGGGCAGAGCAGCCTGGGACCAAGTGGGTATTTGTGATGTGTGAAAGCCTGGACCACAGAAATTATACTTCATTTGCAAGGAGCAAGAGGGAACATTGCTATAGTTGTTTCTGCCTTTCATGCAAATCTTGGGCCTCTTATGGACAGACAGAATGGTAATTCTCCATGATTTAACACTTTCTGTCTCTTAGCCTGGTCTTGGAGTGAGCCAAGTAAAACTGCACAACACAGTCAAACCCAGCGTGGACTACGTCTGCCAGCTCAAGTTCCCATCTGGCAATTACCCTCCATGCATCAATGACACCAGAGATCTACTCGTCCACTGGTGCCATGGGGCACCAGGTGTTATCTACATGCTTGTCCAGGCCTACAAGGTACCACAAATCTTGCAAAGACTCTTTGGGGACCCCTAAATGTGGAACTTTATCATGGAGAAGACTGTTGAGACACACACCCCCCCGCCTGAGAGTAGGATGGCTTGTTACAATGGAATCACCCTACAGGGACGACTGACCGATAAGGAAATTAGTCTTTTAAAAAAATTGTTTCTGAAAATACCCATTAGCTGTGTGGGATGTACTGTTGCAGGTGACTGATGGTGACAACTAGTTGTGTGAAATAATGGTCATACAGCCCCATTCATCATATCAAAAACATCCTCCTTTAAAGTAGACAGCAAAGTCACAGCAATAAGACTTCAGTAGGAGAGAAACTAATTAACCCAAGCCTCCCCGCTGACACAGGGATGCTTTTTTTGTGGAGGAAATCACCTCAGCAAGAGGGAATATTTCTTGTCCCTACAGGTCTTTGGGGAACAGCAGTACCTAAATGATGCCCTGCAGTGTGCAGAAGTGACCTGGCAGTATGGGTTACTGAAGAAAGGCTATGGGCTGTGCCATGGGACAGCTGGCAATGCTTACGGCTTCCTAGCACTGTATAACCTCACTCAGAACATGAAATACCTGTACAGAGCCTGCAAGGTAAGAGCCTATGTGAGGACAGGAGAGGGGAGTATTCACTTCTGCCTTTTACATCACCACCTTTGCAACCCAGTTTCTAGTGTGGCAGAGGTGCAGCCAGATCTGACCAGCTCCACCAGAACAGTCCTTCAGCAGTGCAGTCACTGTCTGACAGTATGTACAGAAGGAATATCTTGCAGAAGCCTGCTCTGCAAGGGATAATGTGAGGATGAGGGTGGTATTTTTTTTTTAAGATCTGTTTTTAACAAAATTTGAACACTTTTTTGTTCCTCTTTTCTCAGTTTGCGGAGTGGTGTTTAAGCTATGGCCAACATGGGTGCCGCACTCCAGACACGCCATTCTCTCTCTTTGAAGGTAACCTCCATCTGTAGGCTTGTATTTTGCTCCTGGATCTGAGCCAGTCCAGCACCAAAGAAAAGGAAATACACGCTCCACTGAAGTCTTTGTAAAACTCAGTGTAGAGGATGGGAAGGAAATTGTATTCATTGTTTCTATCCTTTCCCGGAAGCAGTCTTCTTGTAGCACAGGCTAATGTCTTAGCTGGAGCATCTTTTCCTCCTTGGGCTTCCCGCACAGATTCTGCACACAGGTCTCAAGGGGAATTCTTTAATGTGTACAGGCCAAAGTCTACCTTATGGTAATTTGTAGCCTGGCTTCTCAGGCAGTCTTTTTTCTGTGGGTTTTTAAGGATTGAAGTCCTTCATGGGCTTTCCAGTTCTGTTCCAAAGGTGAGTGAGGAACAAATGGGGCTGCTTTTGTAAGTGTTGTTGGCTTCTATGGCACTTTGTGGCTCCTGCTAACGGCTCCCCAAAATCTGCCATCAGCAGGTATCGCTGAAAGAGCCTGTTCCTCAACTAATGTAACTCTCCCTAGCTTTGCTTCAGGCCAAGGAACAAGAACAGTTACATCATTGAGATAACAATGTCACAGGGTCCAGAGTTTTGCAGAGATACTCAGTTTGTTAAACCTCTGGACAGGTAAAGCAGAAGGGAGGACGCTGGAGGGGGGACAACCCATCGTGTTTTCTCAGGTGCTTTTCAATGTTTGATTAACTTTAAAATGCTTTCCCCACTGAAGTACCTAAGTTGCTTGGGAAACCTGGGTTCAGAACTTGGAAATTATTTAGGTCATTCTGAAAATGTTTACTTGCCTTCTGCCTTCATGACTCATTCTCCCCCTGGATCATTGATAAAATGGATGCCCAAAGAAAATCTCTCTGAAGCACATTGTCTTTTCTTATCCTCAGGAATGGCTGGAACAATTTACTTTCTTGCTGACCTGCTTGTGCCAACCAAGGCCAAGTTCCCCGCATTTGAACTCTAAATCTGAGGTTGGCAATTTCCTGCCTGAATCCTTCTACACTTGGAAAAGAAGTTTGAAGCTGCTTTCTCCTTCTTCCAAACTCATCCTTGTTCACCTAACTGAATGTAAATCCATACTCCTGAGGGCATGCTAAGTTCTCTAGTCATCTCATTGCATTGTTTCAATTTAAAAGACGGAATGCAGGTTTTGCTGGTGTCTCTTAACAATGCAGGGCTGCAGGTGGCAGCAGGGAGAAAATGTACAGTATTTTGTTGGCTATAGAGTTTTGCTATTTTGTGTATCCCATTTCCTGGGAGAAAGTTTTCTATTAAATGTAACTTTGGCCATTTAATTTTGGGTTTGGGATGTTGTTTTGTTTTGGGTTTTTTTGTTCTGACAATAATTGCAGGAATTTAGTTGCCTTTAGAGAACAAAAGATGAAAAACTGAGACTATTGCCCAGCAAGTTGCTTTTAAGTGTTTTTTCTGAGCACCCAGGGAGTAGGCAGTTCAGTAGCTGGGCTGCTCTGCATGAAGTGAATGTGATGGACTATGGATTCTTTATATATGTTTCTTTAATGTCAGATTGCAAGTGACACAGCTGGAACTGACATGCTAAAACCTTGTCCTGAATTTTCCACCTGTCTGCTTTAAAGGCAATGGTTATGTATAGCTCTTTTGTGCATTTTTTCCAGTGACAGACAAATAATCCACTAGGTTTTGTGCTTATTTGCCATCTTATGCTAAACTTTGCAAAAGTCCATTGATCATCTAACAGAAAACTCCAATCTAAAAGTGAGTTAAGCATGCTTGCTGGTGTGGTCTCTTCTGTTAAGCTTTGAAAGTTTATTTTGCAGTCTTTATTTAAAATTTTGTATGAATATTATAGGTGTTAGGTGGTACCAGGCCCACCAGCAGCAGCATGGGAAAAGAAATGTATTCTACTGAGTTCTGTCAGTGTTTAACCTATTACCTGTATAGATGTTGTTTACATGCTTTGTTTTATAAGCTTTCCTGAACCTGGATAATTTGAGTCACTTGTTTGCCTTGTTACTGCTTGTTGTATTTTGATATGCAACCACACATCCACCCAACTGGAAAATCTGCCCTAGGTTAAATAGCTTTGACCTGTCAAGCAGACCAGATACTTGCAAGGGATAAATCTGCTTTTCTGTCCTTAGCTGATGGTACAGTAATTTGCAGCAAATAGGGACCTGACCCTGTAAACCACTTTCTGGCACAGAGCATGAGCTAAACACTGAGCACAGTGAGTTACTGATGCAGCCATGCAGCCGTACTGCTTTGTGCTGTTTGAGGGCAGCTCCCCAGCTTGCACAAGAGTAGGTGTGGGTTTTAATCTTTTAAGGGCCCAGTTGCTGAGTGCCTCAGGCCACTTAAGAGCAGGCGAGCAGCTGCAGGGCAGTACAGCCAACCTCCAAGCCAGCACGCCCCTGCACTAGAGATAAGTGAAGGAGGAGGACCAAACCTGGCACACTAACACAGCTAGCTCACATGCGCCTGAACACAAGGCAGCCTAGTCCCAGCAGCATAGGCAGACCCTCAAGAACTTCCTGGATGGCCTGCTCCAGCAGAGTAGAAACCATTCCTAGAAGGCTGCCTGTTTCCTGAAAGCCCAGCCTCCTCTGCCATCACATGTTTCTGGAAGTTCACCAGAAGACAGCCAGAAGCACAGAGAAGCTCATCTGCTTTGGGCTGGGCATCCCTGTCAGAAGCCTCAAGCTCATGCAGACTCAGTGGTGGTCAGCCCCTATCATTCATGGGGCCTAAACAACACAGGGAGGTGACTGGAAAAGAGAAAGCACAGCCTTGAGAGCAGGATTTGGCTAATCAAACAGTTTGGAGGTGGGATCCTGTAGTATGAGACCCAGCTTGGCTGGTATGATGGCAGTGTAGGGACACTGCTCTCAGCCTGGGTTTCTCCCAGGCACTGCTTCTGTAAAGGTGATGGTTCATGCAGCCTGGTGTCATGGCAGCATCACATCCCAGGGTTTGTACACTGATTAGGGAATTGTCAGGGCCTGATGTACAACTACTGAGTGAAGCACGATTTATTAAAAATACTGAAATGAACAAGCTTTGGGTTATTTTTATCCCCCTGCTTTGTGACCAGGATTCATGTCTGAAGAGATCAAGATATGCCACAACAGCCACTCTGGTGGCTCCTGGAGGCTCATTGGCCTCCCACCCACCCTGAGTGTTAAACAGTATTTCACACATTTTAACCTGTCTCCAATCTGTCAAGGCCAGTCCTGTGCTTTTCCTCACAGGCTATGCTTTTCTAACAGGACATCCTTTTGTAGTGCTGTGTCTGTCCAAGGCCACATTCTCCCTGCTGTGGCTTCCATTGGAGACCACAGCCCTGCAGGTTAGTCTTAATTGCACCAAAATACACCTGTGTGCACCACTGGCCACCAGAAAGAGGATGTGGATCCTCCACAAAAAGTACCTCTTCCCCAGTGGAAGGAGGGACAGGCTGCCTTGGGGAGCCTGTGACTGTCTAGCACCAGAGGCTTTAAGACCAGCCTATCAGGAATGGTATGCGCCTTCCAGCACAAGCATAAATTAGGTTGCCTGAGGTCCTATACAGCCTGGTTTTTTACAGTTTTCATTTCTATTAAGGTTTGTGGTAAAGCTCTCCAGGGAGGGGGGCCAGCCATTGGGATGGGAAAGAAGCATAGTGTAGAGTTTCTCTGGTTGCCCTTCCTTTCTCTTACAGGGGTATGGTGCTACCCATTTCCATCCATCTTTACGCCAAGCGAAGCGTGCAGGAGCAAGATGAAGCCTGAAAACACACAACTGCTCCTGCTTCAACAAACTACCTGAGAGGGCCTTTATCAGAAGTGTAGGTGGTTAACATTTAGCTCTTGATGATGGCTATGTTTGTCCATGGCAGTGTTCTGTTTTAAAAAATCAAGTGCCTTATACTCCCAAGAAATAAGTAAAAAAACATTTTGAATGCATTGCCATCTGGCTCGGTTTGTGTTGACCTCCTGTGGTACCAGTGTGATCAGCAAGATGAAAAATGTCACAAATACTGTTAACCAAAAGCCATCTGTAGCTGTGCATCTCCCCCAAGAAGCTGTTGTGGTTTCAGCTCTCAAGAGCTGACAGCAGCCTCAGCTGTGAAAGAGGTAACATAGGGACAGTGCAAGGGGACAAATACATTATTGCTGCCTCTGCCCAACTTACTTTATTTCCTATTGCTGCATATTAACTTTTCAGCTCACAAACTGTGATCAGCACAGATGCTAAATCCATGGCTAATACTGTGTTGCAAGCAAATCCACCCCCTCCGGTGAGCACTGGTCAGCCCAGACAGCATTAGCAGTTAAGACACACAGCTCATCTGATAAATCAGTTTACAAACTACTGCTGCAGTCATTTAATGCATGCTGGTTTCACATTGAAATCACTTCAGAGTAGGCTGCTGGCTTCAGCATGGCAGACACCTTCCTTGTGTTGATAAGGAAGAAGGACAGAAGAGCAACTCGGCCTCCACAAATCCCAGATCTGTCCCTGTCTGGGGGCAGAAGGCTTTGTTCCCATCTGACAGGCATGGAGCTGGGCAAGGTGGAGAATGAAGGTTGCATGCCCGATGTGCAGTGCCACAAAAGCAGCTGCGGGAGAAGCAGCCATGAGGGCCACAAAGTTGCTGCTGAAGGGCTTCATTTACACAAATCGGACAGACAGACCTTGGTTCTCCAGCTTCACATCTGACTTCCATCCCTCTGCGCCACTATCTCACCTTTTCCCATTCCCCTCTTTTATTTTGTTCATGTTTTTCCAGCACAGTGTAATACCTTGGCCAAATGTGAGTGGGGTTTTCTGATGGCAACACCTGAGGGAATGTGGCTGGTCCCAGTGAGGCCACAAGTCCTGCTCCAGGCCAGCAAGGTCCCAGCACATACGGTTGATCTGTTGCAAGAGATTCTATTTTATGTTTTAAATTATTTTTTTATATTGGGAAGAACAATTCCTCACATCTTCCTGCCCAGAATGGCTGAGGCCTTTGGCCAAAGCATCCCCTGCGTCCCTTTAGCTGTACCTGGGAAAGAAACCTGAACTGAAGGCCAGTACCCAGACCAGGAAATCTAAACCCCAAGAGTTACAACTCAACATTACAAAGTGTCTGAAGATAAAATCCAACAGAGCAAGAAGCAGCAGATCTGCCCAAAATAAGCACCTGAGGAAACATGCTGGAGCCAGGCTAGGGTTGCCCCTGGCAGGGAAGCTGGCCTGGGGCACGCCTTGCCTAAGGGTGGGTGGAGGGGGCCTCAGGTTGGGCTGTGTGGCCCCAGCAGGTGGCAATGCAGCCTGACAGCAGCAAGCACCTTGCCACTGCCTAGCAATGCCTGCACCATGAGCTGCTAAATTGTACCTGGAGAGAGCTGAGTTTCAGTTCTTGGGTAGCCCTGGGAAAGTTGCTCAAACCAAAAAGCCCACATGGATTAGGCTGTATTTGTATACTGTGTGGGATGACAGAGATGTGAGAAATGTGGAAGCCATTAAGAAGTACACAGCCTCCAAGTGAGTCATATACACCCTTGAAAAAAAAACCAAAACAAAAAAGCACATCTTTCCCAATCCTGCCTGAAGCCACCCAAGCTCCTCCACAAGCCCCTGCAGGGGAGGACAGCTCCTCATGCTCTTCCACCACATGGACATGCTTTGAAGGAAATGCTCCTCCGCATGTTGGTTGAAAACTCTCAGTTTCACAGACATTGCACAAGTTCTGCCACCAGCTGCTTCCAACTCCCAGGAACTAGAGAGCCAGCAACCCCCTTCCCCACAGGCTGCCTTTGGCTCTGTCAAGTCTCCTGCACTGAACATGCTTCCCCTAGAACTCCACAGGGTTTAGGGAGGTCCTAAAAGGGCAAGAACATCAAGAAAACCCATCTGGGCACACACGTAAAGGTGCCAAAGCTCACCACAGACATTTTGATGTCAAGGGAACAACCAAACCTAGGCAGGCTGAAATGGCTCCTGCAGATGGGCTTGCAGTGCTGTCTCTGTTGGGACATGGCCTGAAGCCAACAGGGCCAGGGCAGCCTCACGTCTCCCTGACCCTGCTGACAGGCAGTCTTGGGAGTTTTCAGGCACCTCCTTATTTCTGCCACACATGGGGACAGAGGAGTACAAGGTGGGGAACAGGACCCTATCGAGTGGGGGGTTTCAGGCCAGTGGGTTTTTTCAGTTTTTCAGGGGGAACCCTGTGCACAGTCGGTGTGCAATGTTAGCATCCAAACTCACTCTCAGCGCAGCAGGAAGCAGATAACTAAGCTTAGGCCAACATAGACTCAAAACCACAAATTCTGTATCATAGCTGGTATGGATGGATACTGCTGCATCTTTATAGCTAGCCCTTTCAACTAAACAAGCACAGCTCATTAACCTTTGCAAAAGTGGCAAGCATGGATTTCCAGATTATAGCTGGAACTGAGAGGGTTGATTCATTTACTGTTCTTCCTGAATCAATCAACACAGCTCGTACCTTCTGCTTGCCTTTTTGGTTTTGTTTTTCCTCCTTACCTTTGCTTTTCTCGGTGGCAGTAATTTTCTGGAAAAATCATTTACGTGGGCCAGACCTGCAGCTGCATAAAGCCCATGGAGTTAAACTGATTTAGAGCAGTTTAGGACCCAGCTCTTCTGCAACAGCTGAACATAGAAGTCAGAGGGAGTTTAATTAACTTTGAACAGTTGATCAAATTTCAGGCCTAGCTAATAAACCTGTTTGTGCCTGACCTTAACAGCAAATCTGGCTATATTAAGGGATCCCACCAAGATCTGACAGGTAGGTTTTTGTTGGGTTCAGGGGTTTTTTTTGAAAGAAGAAGCAAACTCTTCCATCATTCAGGAGGTCCCTTGTAGAACATTCCCTTACCATGAGCTGGAAACAGATACACCACCACTCTTTGCTTTAACACAAACATATTTACATCCCTCCTGTACCTGTTTTGCTTTTGCAAAAAAAAGCAATCTTTTGCTAAAGATTACAGAGTATCATGTCATACCAACTAGGCTTCAGAGAGCTCCTTCCCAGCTCTGGAGTGAGAATCAGGGATGCTGCTACTGCAGAAGTGACATTGCTTGGCTTGGGTAATGCTTTGCAAGCCCAGAAAGCAGATGATTGGCTCACTGGGCCAATGGCCTTGCTGGTTCTAGTGTGAGCATGGCATATGGTGTCTGGGGATGAGCATTGCCCACCATCCTGGTATCAGCCCACTGGCACAACTGACCTTTGAAAACAGAGGATGAGTATGAAGATGTCTATGAAGATCTCTGCCTGTCTGGGCTGGTGGGATGCATGGCTGCACCGAGACCTGAAAAGGACCATCACATCTTTGCATCCTGCAGGATTTTTGCTGTTTCAGAATCAAAACCCCTCCCTCAAAAGCTGTTGGGGAAAAGCACAACACAGCTCTCAATACAGCTGCTGATGAAAACATAGCCTGCTATTGCCTCACCCACAAAGCTTTGTATTCCTATGTGTTGCTTGAGCCAGCTTTCACCCTCAGCATTGTGGTTCCTACTGTTTCTTCCTGCAGCAGAGCTGCCTGAAGACACTTCTGTTTTTACATCTCCCTGCACCTCACTCACACACTTGTTTCTGTCTCCATGCTGCCCCTTTTGGGGAAGAAGGGTGGAGGCTTTTACTCTGGATCATTGCACGAATCCAGTTTACAGCATCACAGCAATGGGAAGGCATAATGCAATGTGGGAGGAAGGCAAAACCAGCTTAGCACAAGGAAATATGCACCCCCACAGCTGCTCATGGGGGGGGAAGCATTTGAGCACAGCCAGGACCACCCAAGAACAAGCTCATCCCCAATATTTGGGCAATCTAGATGCTAAGAGTTGCCAGCAGAAAGCGGAGAAGAAGATTAAGGTTTTTTCATGTAGCCCTCAATTCCAGAGGCACAAAAGCCATTTGTTTTTGTCACCCTCAGTGCTGGACAGGACAACTTGCAGCCACCCTTTACCCTCAGACACCGTGCATCCCCTCCACTTCCCCCAGAGGGTGAACAAACGACAGCAAGTATGGCAAAAAAAGTACAACAGATCCTGTAACAAATGGCCACCCTTGAAGCCTGTGGATGACAGTAAATTGCTCTGCTTCCTCTGCAGCAAGGAAGACAGCTAGCGATGGAGATGGCACAGAGGCGGTGTTAAAAGCAACTTGAAAGCCTTAAGGAGGGAAAAAAGAGCACCGCTGTAGGGACCTATTTAACTCCATCTCTTCATGGCTGGGGAATTTCTCTCTGGCAGGACACATGTCAGGCAGCCAGATAAAAAAGCTCATTTTGCGGCCCTTGCAGTTTGCTGCAGCATTTGCAGGGATCTCAGGCAGTAATCAAATCCACTGGTAGTACTTCGCCATCCATAAATCCCATTGGAGCCAGGCCCATAAATAGTTACACTGTAGTATGCAGCTGCATAGAGGGCAGGAGCAAATGTTCCACATAACGGCTGTTGGCTCTAATCAGATTAATTGAGGAGTCGATCACATTTCCACCGTTTGGCTGAGTTTTATTATAGCTACCCCTCCTTAAGGATACCCCTTCACTGGTGAAGGAGACACCACAGTAGTGCCAAACAGCTTGTAGGGGAGACTCAAAGCACCCCTTAGTTGCAGGGGTTTCCCCTATTCCCAGAAGTTTTTTGGAGCTGTTCTGTAGCACTTTGCTCTGTCATTGAGGTGCTCCTCCTCCATACTGACACTCTCAGTAGTGAATAGGAAGGGATTGATCAGATTTTTACAAGTGGCTGAAAAAATAAGGGAGAGACACCTCCGAAGACAAAGTCTAAGAGACTGCAAGAGGATCACCATGACACACAAAACTGGATGAGGGTATATCCTACATCCAGTGATACTCTCGTTAGGAATTCATAGCTCACTTATTGCCATGGGAAAGAGGACAAACCCCACTTGGGTGGCAGCTACAGCAGGTTGCAGTTAGGTGAAGCAAGATAGAGCACAGCAGTTTCCAGAACAGGGCTCACCACCCCACCAGTCTGCCATGCTTAGTATTTACAAGCCTGACAAATTCATCTGCAAGAAGCTGGGCTCTGGACCAGAAGTGGGAAGTTGCCAGTGGAAGCATTTGGGAACCCCTGGTGGTTCATCACCACAGGGGATAAACTCCAAGGTGTTTATACCACCCCAAGCTGGGGAATATCCCATCCCTGCAGGGCTGACCCTGTGCTTTACAAGCATACAGAGAAGACACAGGCTGATCTAGGGATCCCAAATGAGTACAAATGTGCCCAGGTTTGGGGAGCACATAGACCCTTTTAAAACAGGACAATTATCTTCCATTATCTTTCCCCCTCTCTTTTGTTATCTTCACAATACCAAAAGTTCCAGTTCCCTGGTTTTCATCAGCAATAATCTCATTCATTCACTCCAATAACCACTCAGCCTTCCACTGAATAATCTATGCATTCAAGTGTTGAATTACTGCCTTGTAAAACCAAGGAGCAATGATACTAGGACTTACTTCCCATACCACTGATTTGTGACAGGCAATACAAGCAAGGGTGAAATAAAGAGACATTCTCTGTAATAACAGAAAAATGACCTGACATCCTTTCCTTGCTTTCTCACTTTAAGATTTAAATATGATATGTGATTTATAATAACAGGGCCTGATTTGAGACTTTTACCAGCTGCAATTTTCATAAAACCTATAGGAAGGTGATCACCTTCCCATACTTCTGTCCTTCTTTCTAGTTTCACTGAAATAGTCCAAAAGAGTCAGAAATATCACTGGGAGAATACAGAAATATGGACAAGCAAGGCAAATCCTTAAGTCTCGCCTTCTTAGGAAACCAGGCCAAGAAGAGTGAATCACATTACTTGGAGTATGGAAGTTGCAGCCAAACTATTCGTTTAGCAAATGTTTTAGATATACCGGAACAAAACTCTTTAATGATCCACATGCAGCTTTACACTTGATTCCTTGTGTAAAATGAGGGATAAATTCCCCAATGAATTCCACCATTTGAAAAAAGAAAACCCCACTGGATTACATACTGTAAAAGGTTCGTGCCATGCCCATGCAGACAGAGCTAAGCCATTTAATAATTTCAGATGACAAAAGTTTCACGTGCCATTCTGCCACTCATTCTGATCTGAATGGGAGATGCAGCATCTATACTGGACAAATTGGTTTTCAGGTGTGCTCCAGCAACTGTCTCCTCTGTCCAATCAGCTCAGGACGGTGCCTCCACAGCACTTTTGAGGGCAGCTTTGGGACGTCCACTAGGAACTGGGAGAAAGCCTCCACCCACTTGGGACCATCAAAGGGTTGGACTCAAGCCTACAAAGTATCTACATGACACCCCAACAATTCTCTCAACATCATAATTTCATCAAAAGGAAAGAAACCTAGAGAACAGGGGCTGGAGGCAATGTTTGAAATCTGCTCAAGCAAGACAGCTCGTTCCAGTGGATATGGTTTGTCTTGGACTGGTACTCAGCAAACAAATCTCCTTCCTCTATCTGCAACTGTCAAGCTGGGGCTCCTCCAACAAGTCATTTGGCTGCTCTCTGCTTTGGTTTTCTCACCCCTTTTTTTCTTCTTTTTTTTCTCATTTTTCCAGCATCTCTCAATTCAGGCACAGTTTCTCATTTTTTCTTGGTGTGGCACATCACATAGGGACCCCACTTAGGGCTTGAAGTCTGAAGATGCTTCTTTTGCATATGCCATACTGCAAATAGTAAAATTTTTACAGCACTTTCAAAATACTCAAAAGCTGCTGAGGAAGAAATCAGTAGCTTAAAAAACAAACGTACAAATATAGAACTGAAAGCAATGCAAAAATAATATTATGCTTCCAACATTATGCCTTCTAAGTCTTGTGAGAGAATATCTGCAGGGAAAAAGTCTTTACAGAAGTGCTTCATTTCCCAGATGAAGGAACATCTGAATAATATCTCTTCTGATTAACCCGTGACCATCATGCTCTGCCACTGATTATTCCCTGTACTCCACTGTGGCAATGAGATGAGCCTTGGCTGGATTCACAGCTGTCAGGAAGAAGGCAGCATCCCACATCTCACAGATAGCTGCCAGCCCTTTTGCTATTGCAAAACTCCCTTCTCCCTCCCTCTGGCCTGGCCTGCCAGCTCAGCTAGAGGAGGGGAAAGCTGGGCAGACAGTCCCACTGCTGCCAACCAGCACTGCCCAGCCCTGCAAGCTTGTAGGAGACATGCTCTGTTGAAGGTACCTCAAGGGGAACTAGACTGGGGTGGAGTATTATTTGTTACTATGTGGATCACAACCACATACCCACATGCAAGCCCACCCCATACGAACCCCAAGGAGTACACAGCCAGCCAGCAAGGAAACCATCACTAGCTCTTTAAAAGGACCATATACGTTTGAGGTGCTTTACTTAACCACTGCAAAGGTCATTTGCCTGTGTGGAAACAGGGTTGTACCACATTTGGGCGCCAAGACTGTCAGAGAGCTATTAAAAACAGCAAGGATTTCTTGGCCATCTATTCTACAGCAGGCCAGGCACCCTAAGAGCCCTGCTAGCTGTTGGGCACATTTTCTTCAGCTCCAGCTAAATCACTGGACATAACCTTTAGATATGACACAGGGCTGGAGCCTTGCATGGGCAGAAATCTAGGGCTGGAAGAAAAGACAACACAGAGAAAAGTCCAACTGGCAGTTTGCAATGGCCAAGGAAAGGTGAAAAGCTCCATCTTTTGGGAACATACAGAAGATGGAAACAAACGCATTTAAAAAAAAAAAAAAAGAAAAAAAAAAGGCATACTAGGAGTCTCTTCTGACCCTGAAACAGGGAGCTGGAAACCACACTGAATTGTGATCTTCTTAAAGTGAACTGGAAGTAATAAAAATCCTCATATCTTTGCTTTCCAGAGGGATTGAGCACTTTCTGTTTGACTCATGACACCACAGGGATGGGAATTCAGGCCCCATGATGTGGCCACTGCACAGACTTGTCCTGCCCCCAGGAGCTCAGAAAGGAAAGGTGTGCCAGACCCCTGTTAATCTGTTCCCATTAATTCAGCACCCACACATTTGCTGGTGATACCACTTCAATGTGCTGGGTACCAAAATCCTGTTTGTACATGTTTTCCTAGCTCTCCCTATGCCCTGAACCCACTTACCTGACTGCTTAGCTGTATTTATGTCTTTGCTTTTATTGTGCTCATACCACTGTTTCCTGTTAGGTTCTTTTTCTCCTTAATTTGCAACCTAATCATACAATGTACAGTGTACTACACATTTTTGTGGCCTCAGAGACATCATTAAAAGCAGACTTAGCTATCACTTGCTCTTTAAAAACCCATTCATAGTAATGGATTTTCAAAGTGAAGAGAGTTGAGACACCTTGATTCAGAGGATGTTCAGCTTAAAATCCATGAAAAGAGGCAACAGGGGGGTTTTCTGGGTTTTTTTGGGGGGAGGTGGGGGAGATGTTTTTTTGTTTGGGTTTTGTTGGGGTTTTTTTGTTGTTGGTTTTTAAAGAGATGTTCATCATTTTCTGAAAACCCAAAATTAGTCTCTGAAAATCACTTGTGACTACTGAAATCCTTGGCCAATAAATAACAATTACCATCCTCATTAATGAGCAAAGGATGATGGAAAGCGGGTCTGCATCAGAGCACACAGAGGGGAGTAGCAACCCTCAGCCACTGATGCTGCCAACAACACATTCCTCCTGGCAGATGTCATCTTATCCCAAGAGCTGCCACTGCCAGCTTCTCCTGGACTGTTTTCTTCAGCTGTCTAATCCTGAGCTGCAGCTGCAGCTAACACACAGCTCCTCTCCTCCTAGCAAGCAGACACAAGCACAAGTGTTCGCAGCCATGCTGCAGCTTTGGGTTTCTCCTTCCCTTTGAAGGGACAGAACTATGAGACAAAACACATTTGTCAAGTTAATTAGGAACTGGGGAATGTCAGTTTTGAACTCTAGTGTGAAAAAAGCAGATCTGCTAAATTAGATGTGCTGAGAGTGAGGGCAAGTTGCTTTTCAGCATTCACCACTCCCAGGTAGAGAAGCAAATGTGCTACCCAGGATTAGCAGCATGCTTGTATTAAATGTTAAAGCCCACAGCAGACTGTGAGACTTGATTATGGTTCTTTAAATACTGTTAAAATGATAAAAAACTTTATATAAAATCCTTGTGGAAACTGAACCTTTCAGAAGGGGAAACAAAAACTTTGCCTCCATCATGGCAGCAAAAGGGAACTGTAAGAAGTAAAAAAACAAACCAAACAAAAGTGATGCAAAGAGAAGATGGCAGGGACGGCATCCACACTGGAAGCCTCCTTGGGGACATCTCTACAGTGATGCTCTAAAGCAGCATAAGCCCCATCCAATTTTAAAATACTAAGAGTCTCAATTGATTTCAGATCATAAAAAGCACAAATGGGAGAGACACTCCCAACCCCAAAAGCAGTGGGCACAAAAAATGACATCCCAGCCTCAAACCTCACAGGCTGGTAACTTTGGCATTATTACATGTGCAATAGCCACCCTCTCCAACCTATCCTATAAAAGCTGTGCTAAACTGACATTCAACTCTGGAAGACAGAGAAGGGAGGCACTGGCAGGAGGTTGCTAACATTATACCCCTTGGGAGACGCATCCAACAAGGTGAAGGTTCCACCCATAGCTATAGACAGATTTCCAAATGTCTTGATTCTCAGATCCCTCAATTAGCTCAATATGATTTTATCATAAGAAGAAACCTGTACACTCATTGCAGAGAACAGCACTGAAACTAGGAGATTGTACCTTTTTTACAGCTGCTATACAAATGCTAAGTCTCCAAAAGCTTATAGATTAATTCTAAGCAGTCTCCTTTGCCGCGCCAATTCACTTAAGCACAGTAAGAGAATAATTAATAAAACACCTTCATCAATTATTATCTGTATGTAACATTCACAAGGACAAATCAAAACGCGCACACAAAATGATTTCACAGCAATTCTGAAGGAAAAGCAGTGGCTTATGTTCACAACAGCACATACAGTTTTATGTTATTGCTAGTTAAAAGTATTCAAATGTTCAGCTAAGTTGTTTACTTTAGACGTCTACCAGGAAACAAAACCAACTCCATGTGCCGCACAGGGGATCAGCCACAAAACACATCACCAATAACCAGGAGCCAAAATGAAACTTCTTCCTGTACCTGCCAGGCAGAAATGCTACACAACAACAGACACCTGGAGACAACATGGCTACGTGGAACCCACATCTGTAGCATGATGCCTGACAGGGATCATCCTATTATACTCCCGAGTAGGCTAACACTACAACAAGGCATTTGAGATCACAAAGGCAGGGGAAGCTCCTTTGTGACGAAGCCAACTTTGTTTCATTTTGCCACACCAGCTGCAAAACACTACTGGGGTTCTGCTCTCTTGGGACAGTACGGGTGCCACAGACTATTGCTGAAATAGCAGGTAAACATCAGAAACTAGTGTTTCATTTCTACGTGAGAGATGAAAAGCATGTCTGAATTTTGTAAAAACCACTAAATACCCTCATGGATAATGCTGTTGTATGACTATGGGGAAAAAAATTACTACAAAATACACAGTTGAATTTCTAAATTGTTTCCATTTTGTGGAAATGTCATATATTCTTTGGCAAAAGTCTTAATCAAATCTATTTACTTTACAAAATTTTATCAAAATATTTGCTTAAAACTAACGATGAACTTGTTATTGCAAAAGTTTTCTGCCAGCATCACATTCTATGAGTTAGACAAACCAGGCAGAAAATACTACATGGTCTACTTGTTAGTCAAGAGTGCCCAGGTTTTAAGTTGTAAATAGTTATGTTTACCCATCTTTGACAAATCCAGAAACTAAAATTCATTTGCCAAAATGAATGGGTAAAAATTCCAAATGTGACCATTGCCAATCAAAAAAGGTAGCACAAATAAAGAAGTCATGAGGTTGGAGTTTGTGTCAGGCAACTCTTGCATTGCAGCATCATATCTCAGGATCTGATCACCCACCTATTTCAGAGCCTCCAAAACTACCGTAGTGAAGACTTCTTCCACCGTACTTACCACTGTCATTTAAAATGTCTTTGCTACAAACTTTCATCCAAATCAGCTTTGGCACTTAGTGTCCAGCTGCACTTGCTCTTCCCCCTTCTATGATCCAGTATTTCTCAAGGAAGAAGGTAGAAATCACCTTATAAGCAAAAAGGGTTAAGAGTCACACCTGCGCAGACACACACAGCAGCCCACAGCCAACTGCTGCAGTTCTATCAGCTTAACAGAGTTGCTTGGGAGAGATGAGCTTGGGACAAAAGTATTTAATAAAAATAACAAGCATTTCTGAACTACCTTTGGGGGTAACAGTCTTCATGAAGTATGTCATCAGCCTCTCACTGTCAGCTCTGAAGGCATCTCATATTGCAAAGCAACTAACTTTGACTGAAGTTTAACATGGAAAGGAAAAAGCGTCAGGGCTGGCTATTCAAACTGAAGTGGCTGAAATTGAAGCCTTGCTCACATTGACTCTGTAAGTGGACTTCCAAAGCCCTGATTACATGTATTTTATACAAAATAGCAACTTTAGATGTAATAGTTAAAAGATCTGCAGGTGGATGCAGAGGCAGCTTGCACAGGCTGCGAAACACCAGGCACACAAAGCTTTCATAGGGTGTTTAAGGTCCTCAGTCACTCCCTATGGCCAGAAAGCCACCCCCACCTCCCCCAGGGGGTCCTTCAGCCCTTGTACTCTGACATTTCGTCCAACCCCACAGGATTTCTAGGTTCTGGATCCAGCAGCACCTTCTGTGAGAGTCACTGCATACCTCCTGCTAACAACCTCTGATCTCATAGGTCACATGAGAAGCAAAATGACATTCTTGAGCATCACCATGTCACTTGCCTCCCTACAGCTAAATAAGGGGTGCAGCAGCAGCAGGCTATTTAAAGAAAGCCAGCATAGCTGCTTGACAGATCCTGGAGGAGAGATGTTACATGTGTATACATCACTGCTCCCCAATAAACAGGCTCACACCCTCAACTGGCTTCAATGGGAGGATTTCACAGTGCTTTACCAAGGTTTGTTTTCTCATGCAGATGGAACACAGAGGTGTTATGAGCACAAGACAAAAGGCCAAGCTCCATCACCGCTAGTTTTAAACAGTTTGGCCAGGTTAATCCAGTGTATCTCTGGCAGCAGTGAGACATTCCTGCCTCCTCTAAGAAGCACCTGGCAGCTCACTGCGTGCTCTGTCCCCTTGGACCACAACACAATTGGTTGCCGAGTCTCCCCTCTCCCACTAAAAGCATTAAGGGGCACACATCATGTTCTCGTGACACTTCTAAAAGAAGGCTCTTTACCCCTGACTGGCTAGAGAAATGCAGGGAAATCCTGCCAGGCCCTGCCTGCAGCCTCCTTTGCCTGCTGGTTATGGACACCTCTGCAGCCATGGGCCAGGCACTGGGAATTAAAATCCCACTGAGGTAAGAGGACACAGTGTGTGGTGGGTTGACCATGGCTGGACGCCAGGTGCCCACCAAAGCCATTCTATCACTCCCCTCTCCTTTGCTGGACAGGGGACAGAAAAAAATATAACAAAGGGCTTGTGGGTCGAGATAAGGACAGGAGAGATCATTCAGTAATCACTGTCACGGGCAAAACAGACTCAGCTCGGGGAAAATTAACTCAATTTATCACAAATCAAAACGGAGTAGGGTAATGAGAAATAAAACCAGATCTCACAACACCTTCCCTCCACCTTTCCCTTCTTCCCGGGCACAACTTCACTCCTGGCTTCTCTACCTACCCGCCCCCCATGGCACAGGGGGACAGGGAATGGAGATTGAGGTCAGCTCATCACAGGTTGTCTCTTCCACTTCATCCTCCTCAGGGGCAGGACTCATCACACTCTCCCCCTGCTCCAGCGTGGGGTCCCTCCCATGGGAGACAGTCCTCCACGAACTTCTCCAGTATGGGTCCTTCCCATGGGCTGCAGTTCTTCGTGAACTGCTCCAGCACGGGTCCCTTCCACGGCGTACAGTCCTTCAGGACCACACAGCTCCAGCGTGGGTCCCCCACGGGGTCACAAGTCCTGGCAGAAAACCTGCTTCGTGAGCTCCTCTCTCCACAGATCTGCAGGTCCTGCCAGGAACCTGCTCCAGTGTGGGCTTCCCATGGGGTCCCAGCCTCCTTCGGGGACCCACCTGCTCCGGCGTGGGGTCCTCCCCGGGCTGCAGGTGGAGATCTGCTCCACCGTGGA
>JANZLQ010000001.1:15345634-15386422 GCA_026212715.1 Elanus axillaris
CCCCCCCCCCCCCCCCCCCCGGCTACCAAAACCTTGCCACAGAAACCCAATACACAGTGTCATCAGAAAGTACCTGTTAATGCTATGGAAGGAGGCAAGTCCATAGACAACATTGAGCTGAGCATCATGATGCCTGGCAGGCTGGACCAAAGGTGCAGTGTCAGTTACAGAGGGATGCTACAGCTGGGGTGCACGGGGAACACTCTGCCACCAGATGCAATAGCCTCAAATCCCCAAACCTCCAAAGCAAAATGCCAGCTCCATCTTTCCATGTCAATTCCCTACACACAGACAGTTTTTACACAGGATGCTTAGAAACACTCTCATAGTGATTCATGAGAAAGGAGGAGCTCATCAAATGCTTTATGCTCATTTGTGTCCACTCAGACAATCACAGTACAGATTATATTCTAGATATTTGTGCGGATCTCTGTCAGGGCTTAATAAGCCTTGACAATGCTACTTAGATTCTTAAAACAGTTTCCAAGATACATACAATACAATTGATCATATGACAGTGTAGTTATAGCCCTCTTTCCCCAAAGAAATCATCTTCATGGATCTTATTCAAAATGTACAAGTATTATCTGAAACCTACATAGGTTCCATAAATCCAAAGTACTTACTGCTAAACATGGAAACAGCTGAAAAATTTTAGTGCCTACAGCTTTGTTCTTGCTGGGTTGTCTCAAGGTTTGCATATGACTGAGCTACATACCACTTAAATTCTAACACAACAGCAAGACTCCTGCATGCAATTAGAAAATGGGGTGTTCTGGTGTACTGAACACATTTTGGAGCATCTGGGCATTTAGCAATATTTAAGCAAATACAGACCACACACTTGGCAGAGAGGATTTCAATGACAAGGACAAAGAACGCATGATCACTGAGAGTGATGCTCACATCTCTAAGCTCCAGGCCTTGAAGGCTATCTGTACCTCCAATCATCGAGAAGAAGTCTTACTGATGGCTAAAGAGAAAAAGAGGTCTAGATTGTTACAGTGCCAGATTTCCTAAAAACAGATAGGATCTTTGAGTTTTGAGAGAGATTTCAAGCCCAGACCATCCCTAACAGAAATCAGCAAAATGTAACCCACATCACATTAAGCCTGGTTATTTATCCCACCAGCCAGTTTGTCCTTTAGATCCTGGGCTGAATCAAGACCTTCTGGAGTATTTTATGTCAAAAATTAGAGGCATGAAAAAAGTGAAAGAAAAGAGGTTGCTGCCCCATAAGTCACAATGCAACCTTCCAGGCAATGCAGGTGTGTGGGGACTCTGTGCCATATACTTAGCTATCTTTTAATGCCCTTTCCAAGTCTGAAGTCACTCCATCTCCTAATAGATTAAAATGGGACCTGAGAAAGACACAGTTCATTTTAAATGGGCAGTAATTTAACTCCTCTGCTGCATGCTCCAGGGAAAAGAGAGGAAGGGAATGGCAGCAAATCTCTGCAGCTCACACACAGGCTGTGGGACTCTGAAGCCACAGGAATCCCAGTTGTCCAAAGCAGCATTAAGGGGATTTTATCCTATGTGGTGTGATAGAGTGTGCCAAAATTAACATCTTATGCAGTGCTTAATCTTTATGTTCAAACTATAATAGTTCTCCTCTGGGCCCGTCAGCTAGTGCTTTCTTTAGTAAAGAGTCCTGCCTGGTGGGATTTGATAAGCACATTCTGCCTCAACCGCAGCCCTTGCCAAAGGAGCTGGGCAATGGGAGCAAGGTGCAGCCCTGCTCATGCTTATTCTGGTTACATTTAGCCAGGAACTTGCATTCCAGAGCCTGGTTGCTCAGTGATCTATGAACTGATGCTGGTGCAGAGGAAACTGAGGCACAAAAAAAAAAAAAAAAAAATCAAAAGCTTTACAGGACAGTGGAAAACAAACTGCAAAGAGCACTTGGGTGACTCTGTTTCTTTCTCAGGGAACAACGGCACTGGGAAGGTAAGCTGCCCAAATGTGAGCTGAAGGCAGCCCCCATGTTATCCAGCAAGAGCTGAGAAGCAGGTATACCTTCAGGAAGCTGCTCTGCCCTCGTCAGCCCTCCTGGGGCAAGGCAGGGGGGTGACAGAGATGCTTGCAGGCTCTCTGAGGAATGCCTTGTATGTCTCGCTACCAGTTGCTGGGGGACTCTGACATTGCCTGGGACAGAATTAGAAAACCTTGAGCAGGAGGGCAATGCGGCACAAGTGCTAAGTCAGCCCTAGGCTATATGTGGCATGCCAGTTGGTGCCGCCTTTCCCTTTCTTCACATGCTCATTCCTTTGCCTGCTCCTTCAGCACGGTTTGACTTCAGCCTACACTGCCCTGCAACTGCTGGCTGCCCCTGGCTGCACTGATGCTACCGATGCCTTACACAGCACTTGAAGGAGCCAAGAGGCAAATCCTCCCTCCAAAACACACCCATCACCTCCCTCCAGCCAACAGAACCCTTCATTTGTGCACGTAATCCAACTGTTGTGCCATTATATAATGCTGTTTCCAGCATTCATCCATCATTACCCTATTTCCCACCACCTGCAAATCCCATGGTGACAGCCCTGACTGCCTGCTGACATTACTGCACAGTCACCTCCAGGTCTCATCACGTGCTATGCCCTGATCCCACACCACCTTCTTGCGGACAGGACACTCACATTGGACCAAGACCCCTGAAACCTGCTGACCTCGCCATTTATTGGGCTTGACTTTCTTCTGCACAAGCTTCCACAGCTTGTCAGGGTGTTCTGCAGCTGCGAGCATCTTGGATAGCAAATATTGCTTTGCTTTTCTGTGTTGAAAGTGCCTTGCACATTATGAGCACTGACAAAGCTAAATCATGAGTATATTAATTAGGCATCCTGTTGCACACAGTCAGCAATTACAGCCTGAAGCTGAGATCTTGAGAGTTTGCTGGCAGTGGATCCCTGGCTTGTTACTTTAAGCCTGTGGTGAAATGTGCAAGAATCAAACCCAACAAGCAGTCCAGCCAAAAAGTAATGTCTCTTTTATTGCCAAAACCACATGTCAGAGAGAGAGCACAAGGGTCTCTGCAACGTCTTGGTGTGGAAAACTGCACCCAGTCTCCATGAGTTCAAGAACTGCTTAAGCACAGTGAAATGGATTATATATTCCTTCCAAACTTGTCATGAATTATAGTAACTCTGATATTCTTGATAACTGCCTCAATGCCCAATTCCTTCCTGCATCTCATTAGGTTCTTGGCCTCAAAGAGTCCCCCAGCAACAAGTTTCACGGTCTAACTGGTGTTGGAAAAATCATTATTCCCACATACTATTTTTGAATTTCACTGAAACTCCCTTGTTTGCATTCAAGGGTTCTCCATGAACTTCCCTGTACTTCTTGTAACTTTGGATAATGGGATCACTTCCCACTTACAGGCTGAATAAAGTAGGTGGTTGTACCACGGCACAGCTCCAAACCACTGCAATCTTTCTCAAAGCTTGTTGCTTGCCAAACAGTACACATACACTTGCCATTTTTCCTGCTGACACCGCAGCCACCCAACCTTCAGAAGAGGAACATGGCAAATATTTAACAGCAACAGGTGTCAGACAGGAGTTGATCACAGGAAAGAGACAACATGTCAGACAGCTGAAATGATAGAAGATAAGTGTGCATGGGACAGGAGAAAGGCTCCAAGAAGACACTGGAATAGGTTGACTGTCCTTAGGTATTTTAAATGCTGTCTATATTCTCTGTTACACACCTTGTCTGAAAGCAAACTCCCACCAGAGCCTTCTGAGTGACAAACAGCCCTTCCCCTAGCACGTGATCTGGTGTTCTGTGATGAACTCACCAACAATTTCATAAAACAAAGCAAGAAAACCACATTTGAAGCTGGCATTCAGAGATGCACTAAACTGGCAGTGGCCCTTTTGGTCATAGAGCAGTAGCATATAAATTAGCATGATCTTGCCAAAAAAAGGATCTCTTCCACTGTGGCCTCCTAAACCAGCCCTCTGGCTGCCCTGGCTATCTTGAGAAGAGGGAAGCACCCAGAAGGAAACCACTGGCCTAAGCTCTTCTGAACAAACTTACCCTGGAAGAAGCATGATTCACCTTCTGACCCTTGCATAACACTGCAGATACACTGCAACTAGTAGAAGTGTCTCTTGAGCAGTCATTACAGCATGTGTGGCTTGGTGGATATACCAAAAGCGTAAAATGAAAATAAAGTTCCTATGTCGAATGAAAAACCAAGTATGTTGTTTTTAAGTTACTGGCAAAATGGGAAATTAATTGCATTTTCAGGCATTTTAGACAGCAAAAGGCAAAAGCCTCAGAGGGAGTTAATTGTGAAACAGAGCAAAAGCAGCAGTGCTCGCCCTTTCATCCAACAGCTCCATGACTTGCACACTCCCCTGGAATATGAGAGATCTAGTCTCCTACTTCAATGCATGGATTTAAACCATCACCTCCCTCCTCCTGGAGGAGGGCCTAACTCCTTGGGCCATAGGAAACCCAGAGACAGAGCCATCCTGTTAAAAATGGACCAGAAAGGCAGAGACTTTAGAGTAATTGCACAGGGAGCACAGCCCAGCACAGGAACTCCCGCTTCCATTCTGGTGCTGCAATCAATGCCATCTCTGTGTGACTTTAGCCTGAAAAAAGGAACGTATTCCACTTCAGAAGTGTCAGAATGAATGTCAACACTCCGGATAGAAAGCACACTGCCCTTTTATTAATCCAACTAAATGCAGCCCAAATGCATAAAAGTTTTATGTTGGCCAGAACTGCATCCTCATCAATTAAACCATTTGTAGAAACCAGGCAAGTCCCAAGCAAGCTGACCCCTGTTTCAGTGAGTAGCAGGATTAACAGGGCATGGTTTCCAAGCAATAGCTTTCTCACTACTGGATTTTCTGTGGCCTTGTGAAATCTGAAGCTCTGTCACCGTTCATTATGCCTCCCCTTGACATGGATTCTCCTACAAGAGAGAGGCATCCATGCACTCCCCAGGAGCTATGCACCCGACAAGGCAGATGCTGGTGATAATTCACATCCCCAGCTGCTGCTGCTTTCCCTTAGAAGCAGATCTCAGAAAGTCCCAGCAAGCACGAGGGAGAGGCTGGGGGTTTGCTCTAGTATTCCTGCTCACATGAAGCTGCTGCTAAAAGCAGAAAAGAAGCCTTCCTGCTGCAGCCCCTCGAACCAGCTCTGCAGCTCAGGGCAAGACGGTATGACATGGCCAGAGACCTGTGAACAGCAGCTCCAATGCAAGAGCCCAGGGACACATCTCTGATGCAGCACCTGGCACAACTTTGCTCCCTGGGGACAGACCAGATGCACTCCCAGAGATGTCTTGGGACACATCCAAGCTTGCCAGGCAGATAAACCCATGGTGTCCTGTCCCAAGCCCAGAAAACTGACAGGATCCAAATTCTTAACCCAGCAATTGAAATAAGGTCCAGCAGAGCTCATAAATCACAGGTTCTTTGTCTGAAAGCATTCACAAAATTAAAGGCAGAAAAAGGAAAATAAAATCTCTCCTGGTCTGTGCTCTCTAAAGCAGAGACTGAGCCAAGACTTCAAATTGTATGCATCAGTATAGGTCCATTGATTCAAAAGAGATGACTCAACTTCCAAGAACTCTACAGCCCATGACCTTGAGCAAGAGCAAAGAGCTCTGAGCACAGGTTTTCTTACATGAAAATACACCTTTAGCCACTCTCCACCCCTTTTTTTGGTGTGCATTTTGTAATTTTACCTTCCTTAAAATACATTAATCTAAAATGCAAGTACTTGAACACCCTGCCAGACTTCAGATGCCAAGTGCCTGTCCAGGCCTTCAGGCTTTAAATTTCTCCTTACAAAACACTCCACCATATAGTTCATGAGGCAGAAATAAGGGCCCCACCAAAAGCCTTGCACTTACTAGCACAGAACTTCAGGAGTCTGGAGAGTAAATATGAGACAGATTGCTGGACAAGGGAGGAACACTCAGCAGTCCCGGATTTTTCTGCAGAAAATCTCAATCTTATGGACCTGGGTGAACCATCAGGTTTGAAAGAGAAGCTGTTTTGCTGTGCTAGAAAAAAAACTACTGAAAACAGAAAAGTCATCTCCTCCTGAAAGTTGGAGAACATGAGGAGCAAGGAGTTCCATCAGGAGACTGAGGGGTGGAAAGATAAACAAGAGACACGGGATGGGCAAGCAAACAAGGTGCTAACAGAAGTGCCTCCTTTGTCATAAATACATTACAAAAGGAAACCTTTTTTGTGGGAACACATAACATGCAGCTGATCTCCATTCTATTAGGGCACAGCTTTTCACTAGGAGAGGAAAAATAAGATCAAAGGAAAAGATTAAAGGAAGCAATTTTCAATTTTAAACACAGTCTTAACATGATAGAAAGGAATAGTAATAACAGCTGAAAGACCCTCAGGGTCTGGGAGAGACGCCTTGGCTAAAGGTACTGCAGTGTTTTCCATATTTGTCTGCTTTATTTTTAAACACCCAGAGCCTTTGCTTGATCAACACTTCCTTGTAAAAGAAGAAAGCAGAGGAGGAGTGAGGGGCTGTGGGGAGAGAGGCAAATGAGGCTGGAAAATGATGATCTTCCCAGCCATGAAAGTCAAAATTCCTACTTGAAACCAAATCCTCCTGGAGCGCTACACAGGCATGGGGGAAAGGGGGAGGGAAGGAAAGAAAGATTTATTACTTAAGCAGAACTGAAATTCTGATGAGAAAAAGGATTGTTCAATCCATGCCCAAATGTCACAGCAGATCTGAAACTGGTCATATTTCTCTCTCCTTTGCACACATTAAAAAAAAAAAAAAAAAACAGGGGAGGTGGCTGGGGTTTTTAAAGAGGGGGGAAAAAAGCCACTGAAGTCCCTTGATCTTATGAAGCCCTGAACTCTTATATTCCATTTATAGCTTGAGCTGGAATGACATCCCCCTTGATTAGCAAGCTGTCCAATCCAGCTGCATGTATCAGGACTGTACGAGGCACTAAGTGAAATATATATATGCCCTTATAGAGTTTAGCACATTGGGTCCACCTCCAGGGCACAGGCTGTAGCTCATTGTGACAACTGCTCCTCTCCTGGGAATCACTTTTAAGGGTTTTGGGGGGGGGGTTGAGGTTTTTTAGGGGGGCACCTTTACTTTCAAATTTAAGCAACACAAAATGGCACCAAAGAAGGATGTAAAGAAGCCAGCGGCAGCCGCAGCACCAGCACCCGCACCAGCACCAGCACCCGCACCAGCTAAACCCAAAGAACCTGCAATTGATCTCAAGAGCATCAAGGTAAATGGATGAACGTGTGCTGATTGCAGACCCAAAGCGCTCCCGAAGGGGAAAGTTAGCAGAGTCCCAGCTGAAATCTGCAGTGAAACGTTGTGTGTGTTTGGTTCCGGTTTGGGGACTGCAGTGAAATGAATGAGTAACTTCAGTCAATGGATTTGTTGACCTGCCTGAGCTTTTGATTGTTTTAGTAGCTGGAGGGGTGTAAGGCATGGCGCATGATTTAACACAAGAGTGAAGCCTGATGATTTCAAAAGTGTTTTGGAGTGTGCACCTCAGAACTTTTTACCAAATCAGTATCAGTCAAACCTGTTTGGTAAAGCTAGATTTAAAAGAAAACAACCCCCAAAGCCCCTCATGTAGGTGCATGAGGACAGGAAAGGGTTACTAAAACTTGAAAGGCAATGTTTTCCCATAGTGCTGTACTAAAATCAAGCCTTATTTTGCAGTTTTCCCTCAAATTCCTTTCTAAATTTTTGCAACCACCTGATGACCCCTTGGCCATGTGTTTTGAGATCAGCACTGCTTATCTTTAAAAGGAGAAACAAAACAAAACAGATTAAATATAAAAAAAAAAAAGAAAAAAAGGATTTGGCCATTTAATCTATTTTATTTTCATTTGCATTGTAGAAAAAACATTGATAGAGACCATGAGCTGGAAAGCCATGGAGGGAAGCATTTCAAGTTATTTCCTCTCACCTTAACATATTTGCTCAGAATTTGCAATTTGCTGCAAATTGAAAGCAACAAAGAGGAAGGGTCTTTCAGAGGTTTCCCTCTGACTGCACTTCCATTCGATCTCTTACTGTCTTTAGACTTTGCATGCCAACAACATCATTGATTGTTGCCTTGACCCTTCAAAGAAAACTCCTCCATGTTGGGTAATTCTTTACTTAGGAAAGAGGAGAGGAAGGTTAAGCAGTTAAAGAGATGACGAGACAGACTGGTTTCTCAGGGTAGGACTATAAATAGTTATTCTCCACCTACCTGACAAGCTGATTGGTCCCAGGACCAATTTGCTAAATTCTACATATGAAATTGTGCCTATTATGGAGAAAAGGATCACAAAGACTCCTAATAGGACCTACTCATTTTCATCTCATGATGAATTTTGTTTCAGGTACCTTAATACATATAGTACCAAGATCATGACCCATTTAGTGAAATTTCTTACATCTACTTTAATTTCCACAATCAGTAGTTAGTATTTTTCTGAAACAGTATGTAGCTTCTCATAAGACTGAAGCTCAACCAACTGGCAAAGCAAAAGAGCAAGAGCAAAAGGTATTTTGAAATTCTTTGAGTGATCATAGTAAAGACTACATGGAAAGCCCACTGTTTTTGAGAATACTGTCTGAAAATTAGATTAGACCTCATATTTCACTCATCTCCAGAGATGAAGGGGAACACAAGCTAGATTTCCTACCAAATAATTTAATATGATTTGACAGCTTTCTACATCCAGCTCATTAGCAGAAAATAGAATTTTAAAGTCCAGTGATCCTAGCTAATTTATCTTTACATAAGTAGACTTAATAGTATATTACCAGATAAAAAATGGCAAGCTGCAGTCTGAGGCATCTCTGCATGGCAGAAAATACATACTGGTAGCACAGAGAGAACACTCCAGGTTTTGTCATATTCAAGACTGATAAAAGAAGACAGCCTGCCTAATTCTCTTTCTTTTGAAAGATAATATCAGACAAATATTTTCCGCTTTGAAGGGGGGGGGGGGGATAGGCTAGTAAGACAAAATTATTCTGTTAACACTAACAGCAGCACATAAGCATTACTATTCCTATTTGCAAATAAGTGAAGATATGAGCAGTGTAATGGAGGCTACAGAACTACCATGCAATATGGTGGGTGGCACTGCCCCCTGCCCTGCATGCTTATCACTAACATTTATTTTCCTACAAGTATCTCTTCTGCTCTTCATCATGCCCTTACCAGGCAAGGAACAGGGTGCCTCAAAGGTACTGCAAGGGTGGACAAAGCTAACCCCCAGCCCCAGCAGGGGAGTCTACCCAACCACACCACCATGGCTGCAATGTGATGCAGAAACCCACACTGCCCCTGAGGGTGACACATGTCCCCTCTATCCTTAATCTTCCCCTCTCACCTGAGAGCCCACACCTATCAAGGGCTGTCCAGGCAGACTGTGGCATCTCCAGCACTGAGCTCTTCAAGAAGGCACCAGGAACAACCGTGGTGCCTTTCACCCTGCCTTGGAGCAGGGGCAGGGACTGGACAAGCTCCCAAGGTCCCAACCAGCCATGCTGGGCTATCTTTTTTCACCCTCCAAGAGCTCAGGCAGTGAAGGGAAACAATGTCTTCTTCTAAGTGATTTGCCTGGGAGATGTGGCAAAATCAGGAATCAAAATTTTCTGAGTCTCAGCCCAGTCCCTTAATCAGCATTGAACCCGAATCCTTCCATTCAACCACCAAAGTCTTGGCATAGGAAAAGGCACAGCACCATTTCCAGCAAAATTTTGGAGCCAAGGAGTACTTAAAACTAAGCTTTTGACCGGGACTCAGTGAATGATCCTACCCTGGGTCTCTTTGCACTGATTTACCAGGCATGGAGTCAAAGCCTCCAACACTTTGAACAATGGCATCAAGTGGACTCCACTCCTCAGGGGAATTAGCAGCCATGCCAGAGCTTGCTACTAATGAGAGGTGACTGGAATGCCAGTCTGCAGCACCACGATGATTTAGGGAGCCACACAGCAGGCAAACACACAGAAAGGCTTTGTTAGCTTTTATAAAGAAACATCCAAGTCCCTTCTAACTGTTACAGCTGGAGTGGGTAAGGGTAGAACTGCCTAATAAGGGTTTACAGCAGCCAAATAAGCCACATTTGGCAGTGCGCTTCATTTTAAATTGGCATCAGAGATCATAATATTCTCCAAAACAAACAAGAAGGTGCTTTAAAAACATGGGTAGTGATTCTTTTGGTGGTACCCCTCCTCTCAGATGCCCTGCTTGGCCCATCTTCAGAGAATCAGGTTTTCTGAGCCTTTTGGGGTGCACACTTTGAAAGTTAGGTGCTCCCCCTCCAAAAGGTCTCAAGCTGGGTTCTTGCAAATGCAGGCACCTCAAAGTTGCCTGTCACCATTAGAAGTTGTGATAGGCCTTTCACCCTCTTCTGTTCTTTTTTCCCCACTTTAACCCAATTAATGCAAATATTTGGTGATTTGCTAGTCCTAATAGCACCTGGTATGGGATTTTCTACTTTTGAGCACCATCTATTGACTATAAAACTGAGTAACAGGAATAACTACCTGCTAAAGACACTAATCTCTGAACTCAGCCCTTTCTCAGCTCACCCTAGGTTACAGTACAACCACCACAGGAAGAGAGTCAAGGCAGGGAGGAAGAATTTTTTAAATGGAAAAGACCCTTTGCCCCCTACTGAGGAAGCAGCATAAAACTCAATCTGCTTTGTACCATCCTTTCCAGACCAAATTTATATTTCCACTTTTCCTTATTACTAGCATGGCCTGGATTTGAACAATAGGTACAAAGGTTAAAGACTGAATCATAACTGAGAAGAACAGGGTGATGGATGCATCTGAGAGTTACCACCAGGAACCAGCCACGATTAAAAGCAAAATGACCATATGAGTAATTTTCTTCAGAGATCCCCAAGAATTCTGTAGTTAAAACTGTGGCTTATCTGTTAAAGATAGCTCATCTGTTTTGTCAACTTCCTCCTCCCACACAAGCCTGAGTGAGAAGAAACGTTGAGTTGACAAACAGCACTACTATGGGTCTATGTCTGCAACAACTGGGATGAGACAATGAGAATGTCTCGTGCTTGTTTTTGCAGTTGAGGCAGTGGGAAAAGGGTAAACTTCATATTGCCCCAAAAGGTTTAAGTCAGACTATATCACCAACAGGAAAAGCATGTTGTTTTTTTACTGGAAATCTTAGGGGCCTTCCTTGTATACACCACCAGTCGTTGGACTGAGCCCAGGCTCATAGCATTAACTGTGAAGTTTTGGGATCTGGGTGCTGCAGATTGCCAGGTGCAGTGCTTCATAAGCTTCTGCTCTGCCGATGGTGATGTGAACATGTTGCACCCTGATCCGGTGTCGCACCAGGCCCTTTACTTTGAGGATATACCTGAGTATCCTCTCTTGAGCAGAGACAGAGGTTGGGTTCTTGCAAGTATCCATGGTGTAAGTTCATTTGGTACACAAGGCTTCCCACACTGGTGTTTTCAAGACAAATCTCAGGACATCAATTACACCATGCCCAGCTGTAGACAAGCTACCTACATCTTCAGGGGAAAAATAATTAAAAGCTATCAACTAGTAGACTTGCTAAGGCCTTATGTAACTGTGTGATGCATGACAAAGCCTGCTGCATGCAAGCAAACCTGTGCGATCATTTGTTTTTAAATACAGTGCTCTTAAGGCAGTAAAAAATGTTTCTCCAAGTGTCTTTAATTCTTATTGCATTCACTACTCAAGTAGGTAATTTCTGAACAGACATTGCATTGGATATAACCAGAGAGAGAAAGACTCACTAAAATGCACTGACAGAAAGCTTCTGGGCTGGAGGGCAAGCAGGACTGCAAATGTCAGCTGAAGCACTCAGAGAGCTATTATGCTGGAGACAAACTCCGTGTGAAGCTATGGAGTGAGAACAGGAATGTTAACAGTAACTTCGCTCATAGCGCTAAGGGCTTTCTTAGGAACTGGCAGGTTTCTGCTTGAAATTTTTGCCACAGGCCTTCAGATTATGCCTGATCCAGCTCCAGCGACAACTCCAGAAACATTCCCTAGGACTTATATATCTGTTGGACAAGGTCACCAGTCCTAAGTGCCTTTTCAGGTAGGAAGGGAACAAGCACAAATATGACATAGCCTTAAGAGATGTAAAGGTGCCTATCTGATGGCATCTAGACCAGCTTCCTGCTACCACTTTGACCACAGAGATATGGCAACATTTTGGATCTACCCCAGAGCAAAGCAACCCCAGACAAATCCCTCACCCCTGTCAACCCCATCACTGATGCCACAAGTTGGTGGCAGTTGCTAAATCACTGCACGGGCAAGACATGGCATAAAGGTGTCCCAGGACAGGTAACTTGGACATCAGACTCAGCTACACACCAAGACATCCCTTCAGGATAGTGTTGAAAACCAGAAGGAAAAGCAAACAGAAAAGCCGCCACTTAGTTTTCTTTACACAGTTTTCAAAAGAACTTTGCCTCCTTTTCTTCCTAAAGTGCTGGTAAGCAAGGAGTCGCTCAAAAGTAGGGACTGTCCATATATTAGTAAACACTTTTTCTTATGTCTGCTAGCCTGAAATATTATTTAGAAAATAATGTCAGTTATTTTTACAACATCCATTCTTAGTAATTCCCAGCTTTGGCAGCATTTAAAAAGATACCTATAGCTTTTGGAGGGTCTGGGGAGTGACAAACTTTGGTAGAAACAGTGGAAAGAACTCATGGATTAATTTCAAGTGTTAACAGTACTTGTGTGGCAGACAGACACTTTCTCCCATCAACTAATAAACCAAAACAACCCCACAATATTTCTAAAATAGTGTTTTAAATCCCCTTAGAGTACAGAGAAATTGTAACAGATAGTAATAAGATATTTGAGTTTATCTTGCATAAGGCGAGAAGAAGGTGACTAATTTAGCCAGTGACAAATAAAGAAAGAAGTTGTCAGTAAGGAGATATGAAACAACCAAGCTGGAAATTTGCCCCTACTTCACTAAGGCTTTATTACATCTTAAACCCATTCCCAAAAAACACTTTCAGCTGGCTGGTTTACCGCACAGAACTTAAATGTCAAGTAGCAATAGTTCAAATAATGTTAATACTCTAACACTGCCACTGAGAGGCATGTTAAAACAACAAATCCCTCTGAGAGCAGGGCCCCAGAGCCTCACATTTCCTCACACATCCTCTCAATTATACACATTCACACAAAACTAAATGCAGTTAGAAAAGGGACACTTTTACAAATGAGCACATCTGAACACACTTCCCCCCACAAATCTAATGAAATCTGTTCAAAATGGTACAATCAACAGGGCAGCTAGAGCACATTTCACTCACAGACATTTCAGAAGGGCACATTAATTAATGGGCAAGGCTCATCCAAGAGTTTTTGCACAACTTCAAAGCAACTGTGAAGTTTAAAGCTTTAAAAGTAAACACGCTAGAAAGTTACACAGAAAAAAAAAGTCAAATTAATCTGCAGTTCAGTCCGTTAAACTCAAAGAGATTTTGAACTATTCTTCCAAACCTCATGGTATCTCACACATAAAATTTTCTCTCCTATATTAATAGTGGTTGTTTTCATTCTTTCTTCAGCTCTATTTCCAGGCAGCTCTGTTCTCAGAACACAGCTCTTTTTCTCAAGAGCCCATCTGCTCCTAATGTTTCTCTGCCTCATAAAAGACATGAAGCTAAATCCATCGGGCTGTGGATTCTTACTTGAGAAGTAGCCTCTCTAAAATCTGTGGCATCGATCGCACAAGCTATTGAACTGGGGTGAGGGATGGGAGAATGACAGCCTGCTTTTCAGAAGGGTTTGAGAGCTGTGTAATCCTGCGCCCTGTGATGTCTACTAGAAAATATGTCCAGCTGTATTAATCAAGGAGCAGGCATGAATGGTGAGCAGATATCATATGAACTGCTGTAGGCTCAATCCTAGCTTATCTCCACCCAAAAATAAAATTTAAAAAATCCCTCTAGTCCTGAATAGAAGGCTAAATATACAATGAGTATCCTAGGGGACTCTCCAATTTTCTCCTCTCTGATTTTCCAAGACATCTGATATGTTCTCAGTCTTCTACACGGACAGTACCTGAAATATCTGGTGACTCTCTAATCAAATACTAAGATAATTACCTTCTCTGTAATTCACCCAAGGGGTAACAAGCAGATGGAGCAGCTGAATGCTTTAACTCCCAGCAGCATCGTTTCCCAGGGCTTTTCACCCTGTCCAGACATTTACACATTTACAGTGAGCACAAAGCAACTATTGCTCAACACAGCTAGCTATACTCCATTCCAGTGCCCACCAGCCTAAGCTGCAAAGGCCAGGCCCCTAAGGCCCATGAACCAGTGATTTGTTGGGTAATTAGGAACTTTGGTAATAATTTGGAAATAAAGATCTGTGTGGATTGGGTCTTCTGCTTAGCTGGTGATAAAGAGTTGCATACAACCCTATCCACCCCATCCTATATAACTGGGACCTGGCCAAAATGGCTGTATCAGCAACGCGATAACTAACAGGTAGTCACAAACTATACAGGGAAAAGCCTGAATCTTAAAAACAAAACAAACAACCAAACAGAAAAACAAACAAACAAAAAACCAAACACACCACCTTTTTCTTTGCCACAGATAACCTTCTGGATAATAACTTTGTCCATAAATAAGGGCTAACCTAAGTCAGAGAAATCCAGGTCCTTCTGGTGTTTCCATGTGTTGCAATTCCTTCAACCTTTCATTATTTCTGCTGGCGGAAGGAGGGGGGGAGGGGCAACACATTCTTTTTTTTTTAAACCGAACTCCCTGAAATGTCAACATCTTCCCTAAAGCCCTGAGACTCATCATGTCCTCTGACAATGCAGAGAACGCTGCCAGGATCAGAACAAAGCTCAGATCATTGCAAAATACTTCTTTGTACCTTTGAAGTTTTGAAAGCTCCTCACAGAATCAGAAGTCTTGCCTTTAATTTCCTTTAAGAAGCATTTAAAATATTTTCTATACCAAGGCCATTTGTAGGTACCCTTACTCAAACCAAGTAGCATTTTAAGCCCCCAGCAGACCCTATTGGGTTAAAGCAGGGGGATTCTTAATTCAAGTGAATGCAACATGCCCATGCTAGAATATTTCTCCCCAGGAAAACTCTATCTAGTGAGTTTTCATTCAAGAATCAGTAATAAAATGAAGGGCTGATGTGGTGCACTAGTATTTTGTCATCTAAATTCTGAGTCAGTCTCACATGGTCAAAAGATCAATCAGCTTATATGTAGACCACTGTCAATTTATACATATTTGATAGCCCATTCAAGCCAGATATCAGGTATGTTTTCTATGCCTAAGAAAAATGCACCCCCAATATTTTCTGCTTGGCATCTAAAGTCTTTGGGGATGAGTTTTATTGTAGCCAACCATAAAGCTTATCTGGAAGTAAGAAAAAATGTTCAAGAAAATTAATCTAATTTTTCATTTAAATTTATTTTTTTAAAAATCCTGTTTTCAGGGGAACATTTCCGAGTTGCCAGCACTGGAGAGCAAGAGGCTAAGGGCAGAAGGAAAATTCCACAAAAGTCAACACTGCATTGACCCAGGCAACATTTCAGCTCTGCCAAAGTCTTTAGAAAGCTCTGCTATTAATGCATTGGGACTGATGGCCAAGATCTATATTAGCTTTCTCACTGCCTGAGTTCCAGCCCCAGACAGTATTAATCAGGAGGTCTGCGCTGTGCTAAACCTGTTAGCTAATTCAGACAAAAGCATCAACCCCCTTTTCTGTGCAACCACACCTGATCATGGCTACACTTTTTCTTCAATACATCCATGTTCCCACAGGCTAATAGATTACAAATAGCAGAAAAAACAGAAGTGAAGAATTGGCAGTGGAGCATTTTTCATACTCAGTATATTTTCCAGACATTTCTCCAAAAATGCAAATAATCAGTTTGGGGATAATGTTTTCCAGCTAAAATGGAAAAATAAAAGCTTAGAAAATTATTTGCAGTTATATCTTTAGTTTTTAAAATAGGAGGTAGGAGGTTAATGTCTCAGATCCAACCAACTATTTTGATCTATTTTGATTGTTCAGTTAAAAAAAAAAAAAGTAATGTTAAGTCTGCTTGGATTTGATTCTTTCTTTCAGAGCCCTGAATATACCAAAAAGAGATTCACAAAGGTTATGCTTATCTTCAGGGTAGCTAAGCAAGCTACAGGAGAAAATTTCCCTCACTAATCACATTTTGTCATTAAAAAAACAGGAGCAGTGAACACTCAACAAAGGAAATCAACAAAAATTAGAGAAGGGATTTGAGTTTGCAACAGGAAGTCTATTGTTGTCACACAACTGTTCCCACCCTGGCTCCACGACACTCTTGACGCAGTTGAGGTGATAGGGAAAGGAAGAAGTTTGAGGCAAAGTTTTCTAATCTTTTAACAATGTCTCACAGCATCAGTTTGGAGATTTGACCTGGGCTTAGAGGATGCTACATGGTGGGACTAGATCTCTGCTACTGAAGAAGCTGCAGCCTCTACCTCCTGCAACCTACCCAGAAAATCCCCACTTGTAGTCCCACCATGACCCCTCTGCTCTGCAATCCAAAAAGCAAGTAACCCTTTCCCCTACCATGAATAGTCATCCTTCTGGTTCACAAAGCCTTTGGGCAGGTCTTAGCTTCTATCATGGCTTCTCCCTTGCCTCCACATCACAAAAACCTCAGCAGCACCTCCTCTTACCACACCAGTGACCTCCAAAGCTGGCATGCCAGTGCCTTGCCTAATCCCAGCGCTAGAGGAAGAGTGTCCTAGAAAGCGCAGGCTACTGTGAATACAAGTTTCCCACTGCCCTGCAGGGTACATCTACACATCAGCTGCTAACCTAGCAACACAGTTGGATCCAAAATGCACAGATAATTTTTCCCTTAAAAATGTTCAAAATTTGGAAATGCAACCAGCACAAAGGAAGAACTTCACTGTCAGACACTACCTCTGTCAACAGGTTAACCTTCTGCTCAGTGCCAACAAGTGGATCACACTGAGCGGACAAGAAGCAGTACCACTCATCTAACGTTGAGCACTATTATAACCCCCCTTATAAGGGGTTGCACAAAGCTCAGCAAAGGTACAAAGACCATCCAGCTGTATCTAACACAGAGCTTGCAAGCTACCTGTAAAAGCAGACAGCTGGGCAAACATGTGGCACCTCTCATCCTCAGTGTTCCTTGCTCTTTGACTTTATAGCTTATTGGAGAAATACAGTCCTTCCCTATAAGGAAGGCTTGGTAGGTCTAGACAAGGAATATCTCCTCTTGACAGTACAGACCCAGAAAGTGCTGACATGAATCAAACTTACTGCTTGCCACTCCTGCCCCTCTCCAGCCTCCTAAAAATAGCCATCATAAGACGTCAATCAAGACATGGAGTGTCCTGTCACTTTGCCCTAAGAAAGCTAAAGAACTCGTCAAGGGGAGGGACCGCTTCCTTCTGACACCTAATCCAGGCAATGCCGTCAGCACCACTGGATAAATAAGGGGAAGAAAGGCCAGGAAAGCAGGACCACTCTTGAGACCTCTCAGCTAATCCCTCCTGCCTGTCTGCTGCTCTGCTTTTCCAACTCTCAATCATGGTGGGTCCACTGGAAAGCTAGTGGTTAGCAGCGAGCCAGTGTATTTTACATAAGTAGATCGGGCTTCTCGCTCAAGTTAGTTCTGGTGAGGGGGTGGGGGGGAAGGACAGTCCAGAAGACAGTTTATGTTTGCTTGGCTTTCCTCCTTAAACCTAAAGGACTATGCGAGGTTTTCCAGTTAGCCTCAAGTTGTGCACCAGGCAGAAGTGCAGCTCCTGTAGCTTCAGACATAAGGGTTACAACTTACTAGCGCTGTCTGCTAAGCTTTTTTTTTTTTTTTAAATTGGATGCAACCTGCAAAAGTGGCAAAGGAAAATAGTAATACTTTCACATAAGAAAAGATCATAGTTTAGTACTTTATGAAACAATGTACTGTCAAAAACTAATTTGAAATACAAACTTTAAGGGATTGGTTTAATTTCTATGTTAATGTAAAAAAAGCGGCTTGTTAAGGAATATTACTTCAAATGGTCTTAATAAAACAGGTCTATACTAAAACAGTAAATGACCTGATGGTACATCAACGACTTCTTTGTTAGTTAAGAGACTTTAGATTTTTGTTGCTTCTAGCCACAACCCTGGCTTTCCTTGGGATGCAGATTTTAACGTACTCTTTAAGAACAGACCTGGTGATGCATTTTTACAATGGAAGTTGCTAGTTTAGGTTGCTATGGCCTAATTACATTAGGCAAGACAGAAGTGAGAGCACTCAGCTACTTTGTGCTATTTGCCTTCTCTCAGTGCATTTTCAGCAGTACTAGTTCTCGTTTCTCTCTCTTTTTCTTCCCAACTGCAGTCCTTCACTCCTGACCAAATCAATGGTAAGTGAAATAAAAGTTAAACTTTAACAGGGGGCAGGAGGGGCAACATAATGGCTACCAAATGCTAAATATTCACTAGTCTTTACAGCTCTTTTGCTATCTGCATTACTTCTGCACATCTGACAGGCCACATTTTTGCTGTTTTGGAAAATGACTCATGGATTGAGCTGGATGCTTTAGAAAACAAACAGGTTCTCCCCCAGCCCCCCCTTTCCTAAGCTATTTTTTGTGATTGATTTCGTTCCAACAGATCGAGTTCTCCAAGGAGCAACAGGATGGTAAGTTACAAGAGAGCCAATGTGTTTTACATGTACATGGATTCAGAGAGGAGCTATGGGCTCAGAAGTTTAATCTTTATGAAAATATGAGCTAGGACTTCAGGTGGTATAAACCACCACACTCTTGACTTCAGAGGATCAGTGCTGACTTATGCTGAACAAGAATCTAACCGCAGATTTACATGTAATTTATCTGGGTGCTTATGTGCTGCCCAAGCTAAGACGTTTATGCCATGGTACGAAGAGGAAATACTCTGGTGTTACCTGCTCTACCTACTGAACATTTTTCAGTTGTGCTCCTGCACTGGCTATTCACAAGGATGCTGAAAACAGGTCTTGCATTTGAAAGTCATAGAGGAAATAGGCAGATGAAAGACAACACAAGGAGGCAGTGGGCTGAAAATTTAACCTAGCTGCAGTGATGTTGCAATTTTACATTAACAGAAAATGCAAGAGGCATACATGCCTCTTCTGCTAGGAGGTGTAGTGGAAGGGGAGGAACAAAGGCTATTTTATTGTAAATACATTCATGAAGCATGGAAATAGCAAGTAAGTGACTTGTATAAACCATTGCTTATAAACACAATAGTCTGGATATGTTGCGATTCTTGAGCATCTCGCTGTATTGTCCGCTTTACAAGCCACCAGCAAGTTCCACATTTTTTTCCAATCTGCTAGAAAGATCAGATTAAAAATTCTGACATGAACAAAATCCCCATTGAAGCACTGGAAGTCTAAGCTGGAGTGTTTAAAATATCCCAAGAGATGCATTTGGGCTATATTAAATAACACAGGCTTAAAAAAATGACAAAAGTTCAGTAGCAAATATAGTTGACTTCTCACTGTGAACAAAGTATTTAGAATGGAAGATACAAGGATTTACTAGAAATCCAGAGGGAAAGGAATAGCTAGAAGGAGGTCTTTAGAGAGAGCCCTAAACTTCCTGAACACAAGCCTGCTCTGGGTTACACCATCAATGCAATAGAGAGGTATAGTGCAGAAAGTGAGACTGGAAACATTTCTCTTCTTGCAGTCCAAACACTACTGGTCACAAAGAAAATAATTTGGACTCTTCCTCACTTTTTAATTATAAAACTTTTACAAAAGGGTTGGGAGGGTTTATGGAAAAATGCCATCAATTCAAAGCTGCTGGCATGTATAACAAAGCAAAGTATTTCTTTCAGCTTCCCTCCATGTTCCAGATCATCCAGCTGCTGTAATGCTGTGATGACTGAACCAAGCAGTGGAACAATTAAAAGCTACTTGAGAGAGGGAGAATTTCCCAGGAACAGAGATGTCACCCTCAGTAACTATTTCCATTTCCATCCGCACAGGCTGATGCACCAGCAGCTGGGCAGTACCCTCCTCAGAGAGGGATTTTAGATGTGCTTATTCCAGCAGAGGTATAAACTGGGAATGGCTATATTAAAAAAAAAACAACCCAAAACCAAAACAAACCAACAAAACAAAAAGAAAAACCCCACAGCAAAGACATATTGCAATGAAATGCATGCCTGAGAGACAAAAATAAAATCAGGCCTTTTGTCTGAGCTGGGGAGCAGTGTTCAGAACCCAGTGAACATAAAACTTCATAGGATTTACAAAACAGAAAAACTCTCCTTATGGCTCTGCTAACAGCAAACTGGCATAGTTTTATACCTTACTTTGGCTAAATGTCCTTAATGTACCAGATGAGAGATCAGATCATATGGTATAAATCACTACAGCTCTATCGACCTCAGCTGCTAGAGCAGCAGCTGATATCACAGTAGTATATATTGTAAGGGGAAGCTCTACACAGGTCCAGAAGGCGTTTATTTCATACCCTGCAATAAAAGCTGTAAGGAGAGAGGGTTAGCGGTAAAGGGTTATAGGTGTCTCACATCAGACAGTAAGAGGATTAGTTTCAGATGTATTAGATTTCAGTCTAGCAGGCTGACATCTTGCATCAGCAGTTTTACTGGCTGCCAGCAACTCCACTAAGGCGGTATATGGATGGCTAAACCAAGAACCTAAATACCTCTGTGTCACATGTCCCTAGCACAAGATGAATGAAGACATCATCTGAAATATGGTTTGTTACTCCTAAATCTGCCCCAAGGCACAAAGAACATTCCACCTACACAAACTGTGAAACACAAAGCCTGTCTAGCTGCTGGAAGTGCATCATGGCCAAAGGAAAGACATTTCACTTGGTTTACTTGGAGATAAAACACAGCACTGTCAGACACCGCAGTGCAGAAAAGATCAACAGGACAGTCCAAGATGCTCCTGACATATGAGGTTCGAAGACGGCTTTTTCGCTAGACCCTTGACTTTTGCCCCTTCCTCCCCCTTTTTAAGAACAAGTTTCTTTATTCATTACAACACATACTCTAAAAAAACCCTTAAAAATATATCAAGATGATTAACATGGAACTTTGCAACAGAAGATGAAGACTGGCAATGCAATGAAGGCACCTATCTGTTCTGATTTTTGTAGAAGATATGTCTGTACCCAAAGTCCTTGGTCAGCAGCAAGGGGGAAATAAGTGAATGCTCATCACTTGGCAGCACTGAAAGAAGTAAAGTCTCAAAGTGTACACACTGGAAATGCACTGGAATAAGGCACTACACAAGTACTACCACTGGAAAAGCTGGATATTCATACATCTCTAAGAAGTAGGAACAGACCACAAAGGGCAGAGAGGAGAGGGAACAAACATGGATAAAAATGCTATTATAAGGCAACTTTAAGGGAAAACAAAAGTAGAAGTATTTGAAATCCACCTTCAAGTTTCCCATTAGCACTGTGTAGTTGAGATGCTGGGATTGCAGGCAGGACCCATCGAAGCAGGCAGATGTTTTGCACTGCTAGGTACTTTGACAGAAGACTCCCAGTCCTCTGCTGAGATAAGGTGGAGTGGATAACAATATTTTTACCTTCTACTGCTATGTCATGTAAAGAAAACTGTTATTGAATGGCAGTGTTTGTTGAAAGCTTATCTTTCTCCATGCTTGAAATAACTATGGGGTAAATCACAAATTTATTGGAGGCTATTAGAGCCAGGAAAGCAATGAAAGGTAGATATAGAAGTTTAAAAACAGTGAAACTAAAATGTCAGAGGGGAGAAGTTTTGCAATTGTGGGCCAGAGATTCCCCTGGCTAATTCTCTTAGAGTTGGTGGAACAGTGCCAGAAGACAAGAGGCTCTCATCTTTGTCAATACAACTTGTCAATAGGGAGCTGCCTGGCTCAATTTAATTGTTGCTCTTCCCTTGCAGACTTCAAAGAGGCCTTCCTCCTCTTTGACAGGACTGGTGATGCCAAAATCACCCTGAGCCAGGTTGGCGATATCATCCGGGCGCTGGGGCAGAACCCTACAAATGCCGAGATCAACAAGATCCTGGGCAACCCCAGCAAAGAGGGTAAGTACCCTACAGTCTCTCATGGACCCTCCTTGAGGATGGGGAACTGTAATTAGGCAACATCAACATTCACAGCAGGAGGGAGAGGAGCTTTTGCTCTGATGGAGAGCAAGGGGGACTCTGCTGCAACAATACAGGGAATTTCTCCGGTTCCTTTTGAAGATGATGACAGTGATGGAGAATACAGTGCTCAGAAAGAGGAAAACCTTCTCCTTAGGATATGGGGAATCTCTATAGGGACCATTTTGGTGTCAACTTGTTATAGGTGTAACAGAGACTCATTGCTGCTTACAGCCCCTTTGTGCCCTTGCTGAGGAGCTGTAAGTCCATTTCTAGCAGCCGATACTCAGCTCTTCAGGTCCTTCCAGTGTAAGATCTTCTGCATAAGCCAAGAAATGCCCTGGGACTGGAAACCCACCTGTATATTTTTGCTGACTGGGGTGGTCTGCTCAAGGCTCCTACAAACTTGGGCATGCTGAGGCATATGATGGCCATTTATTATAGTGGACAGTTTCTATTGCCTTTCCTCTTAGAGATAAAAGAAATGGTAAATACTGTAGTCATCTCGTTCTAACAAGGACCTAGCTGCAGATGATCCCTGATTTCAGTCATACAGAACCATATTAAGATGGGCTAAATTATATCCAAACACCCAGGCCTGGTAAAGGCAGCTCTGAGGAACAATTCGGAAGACCTGAGTTAAGCATTAGCACTAGCAGGAAGCACTGAGCAGATTATTAACACAGAGGTGAGACCATGAGAGGACTTCAAGTGACTACAGCAGTATCTGACAGTGATTTTGATATAGCTGTGTGGTAAAATAGTTTCTGTAACAACTGTATATTCAAAAAGGTCTCATGTGTTTCCATATAGTATATTTCATCACTGCCCAGAAAAAGGCTGCTCTTTGCAAAGATCCAGGAGAAAAAAATAAAACCACAAGAAAAAAGAAGAAGAAAGATCCTTTTGTTTGGCAGCTTTGCTCCAATAAAAAACATTTGGGGAAGGCCTCACTGAGGACTACAACTTCTGGCTCATGAGAACAAAGGAGCTAGGTGTACTAAGCTTGTGAGTCCTCAAACCTCCACACTGAACATGTCAATAGTAAATCTGGACTCCACCCCCAATGGACATTCCTATTTTTAATTAGTTTATTCTTTTGCTAATAGTCTCTGCTACCACATCCAAGGGACCCTGAAAAGGTCAGTAACATGTCAGCAACCTCAGGGGCTTAAGTCACAACATCCCACACTGGTTACCTTTTCCCACTGTTAGGGCTCAAGATTTCTCTTGTACTGTATTCTGTATTTCCCCCCCTCCCAAAATCCTTTCAAGGATCAACTCGTACAGCAAGTTTTATTTCTGAAAGAAAAATACAACATGCACATAAGCATATAAAATTATGTGAAAAGAGGGCTGGAACAAGGATGTGAAAAATCAGATGGATGTGAAAACTAACTCCCACAATAAGAGAGAATCCAGATTCTGCAAAGGAACTGCCAAATCCCGAGGCAAAGACTAGAGTAAAGGATAGAAAGAGGTGTGCAAATGAGGTGGGAGGCTCTCCCACATATCAGTGCAAATATCCCAAGAAACACACATAGAAGTGTCTAGGATATAGCAACTGGTGCTTTCTTTCCAGAGATGAATGCCAAGAAAATTACTTTTGAGGAGTTCCTGCCCATGTTGCAAGCAGCTGCTAACAACAAGGAACAGGGTACTTATGAAGACTTTGTTGAAGGTCTGCGTGTCTTTGACAAGGAAGGCAATGGCACAGTCATGGGGGCTGAACTCCGCCATGTACTGGCTACTCTGGGTAAGTGATTATAATCTCTGCAAGCACTTTAAAAATAGCTGCTATTTGAAGGCATGAGAGAGGGAGGAAAGATATTCTAACCAGTTTGCAGAGGTGGGAGGCTACAAAGCCAGACAAGACTCTTGAGTTTCCTAACTGGGAATCCATAAGGAAAGTAAACACTAAACTCAGTAGAAAGCCCAAAGGAAAAGCTTTGGTTTATTACTTCTAAATTCAGACTAGGTATTAAGAGTGCCTGTTATTTGAGGAACAGAGAGAAAAGGCTGTACACCTCAGTAATGTAATGCACATGGACAAAGGTAGACTATTTGCTGCACTGCATAGTTTCTTTACTCTGTAGGAATAACTAGAATCCCTGTGTGTATATGCACATGCAGAACTTCTAAAGAAAGTTAAAATTAATAAAGCTCAGTTTGTATATAGGTCTTTTTGTTACTAACTCAGAAAATAAGGGAAAGCTGTAGGGTTCAGCCTCATTTGTGTGTCTGTGGAAGAATCAACTGAGCTCTCTTCCAGGTGAAAAGATGACAGAAGAGGAAGTAGATGAACTCATGAAAGGTCAGGAAGACTCCAATGGATGCATCAACTATGAGGGTAGGTGCAAGAGTTCAACACCCTCTCATCCTACATTTCTTCTCTCTCTCTTGCAGAGTTTCACTGCAGTTGGCTTTTAGCTTCTCAGGCAAATCAGACAAAGCTACAGATGAGATAGGTTGAAAGGCTTATGCATGAAAACGGCTGTTGCAATATGCTTACCCTGCAGTCACACCACTCAAAAGACTAGATGCAGCCACAGCAGAGAAGGCTGCTTCAGTCAGCGCCAGATCTCTAGACTCTCTGACTTTCTGTAGAGCAGTTGCAGTGACTGGAACCAATCTTTAGCTAATGCTTAGACAAAGTGCTCCATTCATCATATATTTAGTCTTACCACACTTAATCAGGAAGAGAATTTGATTTGTACATTAAACATTTAGAATTTTCTATCACACTGTTGGGTCAAATCTGATCAGGAACATATATTTTTAATGCCATCAGCAAATGAACAGCTGTTATTTTTAAAAGGTGTTTCCCAAAGTAATATTTGTTCCTCCTTCTAACCAGCGTATTTGTATTTTTCCACAGCGTTTGTAAAGCACATCTTGTCTGTCTAAGTGGACTTCCCCATATACCAAATGGTATGTTCTTCTCATTTGCACACTTAACCTTGTCTGTCTGATGTTCTTAAAGGCTTCTACATGCCCATGGCCAGATATAGGCTATGAAACCAATATGATACCATCTCCCCAATGATACAAATGGAACAAAATGAGACTGTTGTCCAAGAGCAAAGAAAACAGGAGTGCAGATTCCTGGGTCATGTTCACAGCTCTATAACTGGTTGGAAACTGTGTTTAGTGGATTTTTCAAACATACCCAAACTGTGAAAAGAAATGCTCAGTTTATTCATGAGCATGGAAATGCTCAGGCTTAAATAACACCCTAGATCTCTGTTAGCATAGCTTAAGCTCTAATTTTGTATGACAAGGGACAGCCTGAGACATTTATCCTATAGGCATGTTAAGATTTTGTGGGGTTTTTTAAAAGTGGAAATCAAAGCAACACCTTCTGGTGACTGTAGATTTTATAAAGACAGAGTAGCCTGAATACTTGTGTGAACTACTGAGAACAGCTCTTCAAACAAAATAACCACCTGAAAAAGAGTATTCTAACAGTCATGATCAATAGTCAAGAGACCTTCAACAGTACCCAATCATTTAGCAGTTCTCCTACAAGGAGAGAAAACAGAAAAAAAACCCCACAACCTTGATATGCTGCTATTTTGTCTTGGCTGTCTTTAAAATGCAAGCATAAAATATCATGGGGTTTTGGGCTTATTTGAGCTGTTAGTTATTCTATCCCAGGAAAGACACATTTCCGAATTCCTGTATCAAAACCACACCTCAAATTAGCAATAAAGGGCTCACCTGCAAAATGATGAACTGTTTCTTCAGCCAACATTGACTTCAAGTCCAACTCTCCCATTCCTTCCTAGAACAAGTCAAATTCAGGAAGACCAGATGGCACTTGAGATTTGCCTGAAATTCTTGCTCAGCCTGTCACCATCAACATGGAAACTGCTTGGAACTGGATGATGTGCCTCCAACCCTACCACTTTTTACCAGTGCTTCCATATTTATCACCTCCAGGTCACTACACTTAAATTTGAAAAAATTGAACTTTCACCAAGGCAAGCTAGATGGAATAAACTGCTACCATCCAGGATCCATCCATCCTAAGCATCTCTCCCCATGTTGTTTGCACTGAAACAATGTAATCTCTTGGAAAAATAAAGCATCAATAAATCCCTGTGGTCACTTTGTGGTGATAAAGTCTTTTTTTCCTCTAAAGCTGTTCAAACCCACTCAAAGCAGTACTCAGCACTTAATTTATTTTCTCTGTATATTGTATTTCACAAAATAAAGTTTTATGAAAAAAAAAAAAGACATCTCTAGGAGGTCACTCTACTTAATCAGAATGAAAAGAGTTTTCTTTGGGAACTGGGGTAAGGAGTAATTAGGGAACTACCACCTACATCAGCACTTAAACATTTTGGGGAGAAGGAGACCTGGTAGCTGGTGTCAGAGTAGCTCCCAAGGTGCATCTGCCCTGGTGCACCAGGCAAGACCCAAAACCAGCCAGGGGGGTCACAGAGAGCCACTCTTCCCAGCAAAAACTCCTTTGTAATGCTGCAACAGCAGGTCCACAGCACTATCAGGAAGGGATCCTAGCTACCGCCTGTATTTATAGCTTTATGGACAACTAGAAAAAGCAATCAGAAATATCAACCTCCTCAAAAGGCTCTGTATCCCGGAACCAGCCCTGGGGCTGTCATTCCCTGGGCTGTGGCAAGAGGAGTCAAATTACCTCTTCTGCAGTGACAGTGTGAATAGCCACCACTCAGTGAAGTTTTGTTACTTGCAAATCCCTGTCCTTAAACGTGGCTCCTCTCTCTTTTCCTTAAGCATTTGTGAAACTGCCTTAATCACCATTGGAGTGTCAGCTTGTTCTTGAACTTGACTTCACCTTATTAAGTTACTATGTACAAAATGACTATAATTCAAGTGGCAACAGGTGCAGTATGGCACAGTGGGGGCAGCTGGCACCAGAATAAACTGCAGCCATTGAAACAGCAGCTGCCTCTTTTCTGAGGCTTCCCAGAAAAATCTCCCATTTAAACGCTCACCATGCTGGTAGACAGGGCCAAATGAATCTCTGAATTATACCCTACCCAGAGACTTATGCCAGCTGGTAGTTTACAGGGGGTTGCGACCGCTACACGCATAAGGGGAAAAACCCTGGACAGAAGGAATAAAAAGGGGAAGAAAAAAAAAAAGGGGGACTGATAGACACCCTACTGTTTCTCAGTGTACTGCCTATACACACATGCTGTGGATGTCTGTTGCTAGGAAAGCAAATAAACAAAAACCAAAACAACATTTCACCATATATGCTGTCAGCCACCTTTTTACGCTGTCCTGTCACACAGCATTGTCATGTAGTCACAGAACCAGCCTAGTCCAAGGCTGGATGCAACCCTAAAGGAAAGGCTGAAATTTCTATCATATTTCCCTTTCTGAAATGGCAAGTTTTATTAATTTCTAAAATATTTGGGGCCCAAGCCCAGATGACTAACAAAATGGGATGACTTCTCACCAGTGCAGAAATAGACAGATTTTTAAGTCACTCATTTTTAAAAACCTCACATTCATATCTTTGTTTAAAAAAAAATGCCAGATTATGAGATATAACAAGCCTGACAGTATTTCTCTGAACTCTAATTGCAAGGAATCAAGGTGATGTTATCCATACTACTCTCCTCAAAAATTAAAGCAGAAATAATCTTTCAGACAACACAGATGAGAACAAAGAGAATACTCCTTTCCCATTAAACTGAGACTGGCTCTCAAAGTATTTCAGGGTTGCATATTGTATGTATTTTAATGCTATCCAGAGGTTTTAGTAATTCTGAAAAATTCTCACCCCAAATTTAGACAGTGAAAGATATCAGAAAAAATATTCATGTTCGTATAAGACTCATTTTGGGGTGATCTTAAATAATTCAGTAATTTATAATGGCAAGCTCCTTATATATTAACCCCTTCTAACTAGTGACAGCTTCAACATAAACCAAATGTTTTTAAAATTTATTTTGAAAGCGTAGAAACAAGATATCTTTGAAATTTAAAGGCATGAGAGTTTTTTAATTGAGAAACACACCACATCCAGATCTGTCTCAGTCGGCTTTAATTACATCAATAAATCCCATCCAAAAGATACCCAACCCGAAAGCACAGTTTGAAAATCCCTGAACAGCTCTGGTGCCTCATCTGTAGGAGAGCAGAGAAATCTACTTTGCCTCAAAAACATTTAAAGGTTGTACTTGTTTCAACCTACTGCCTCCATACTAGTAACACAAGCATCGCTCAGAGCTCCGATCCTGGGGAATGCTCCTCAGAAAAGGCTGCTTCCTCTTATATTTTTTGTTCACCTAAGGAAAGAAATACTCCACACAAGAAGTACCACTGCACTCCCATACGGCACATGATGCACCATGACCAAGCTCCTCTTTTGCCTGCAGAGAGAGACAGAAGACCCAGGCAGCTGGGGAAGGCCACCCTGCAACTGCTTGGGCTCTGAATGGAAAAAGTAATTCTCAGTCCCTGTTATCCGAGACCTCTTGCCATCCTTACATTTACTTTGTATTTTAAATAGAACATTGTTAATGAACATACTTTCCATTACTCAACACAATTGACAGTTTAACTCCTTGGGAGCAGGTCTAAATCCCCAGAGAAAGGTCAAGCTGCAAAACACTGGTCCTTGGTATGCAGCACTAAACAGAGCAACCAGAACTGTGGAGCAGGCACTCTACAAATCCAGGGTGGAAATATAAGAATGATTGAGGAGGTGTGGTCACTGAACCCAAGAATGTAATTCTGCTCTTGACACAAGGTGTATTCATTGAGAGCGAGCTACCACCACACATGAGCAAAGACATCTCCACAGCTGTTTCTGCCAGGGATAGCTGAGAAGCCCCTCCAAGAGGGGGATTCATATGCACTGAGTGGGATGGATTTCAGACAGCAGGGAACAGCAAGAGGAGCAGCACCCCTCTGTCTAGCACTGCTCGAGGGTCCAGATACTCAGCTAGGAAAAGGTAGAGGCTGTTTTGTGCTGTTCATGGTGCTTTGCTTTGGAGATATCCCAGATACAAATGGTCTTGTACAGCCGTCCACAGTATCAACACCCACCACTGAGACTGTCAGGCATAGTCTCTTGTCCCCACTGCCCCGCTTACATTACAGGTGCTTTTCTCTTACATGCAGGAGTTGAGTGTTAAAAATATGGACAATGGGCTCTTAAAAGGAAGAACTGTTTCTGTACTCCATCAGTGTTCTCCCTAGCCTCAGACTAGATGTGGTGGGTTGACCCTGACTGGACACAAGGTGCCCACCAAAGCCATTCCATCACTCCCCCCTCCTCAGCTGGGCAGGGGAGAGAAAAATATAACAAAGGGCTTGTGGGTCAAGATAAGGACACAAGAGATCACTCACCAATTACTGTCACGGGCAAAACAGACTTGGGGGAAATTAACTCAATTTATTATCAATCAACCAGACTAAGGTAATGAGAAATAAAACCAGATCTCAAAACACCTTCCCTCCACCCCTCCCTTCTTCTCAGGCACAACTTCACTCCCGGATTCTCTACCTACCCCCACAGTGGCACAGAGGGACGGGGAATGGGGGTTACGGTCAGTTCATCACACGGCATTTCTGCCACTTCATCCTCCTCAGGGCCAGGACTCATCACACTCTTCCCCTGCTGCACCATGGGGTCCCTCCCACAGGAGACAGTTCTCCATGAACTTCTCCAACATGCGTCCTTCCTACGGGCTGCAGTTCTTCACAAACTGCTCCAGCGTGAGTCCCTTCCATGGCGTGCAGTCCTTCAGGAGCACACTGCTCTGGTGTGGGTCCCCCATGGGGGTCACCAGTCCTGCCAGAAAACTTGCTTCGTGGGCTCCTCTCTCCACAGATTCGCAGGTCCTGCCAGGAGCCTGCTCCAGTGAGGGCTTCCCACTGGGTCCCAGACTCCTTTAGGCACCCACCGGCTCCACTGTGGACCTCCTTGGCCTGCAGGGGGACAGCCTGCCTCACCATTGTCTTCACCATGGGCTGCAGGGGAATCTCTGCTCTGGAGCCTGGACCATCTCCTCCCTCTCCTTCTTCACGGACCTTGGTGTCTGTGGAGTTGTTTCTCTTGCATGTTCTCTCTCCAGCTGCTGTTTCTCTCTGTCCCATAGCTTTTTTTTTTCCTTCTTAAAAACATTATCACAGAGGTGTTACCACTATCGCTGACTGGTTTGGCTTTGGCTGGCTGCGGGTCCATCTTAGAGCCAGTGGCTCTGTTGGACACAGGGGAAGCTTCCAGCAGCTTCTCCCAGAAGCCACCCCTGTAACCGCCCCCCCATCCCCACTACCAAAACCTTGCCACAGAAACCCAATACGCTAGATTTTAATTTATTTTAGAAGGAAGGTCCCCAGCCAGTGGTTGGTGCAGGTCTATGTGGACACGGAGACAAGACAGAGAGGAAGGAACATTTATCCAGGGCAACAAATCACAGCAGTCAGGCATGCCTGATGTGTCAGGAGTTACTGCTTTTACAGCACCTGAGTGTTTTATACAGCATGCTCCACCCACTGCCCCAAACTCATTTGGAGATAGGTTGTTCAGACACGTCTCCTCACAGCCCTCTCTGTGTAGCTTTCTTTTCTCACTCACGGGAGCTGCTAGACACTGGTCATTTCTCCCTCCCACCTACAGACTAAGAAACCAAGGAAGCACAACAGCAGCTGTGCCACTCTTCACTAGAGCAAGAAGGAACAGGAAGTGTAGTAATTGACCCTAACACTGCAGGAGCCAGCATATATACTCACTGCCACCTCACAGCATCAGCCTAAGGCTCTGAAGATTTGCCATCTCTTTGGAGTCCTCTCCAACACTTTTACACAACAGCAATATATGTGATTATTTCCTGTTACTGAGGTGCCTGACATCACTGTGTAACATCACCTGGGTCCTTCACACAGATCTGCTAGCCCCAATGCTCATACTGTGATGGCAAACCCAAGAAGAGAAAGTTTGGCAAAGACATCCTCTTTCTGGCAGGCAAACTTGACTGTTCACATCACTAAGCTCTTTCAGCCTTCATATCCATCTTCTCTACATTAGTACTTAGGTATTAAAAAGCCACAGTACATACAATACTCCTGTCTGAACAAACTCTACAAATGTAACCCTCACGGTGATATAAACTTGCTTACGCACAAAAATATTTTCTTTTTTCACATAGCACCCCTCTTATGGTATTTCATACCATTATTACAAGAACAATTGTTCCACTTCAGATCGTTTTTAACCAGATCTCAGACTTTGAACACAGCATGTTCAATCAGTCCTCTTCCAAGTACTATCTTACTTTCCACACAATCCTGCTGCAGCTTTAAATCTACTCCCTTCTTATGCCAGGGAGGCTGACTTTTATAGAGATACAAGGAAGTGCTCAGATGCGTAATGAACAAAAGATGCTTCCTTAGTAACCTAATATTTCTCATTTATTTTATAATGAAAAATGCAATACTTTCTCATTTACCCAGGCCCTTACATTTACTTCAAAATGAAGTCTGAAATGTTGCTGAAAATATAAAATTCCACTCTCACATGTACCTTCTAGATTAACTGGCACAGTACATATCAGAATACAGTTTATTAGAGCATTAAACTGAACTTTCCATTACCAAAATCTATGATTTGGGAGGATGGTACAGATTAGTTCATAAACATTTCATTTCTCCACTAATGTAGCAATAATAGGTATCAGCACTCTTAAATCAAACTGTTTGTTGTAAAAGAAAGGCTATTGCCAATCCTCTGGAAAGGCCTTGTACTAAGAAATGAATGAGGGAGATTGATAAAAGCAATAAAAATGCATGTGTCTATTTCCTCAGCAGCATGAAAAGTATTTCAAGGGTGATTGTTCATGCTGGTTAAAAGAAACAGCAATGATAACTATTATTTGCCATTATAAACACACAAAATCATTTTTATTGTGTCTCCATAGTTTACCTACATTGTTTATTTCCTTAAGGGTGTACAGTATTCTGCTAGATGAGAGGCATTTAGGTATGGAGAAATGTCACAGGGCAAACTGCAGCCAGTGGCATGGCTCTGAGGGAATTCAGCTCCTGCCCAACCTCACAAACATCCACTGAAGCTCACTTGGCCTCTGTGTGGTCTCATGAGTCAAACTGGGCAGTGAGGAGCACATTAAGAGAGGGACCAGAACAGGTGGACGAGAAAAAATCTTGAGAAAGCCAATGACAAAAGCAGCACCTCATGGTGGCTCCTCAGTTATGTTCTCTACAGCCAGCTGGAGCATTTCTCCTCAGTGCACTGCTCTCTCTGCTGACCTTTTCTTTTATCACCTCTGTGTTGTATGCCAGGCAGCAAAAGGGACAGACCACTGTGCCTCTGGTCTACATCAGAGCACATAGGTTTGAGCAATTTCCAACCTCCTTTGAGCATACCTAGCAGGACAGTGCTATGTAGTACAGGTCACATCCATTTCCTATGAAGGCAGATCCTTAAGAAAATCAGAAGTGAGGAAGAGTGCCTAACACTGTTTCTACCTCACCAAATCTGGCCACACTTGAGGTTATTTTTCCAGGGCTCTGCTACAAAGACTAAGAGATCACAAGTGAACCCCAGGCATCACATGGAATAAGAAGAGTAAATCTCTCTCTCATGGTTGCCATGAAACTTGTGAAACAGGCTTAGAAGTGAAAAGATGAAGAAACAAACCACCCATAATTTGTTACATTTGGGGAAAAACAAGTCTCATGTATTTAAGCCAATCACATTTGGGGGGTTTTGGACTTGAAACTTGATTCATGCTTCATGTAGACTTGCAGTTGGGAGCCACAGAATGCCTGCACTGTGGGGAAGGAGATAAGACCAATTAAAAAAAGTTCCTTTTCAGAATAAAAGTATTATTTAATTCAAAGCCCTTTCTGGAACTGCCACAGTTGCATGAGTTTCTGTTCAAAAATCTCTACAGCATAGTCATGCTTAATTTTTCATAGCAGGGTGTAAAAAAAGAGAAAATACTGAAGAAACCCTGTAGTCAGGTATAGGTTGTAGGAAGGTCAGTATAGCACAGAGTTCACAACCTCAAAAGTTAAACTTTATTATCACAAAAACCCCATGGGACGTCTCCTTCATTTCACATCCTCTGCATATGCTTCAAAGAAGCATGACAGTGATAATCTCTGCCCACAGCTACAGTGAGGATGGTGGTATTTAGTTTCCTACAACCTAGCTAATTAGCCAGTCATAACAACATAACCCTCATCCACCCTGCAGTAAGTTTAGCATGTCTAGGGACACCACATAGTACTAAATGCTTGGAGAGAGGCTATAGAGTGCCTGTGGGTCAGTTTTAATGCCTTACAAGAAATTATGACAGAATAGGGCCTTAAAATAGCTACCAAAAAAGAAACTACCACCCACCCCATCATTAAAATGCAGAATAGTGTAGAGATCCACTTCCCAAAGTAAACAAACAAAGTTTCTAGACTGTTTTCCTGAGTTCCTGGTGTTCAGGACTCATAAAAGGCCTATTTTACCTGAGGGGAAGCTCCTCCTTCCAGGCTCTCAGGACCTTTTAACTAAATTTTTCCAGGGCTCAATCAAATGCATGCTCTGCTGAATCCCAAAAGCCCCAGCAAAAATAAGAGAAAGCTACACCTCCTTCCAGGTAAAAGGAATTAATTGCTTCCTATACTCTTGTTACAAAGATGTGCATATCCTAAACTGGGTATCATTCAAGGAACAACACAAACATTGCATATGTTAACATGCCATGTACACCTGGTACCCCAGGGGAAATTGGAGAGGGGCATTTTTATGCTCACACCTTAGACTATCACACTCCTCACCTCCATCAATTTAGAGACACAAAACCAAACTAAGTTTTCTCTTTTATCTTTCAAAATATCAGCTCTCCAAACTGTTCACTCAGGAAGTCATTTTCTTTGGCTCTTTGTGAGTTTGTAAGACAAAAACGGATCCATTTTTTACTCCATGCTATACTGAACACTACCATTTTTCAAGTTGTTCTCCTCCATGCAAATGACAATACTTATTACCTGCCTCATTAGTTTTAAAAGTGGTTTTAATTCAGAGTTTCTCATCTGTAACATTCCTTTATATCTGAAAAGCTAAGTTTGTTTTTAGAAGACAACAAATAAAACACCTCTGCCTTTGTTTAACTTACAAGGTTTCCTGTGACCTGTTCCATAGTCATTCAGGAATATAGCTGATCTTCTGAGCAAGGGTTGATGTTATCACCATATCGCTTGCACATCTCTGATGGAATAAAAACCAGCAATTAGTTGAACTCATATAGGCCACACCACACAGCACAAGAACATATTTTCAGAACAGGACTTATCTACCTTCTTGGCAAGTTTTCCAAGGCTGTGAAACAAGCCATAAAAGTAAAACAGGCCAGTACCTACACAAGCTCAGAGTACAGCCCTACAACCACAATGTAGCCTTGCTAATCACCATAGGGGTAACACAGCCATTCCAGCATACCTTTCTACATCCTCTGAGCTCAACACCTACACCTGTGCAAAGGTGGTGCTCAGCTATTTCAAGTTCCTGAGAGCAGCAAAGCATCCGTTAGAGAAATTCTTCTTTCTTCAGTACAGATTAAACCCATAACATTAATTTGGCCAGTTCAGTAGTAGTTTCCATTGCACCATTTCTGCCAAATTTGCTGCTACTCTCTTACACACAGACCAATTCTCTCCCAGCCTCTTGCTAAACTGGGGATAAGAAAACTCACTTTTCTATTTTCCTGGACTAACAGGTACAGCCATGGCTGATCAACAGCTCCTGGTCTCTGTGTCTAAACACAGCACAAAGCATGGGAATGAGTTCATACCCTGAAACTGAGACCTCTCAAGCTCTTTTTAGAAGACGAACACTGAGTTGGTGAGAATGCTTTTGGTTAATGGCTGAGTTAGGCTGGATTTCAGCTGAAGACCTGTGGAGGAAATGGTGAGCAGCTCGTTAGAGCTACTGCATCCAAACCCCCAGTGACTGTTAACTGAAAAAAAAAGTGTTGAAATGATACATATATATTCTGCACATAAAAAAATATGTTAAAAGAGCAGAAAGGCTACAGAATTTAGGATTAGGAAACCCTAGCATCAAAGTCACATGGCACTTTAAACAAAGAGTGGTTCATGAGGATGGATGTCAGTGTTATCTTTATAATTTGAGCTCTATTAAACCAGCCAAATGGAGCAGCTTTCTCCTAAATACCAAACTAATAATGAACATGAAGTCTGAAAGTGTAAGCATCAATACTGCTTGAACAGAGACACTTTACTATTGGAAGTGCTTATTGCCACCACACAGGATGCCACTCCTTTTGATTCTGATATAATGAGAAGCACAGAAGTATGTTTTCATCCTTATACAAATACAGCACTGATTACATATGCTGGAAGTAGCCCTATTCTGGGATATGATGCCATATTTGCACAGCCCTTTTTCACACAGTGCTTTCAACCTTCAGCAATACCTTAAGTATATTAATGTCTGCTGTGTTCAGTAAATGCCCTTATGTGCCTTTTATATTCACAACCTGCTGCTCTATGTTACTTGAAAATTAAGCACATTTTTAATGGCCTGCAGCTGATTTACGTAGGACAACATCTCTGATCAAGACACAAACTTTGTTGAAATTTTGAATTCTTCATAGCCATCTTTGAGAACTTTTATCCTGTGCCAAATGCTAAAGTGAACACAGACTGACAAATATCCGAGTAGCTGAAGTTTCCTTCTTTGGCACCAGACTTAAATTCTCCCTATAGCCTGTAACTTCCATCTTCACTGGGAGTGGTCCCTGAAACAGCTGCCCTTCTTGAGCTTTGGTAGAAGTGATTTTGAAATAATTTACTGAGCAACTTGTACACTCCTGCTCCAAATCAGTACTGCCACATGCTGAAAACTGCTGACAGCTATCCAACTAACAGACAAAGACATGCCAGCACAGACTTCAGGCCAGCATCCTAGTTTGGCAACCCTTTTTAAACATGATAGTTTGAAGTTTCATGTTAAAAGACCTGGGGAAAACAAAATCTTGTCTCATGGTGAGACATCACCTGCCACCATCATCTTCAGGCCTGCCAAGTCATCTTCTCCGTTCATGAGATTCAAACACTTGACTCCCACAACCTTCTCCTTGCGATAACTGGACCTGACATGCAGGTTTTGGAAAACTGTGGTGTCTCTCTGGTGCTCCAAGGCACATGCTGAAGGAGCTGGCTCTCCTGGTAGCGGTATGCCTATATGCCACTTGTGGTCAGAGTGAGAGTGCTATTGTGGTGCTCTGCCAGGATGGAGGAATGAGAGCTGGTTACTAGGAGTCCATGCCCTGAGGAGGCCCACTTGAAAGCACATGCACCAGCTGCAGCCAGTCTCTCTCTGTCACATCGTCTCACACCCACATGATTAACACTGTGTGGCCCCATGCAAAGGCACACTAGAGAAAGTCACATATCAAGCGAGAAGTAAGCTGAGAGCTCTGCAACTAATTCCAGCTTGCCCTGCACTATAATGCCAGCATAAAAAAGTTGCACGAAGAACATGCAGGTCCCCTGATGGGCAGACATGCTAAATTGGCACCTGGTTTCTTCTTGAAAGAAGACAGCACATAAGCTTTAAATAACCTACTCAGAAACCAAACCTCTAGGCTATTCATATCAGACATGAATAGCTGGACATGCTTTTTGCAACACAGTCTGAAAGTCTAAAAAGGGGATAAAGTGCTTTGTGAGAGGGGTCAATGCTGTCCCTTGCTGTGTTTTCAAAACTTCTGGTCAGATCCTGCAGCTTGGCTTTACACAGTATCACCATCACATGTAGCAAGACAGGGGAATACACATAACCATAGCTCTTTTAACAGGAGTCTCTATTATCTAAATTCATAGACAGCCATCTGGCAGAAATCACCTTCAGGGCTTGTACATGGTGTCTACCAGCTGTCAGAGGATCTCTTTTGAATGACTGATCAGCCAAGAAGAACATACCTATAAGTAGTTCTTTCACTTCAGATTTGTACCTTGGATATCAAAAATTATTTAAAAGCCAAGTACACGGCAACGGCACAGGAAAAGCTCTGAGAAAAATTAGGACATTTGCATCCACGGGCTGCATTAACTGGTAGTTTTCCACATTAAGGTCTGTTATCAAAACCAAATCCAACACACCTAGCCCTGGAGGAGAACAGTCTTCCACAGCAACAGATGCTACTGCAGACATAATAGGGCTAATGATGTCCCAGCTCAGGAATCCCCATGGAAAGTTGTATGTGACTTATTTGACAGAAAAAAATGCATACAATGAGGATTGTTTGCTCAATGCCTTTAAAATTTCTTTTACTTGCAGTGGGAATGAAAGACAGAAACTCTCTTCTAAAAAAAATGGTATTTCCTTTTATATGGCTGTTTTAATCTGAATGTACTTGTACGGTCTTCATGTCTGGAGAACAGGTACCCCTCAGATGAACAACAGGAACATTAAGTTTAACCAAAACCAAACCAAATTTCATTTCAACCTGTCTTACCCACAGAGCTTCACTTGAACACTTTTTCTCCAGGTAACCTACAACTCCCTTATTTGCTAACTTTGTATCTTGCAAGGCCATGTGCATTTTTTTTTTCAGCAAGATAATGCTTTAAATTACATTTACTGTAGTAAACACGTTAGACATTGCTCCCAACAAAGCAGGCACTGAAGAGAATACAGGTCCTTTCCAGCTGTAGCAATGACCTATTAAGACTAGAAATCATAAAAAAAGAACATGAACGGGTGACTGAAAAGAGCCTGTTCAACCAAACCAATTTGTTACAAAGCCCAAATGTAACAGAGTCTTCAGGTCAAGGCAGTAACATGCTGCTGCATGGGAGCCCACTGACTTGGTGTCTTCACATCACAGTGGCAACACTTCTAATATGAGAGGGGTGGATATTGCTAGTGCTGGGTATGACTGGGCGATACAGTGTTTACCCGTGTAACACAGATACCTCTAGCAGTTTGGAGTATCAAAGGAAAAAGTCTACCACTAACCACACAATTAGAGAGCAGGACAGCTACTAGTTCGGAAAAATTTACACCCAATAACATACAGCAAAATGTATCCCTGTGACTCACCCTGTGACTATGCCCACAGGAGGAATGGAGATGCAGGGACCAGACTGCACTAGGAAGGGGTACACAGCTGTCACTTAACCCTGGCTATGCCGTGTCTCTGTAAACGTCTCAGCCATTAGGCTGCTGTAAGAAAAGCGCAATCCCAAATTGGAAACAGCATCTAGAAGGAGGCCAACAACACATTTGCACTCTCCGCCCTGCTGCAGTATCTATTTCTACTGTTTTCTGCAAGCACATGCAAAAGAAAAAAAATCAGTGTTCTTAATGTCCAATTTTTTACAATCACACTTCTTCCCAAGAAAACTGGTATGAAAAATGTCAACCTGTTTGCCGCTGTCTGAGGCATGTCCTGATCCCAGGAACTGATACATGAAACCTGGACAAAGTTTGTTTTTCTGTGGCTTAGGGCAGGATCTACCATCTCTCAGCTCCCTTATCACTTTACCCTGTGTGGGCCATGGGATACGTCCTGCCAGATCTTCCTCCTGCAACAAAGCCGCCAAGACTAAACTGGGTGACCAGGGCATCCCCAGGAATGTGAATCTCCCTGTCAGACTCCTGCCTGCTAACAGACCTGAGACCAAGGTGCTGGGCTTACCCTGGAGCCTATGCCAGCCCAAGGAGGGCAACTGTCTAGGAGGCTCTACCAGACAAGACCTTGTAGGCATTCCCAAATCTTACCTCTGGGCAGCCAGATTCAGTAAATTCCCATCAAACTCTGGTTTACTTCTTTCCTCTCAACTGCCCCTGCATGGTTAATATGAGATCAGACTCCCAAATGAAAAAATGGTAGTTTTCAGGCTGCAACTGTTCTTTTAATGCAGGTGCTCTCGCTGTGAGTACAGACAGACAGCTCTCTGCATTGCCAGTATATCACACTGAAAACACATATGCCCCTCAAGAGTCAAGACTCCTTTCAAGCAGGCCCATCTATAGGAATAGCTATTCCTGTAGTGCCATCTTCTGGCTTATGGTGTAGGAACACTATACCTAAAAATGGGACTGATCAAAAGATATTTTTTTTTATCTGTTAAAAAAACCCATTACAACAGATTTAGACTATGGATCAATATACAGAAACACCCAAATCATGGGAATTCTCTCAACATAATCTTACGTACAATTCAAGTCCCAGTAAATTATTAGTTATAAAATGACAAGATTTTGAGAAATATCTTCTTGGCTGATCTGCTTTGCATTTTGAGCCATTATTTTTTGAAATTGCTTTTCAGCTTTTGTTTCATGTCTCAACAAACATCAAGGCTCAAAACTCACTGTTTGCTTACAAGTTTTGTGCCATCTCATGACTATGGAAGGTAATGCCTGAAGGTTCCCCAGCACCATGTGGGGAGTGAGGAAAGCATATAAAATCCCCTTGATGGGGATTGTATACTGTTTTAACCCAATCCTCATCACAATGACAATTAGCAACATCTATTTTCTAGCCAGTTTTTATCTCAGGGTTTTGTTGGTAAAGGAAGCAGATAGGAGCTCCTTTCTCAGTGAAATATGCCCAGTTACAGCTCAAAACTTTCTCAAACAGTTGGCTCACGAGAGTATTATTCATCAGGCCTGTGCCCCATGCTGCAGGGTGACCACATGAGCTGAAGGGACGAAGAACTACGAGCAGACTGTTAAATCTGTATCCTCTCCCTCACTTCCAGTGGTTTTCTCTTCCTGAATGTAATACTCCGTCCATCCTTTGGAAAGGCCCTGCACATCATAATCTTAAAACACCTTCTTTAGGGAAACAGCCCTCAAAAAAATACCCCAAAACCCAACAACAACAAAACCCAACAAAACCAAAGCGCTAAAAGATTTTGGCGTGCAGGTTCTGCAAATTAAACCCCACCGACATCAGGAGGTAGTAGGGTATGTAATAAACATTGTGTAATAAATTTGTTAATGAAACCGGTGGAGCAACTGATTCTACATTTGTAACTTTGTGATTGGAACACCCCCAACCGCTACATCCTGCCGAGCAAACAACTGTGATAACTCCCTGTTAAGCGAACAATTGCAGCAACTGAAATGCCCAAATAAGGACAAGTGTAGTGCTTACTCGTGCTTGCTCAGCAAGGTCGCAACCAGGAGGAAGACTACGGCCTTCATCCTCACGACCACCAGAGGGCCCGAGACGACCCCCTAGCAACAGTACGCGCAACCGCAGGACATACCAGGATATGCCACGTACACCCGGAACAACCAGGCTATAAAAGGGGGACTCTGGCGGGGGGTGAGGGCGCGGCGTTGGTGGAGCAGGAGACTCCCTGGTCGCCCAGCGCTGTTTTGCCTGCTTGAATAAATTCTATCTTGGTGGACAAGGATCCAGATTGGCTTTTTTATTTCGTAATAGCCACTTATAACAGGGTAGTTTTCTCCCGGGGAGAGACCCGCAGCGACCGCCTGTCCTTGCCACCAAAATAGACCCCGAGAGGCGCTGCCGGGGCCGGCGCTGCCTTCCGCACCGCCTGGAGCAGCCCTCGTGGGGGGGACCTCGGGTCCCGTCCCCCCCCCAG
>JANZLQ010000001.1:15386522-15404272 GCA_026212715.1 Elanus axillaris
GGGCTGGGGGCGCCAGGCCCCCACAAAGCCGGCCTGCCGACCTGGGGAGGGCTGACAACCCCGTCCCTGAGGATGTGCCCCCGAAGAGGGAGGATGGAGCCACAGCAAAGCTGGGAGCGGCTGGCGCCCAGCGCAATGACACAAACGGCCCCCGAATCCACAATCCGCTTCGTCTTGTCGGCCACCTCACCCTTCCTGAGTGCGCCTGAGCCGCCTTTGCTTCCGCTCCCCTCTGTAACGTGATTCTAAAACTACATTAGAAAAATAATAATACAGAAGTTTGAACACAATCCTCTTGTAAGCCCAGATGTATTAGAAGGAATTTATAACTATAGGAAGGCGGAAGCAGGGATGACTGCAACGGTGTGCCTTGGGAGAAGGGCTTCGGGAAGCAGAAATCCTTCCACTCGCTACACAGGGTGTAGTAGAGGAGCAACGCTGACGGAACCGAGAAGCTACCACTAAACGACCCGGAAAGACAACGACAATAACAACAATAACGTGACTAAGCCACAGGCTTTACTACGCGCGGCCGTGACGAGGTGAGGATCGCCCCACCCTCCGCCGGCCGCTCCCACCTCGTCCCGCCGCGGCGCAAGATGGCGGCGCGATTGCTCCGCCTGCGCGGGTTGTTGAGGGCCGCCGGCCCCCGGCCCTTCTCTGCCCGGGCCAGGTTAGCAGGGCGCAGGGCCGGCGTTGGTGGGCATCGCCGGGCTGGGGGGCGTTGAGGCGCGGGTGGGGAGGCGGGTGTGTGCCGGGCAGGGCGGGGGGTAGCCGGGAGCCTGTGTCTGGGGGCGCGCGGGCGTGTGTGTATAGGTGTGCGCCTGTGTCCCCATCGCAAGAAGCAGCTGGTGTCTGGGTGAGCTCCCGGGGGGGAGCCTGCGTGCCCTGGGCTGCGAGCCTGCCGAGCCCCCGCAGGTCTGGGAGCCCCCGCGCCTCCCCGTGAGGGGGCTGACCTTTGCTCCACTTCCCGCCCGTGCTCTGGGGACACCGAGTCCCGTGGTGGCAGCAGGTGATGGGCCAGACGCGTCCTTGCCTGGGCACCCCCGGTGACCCGCCGGCCTGTGGCAGTAGGGCGCCGGGGCTCAGGGAAGTGGGGTTTTGGGGAAGCAGGGGTGCAGGAGTGTGCTCGCAGCTCCTCGGACCTGTGGGTTGTGTCTCCCAGGGCGGTGGTCGGCTTGAAGGGACAGCCTGGCCCCGTCCCTGTGTGCCATGGAAGCTGTGAGCTGCAATTAAATCAAAGGGTGGTCTTAAATAAAGCTCAATGTCGTCTTCAACAGCTTTAAAAATAAGGTGGAGCTTTTGGGACAATCGCTGTGTGCCAAACACAGGAAGCCTGCGTTTGAGGGTACAAAATACTGAATAAACAAGTTGCAGTAGCCCATTTCTTCCAAATACCACTAGAAGTAAATAGAGTCTGTGGTTCAGGGGCGTTTAATCCTTTGCACCAGGAAGAGCGTAACTTCATGTGGCAGTGAATAAGACCTTCGTGTCAGTAATGGAGTAAATAATTGTAGGGTCAGCTAAGCTCTGTGGGACTACACACAATTACTGTGCTGTGCTGGGAAACTGGTGCTGAGGAACTGAGGAGAGATGAACAAAATCATGTGAGAAGGGAACAGCGAATGCCTTTTCCATTTAATACAGCTCAGCTCTGTATTTATAATTTCTGATGTTTTGTGGCAATAAAATAAAAGCAAGTCAAAGTACCCAATGCACAAGTATAAGAAATGAGTTTTCATTTCAGCCCTAAAGTAGTTTGTCCTCCTTGACATTCTAAATCCCTAAAAAAGCTTTAAAACCTTCCTTATTATTTTGTAATTATACTTCCCTTGTGGTTTCAACTACTGACATTTACGACTGTTTCAGTTTTTATTTTTTGTTAAAGCAGCATTTTGCTTTTACATATATTTTTATCAGAGTTCTGGGAAGACTCCTATACCACAAAAATACTGAAAGTTAGAAGGAATTAGAGAGTAGTATTTTCAAGGTTAGAATTATGCAGATATATGTGATATTGCAGAGTGTAATACAGCCCTCAGACCATATAAATCCATGTTGTACTTGCTTTTATTTTGAGTGTGTGTATTTTTGGTGTCACAGATTTGCTAATTTGGGACTTTGGGGGCATGTACAGAGTGAACAAAACCCACAAAAAGGTTTACTTGTTCAAAAAGTTAACCCCTCAGTTTAAATTGAGCTGAACTGCATTTTGGAGGTTGCATGGCAGGGGGAGAAGGCAGTAATGATTTTTAGCATTTCTAATGAACAGAAACTTTATCCTCTTATCTATGTAGGTATTATTATTCTTTTTAATTTATTTTAAGCACTAAGGAAAACCAGTCTTGCTTCACCTCCTTTCACAGCCCAGTGAAGTACAGTGTATGTTAGGTCTTTATATTTATTGTGGATATACTTTGGACCTAACAGTGTGCTAGACTTGGGGTGTGAACTATGTTTAACAACACAGGTGTTTCCTTTCTTTTAAAAGGGTTATGTAAACAGGGGTGCCAGTGTCCTAACAGATGCTTTCACTTGTCTTTTGTAGTCCTCTGCAAACTGAACAGCATGGCACAAAGCGCCCAGAACCATCTTCTGCTAAAAGTTTGACTGATATAGGCACTCGGAGGATCTTCTCATCAGATCATGATATCTTCAGGGAGAGCGTCAGGAAGTTCTTTCAGGAAGAAGTGCTGCCTTTTCACACTGAGTAAGACAGCTCTTAAACATTCTGGTTTGCCAAATAATGTGCGCTTTTTCCCCAAAATGCTTTTTTAGGGTGTTAGTCTTAATCTGATAGGATGAACAGGATATTTTCACTTACAAGCTTTCTATTTCAAGTTTACTCAGTTAAAACAAACTTGTCTATGAAAATCTTATGTGGGAAAAAATAATCACACATAATCAAAATGCACTGTGTTCTTTGAGCTCCATTGTAGGCAATCTGGCATCCTTGTATTAGGCCTCTGAGCAGACAAATGCGGTTTGTAGAGTTGCAGTGAAAGTATCCCTGCTTGTAGATATTAACTCTGATGTCTTGGAGGTGGAATTAGGGAGGAAATTCAGTTCCTACACTGCTGTACTGCTGTCATCCCAAAAAGCATTGACATTATGTTTAGGTTACCTTGCAGTACATTTTGTAAATACAGTACACGTAGGATGGTAAGATGGATTATATATTCCCAAGAAACTTGCACAAAATACCTTTCTTTAAATTTGTATCTCTTTTGTTTCTGTGGAAATATGTGTGGTCTTCTGCACATAGTACAAGTGTCATACTTCCATTGAACTAGAGCTGAAGGGTGGTTTTTCACCCTTATTTTAGCTGTATCCAGTCATGTTATAGTTGGGGAAAGAAAATAAATGAACTCGGAACATGTTTTTGAACAGAAAGTGTTAAGCTGCAGTAGTGTCTTAGGCAATTTTTACTTTACTTGAAAAATATTCTAGGGAAAACACTGGGAGGTAGTGAAGGGCTTTTATTCTTAAATCATGCTGCTAGATGAGTTTTGTGATGCAGCTCACAGTGTGTATCCACGAACAGTTTAGACGGCACAGTTGAGTGGGTGGGGTGTAGTATCTCTGGGGCAGAAATTAACATCAGGAAGCAATGGAAACCACTTACATCAGGGTTGTTGCCAACTATTTTTTTCATCCTCAAACCGTGACCTCAAAGTAGTGTGCTCTTCCACTGTACAATCATATTCTGTCCACGAAACCAGATGTTTTCCCTCATGTTCTGTTAGAATGACTTCTAGTGCAGGTTTGTGAACAGGTACTGGCTCTGCTTGAGCTTACTGAAGATCCTGTTTGCTAGCTTGCTGACACAACAATTTTCTAGATAGACTGGAACAAGTTGGACTCGTGTTCTTGCATCACTTCAGTGACCTATGGACCATTCTGTTCTTGCACCTTTCAAGTAAACAAGGAGGCTTCAGGCATAGTATATTAATTAGCTGGGCTGATGTGAAGAGACAAATGTGGCATCAATGAATGCAGTTGTGGATTATTTTGAGAAGCTTTGGTGATTGGTGAAGTAGAGACAAGAATGGCCCTGAAGTTGGGAGGAGGCAAAGGTGGTCACAAGAGAGACTTTTTTTAAGATTTCCAGTGTAGGAGCAAAAGCTCTGGGAATAGGCTTAAATATGTAAGATAATATACTTGATTAACTGTGGATAAAGTGTTATGGTATAAGTCTGCTGCACACAAGTGTGTCAGAGGAGTGTCTCTGATACAATCTGTCTACAATATAATTTTAAAATTGTGGGTTTTTTTTAAAAAAAAGACTTTCAAGAAAATAAAGCTGAGCCCTTAATGGCCATCGAACTTTCTACTGAGTTGGCAAATGCCATAAAAAAGGCACTATTTTTTCCAAGAATAAGTAATTCCTGTGGTGTTAAAGTTTGCAAACTGTCAGAAGGTAAGCCTCAATTATCTATTTACAAACTCAAAGCCACCTTAAAGCAGTAATTTGCCAAGATGCAGTACTGACTGGTAGTAAGTGCACAGGGACCAGTTTTTGTATATAAGTGACTAATGTGTTAACACTTGGTACTTATAAAGAAGTTCTCACTGGTAAAGTTGAAAACTTTCACAAAAGACACGTATGTGTTACACTCATTTTGTATGTGGGGAAAATGGAATGTCAGGAAAACAAAGACCTGCTTGTAATTATCCAGATGGTTGTGGCTAAATCTCCTAAATACCAGTCTGGTACTCAGACCAATAGGTAACACTGCCTTTCGTAACGAGGCTTAAAGAGGTGTCTGGTTATATGCTGGAAGCAGGAGTTTAACTTGTTACACAGTTGGTGTCCCTGTAATGCCAGTAGCATCTGTGGACTTGAAGAATAGAAAACCTATTATTAAGCCACTGCTTCTTAGCTAGGAAATTCAGTTGTCTATGTACCCCACAAATTGTGTGTTGGGGAGACTGAAAGTCTCTTCCTATGCAGTGAAACCTGGCTGCAGGTGCTCTAGTGTGAAGCAGCAGCCATGTCAAATAAACAGTAGCGCATGGGGGATTTAATGTGTGACTCTGGTCTTGTATTCATTTTGCAGATGGGAGAAGGATGGCCAGGTGAGCAGGGAGCTCTGGGAAAAGGCTGGACAACAGGGTTTGCTGGGTGTTGCTATTGCTGAAAAACATGGAGGCATCGGAGCAGATATTCTCTCTTCAGCTGTGGTCTGGGAGGAGCAGTAAGTATTAGAAGCTTCAGGAAGAATTTCAGTGATATTGTCAGGAGACTGTATGTTTTTCCATAAAATGTCCTCATTGTGGAATATTGTTTGCTTACAGAAAATGGTGTTATCTTTCTCATGGAAATGATAGTTTAGACATTTGTAAATTCCTCCTGTTTTAAGTATTGCAGATGATTGTTTAGGTTACAAATGTCATTGTGCTCTGCTGTTAGGACTTTGTGGCTGGGGGAAGCATCATACTTAGTCTGATAGGTTATACACTCGTTTGGCTGTGAAAGTACATTCTATAAATAACAGTACAAGTGTAATAAACTCAGATTATGTCTGAGAATTCAGTGTGGTGGGGTTTTCTTCATTGCTGGGTCTATTTGTAACTGTGTAAATTTCAATGTTTAAATCTTTGTAGTACTTCTGTTTGAACTCTTTTTTTCCCTCTCCCCAAGGATGTATGTTAACTGTACTGGCCCAGGATTCAGTCTTCATTCAGATATAGTCATGCCCTACATTGCAAACTATGGTTCTGAAGAACAGATTAAACACTTTATCCCTGAAATGGTTGCAGGCAAGTGTATTGGAGCTATTGCCATGACAGAACCTGGTGCTGGCAGGTAAGCTAAATAAATGCTAAAACAATGGTCTTAAATCAGTAAACAGCACATAATGTTCTCTGTGATAAAATTCCTGACCCTCCTGGTTATGTGGTTATCTTAGTGACTAGACAGTATCCTAGATGAGGTAGTACCTCAAAAACAACACCTTATTTTCTTTCCTCTGAATCCTTTCAAGCAGAGAAATGTCCCTCCTTGCCCATCATTATTGAAGGCCAGACAGCACATGTTTGGAGCAGATGCAGCTGATCTGGCCAGCTCCAAAACAGAGAGGGGCAGGTGAAGAGCAAAACCTGTTGGTGTCTTGCTTGTACAAATGGTAGGTGTTGCCAGTGTCTTGTTACAGAGCCTCCTCATCAGAGTTGAGCCTGCTTGGAGGGTGTGGTTTTGTCTGGCATTTGTCTTCTAAGGCATATTGGCATAAGAGCATGCTGACCCATTGGTGTCAGCACTTGTATTACACCACCTTCCACAAGCAGATATGTTAAAATGGGACCTCATGCACTTGTACAATTGCATAGATTTATCATCCCTTTCCACAGCATGCTTGGGGTTTCTGTGTTGCACTCTAAGCTATTTCAACGTGTTTCACTATCCTCATATGTGTTTTCACTGAGCCCATGCCTGGACAGTAAATACCTACCTTGCTTTATACTGGGTAGAATTCAAGATACAAATTGCAGCTTCTGGAATGTTTTTTTGAAGGACCTTCTGAATTTCGTTTTAGTGACTTGCAGGGAATACGAACATATGCAAAAAAGGATGGAAGTGACTGGATTCTTAATGGGAGTAAGGTGAGTGAACAGGCATACACCGCTCATAGACTTTGGGAACTGAATGTATTTAGACAGTGAAGGATATACACCACTGTTAGTATCTCCCCCCAGTCCTTTCACTTTTGTTTTTTCTTTGAGTTATGTTGTATGGGTTTTTTTTCCCAGTTACTTTTTTTATAGAACTGTTGTATTTTTTTTTATGTATCTGTTGCTGGCAGTTTATGAACCAGTTTATGGAAGGACTTGAGTAGGTTCTTTTTGTAGCTTTTAAATCACCCTATCCAAAGGCCTGTTTCTCCTTAAAGAAGAAAAGGGAAAAAAAACCCAAAGTCCTGCATAGTATAAGCAGAACGAGGGCTGGTTTTTAGTAGCGAGGTTGAACAACAAAATATATATACTACCACTGTGAAATCTTCTGTGGCCTGACTAAAAAGTTGTGTTGCAGCAACGCAAGCTGTGGAATCTTTATTCAGGAGCCTGCTGGTCAAGTTACGAGAAAAAAAACCTAAATTGTGTCAGATGCTCTGCGTGTGTTGTCAAGCTGTTGTAAAGCTGGCAACATTGACCTTTTTATTGCTGTAATAAAAAAACAAGAAGGCAGAAATAGTGTTCAAATGAAAGTTTGGGTTCAACAGGTTGGTTTTTGTTTTTTTTTTTTAAAGCTATGAAATGTCTTAATCTTCCTTATTCCTCCCTTCTTTTGTACTCCTGCTGGTAACATGGTACTGATAAGAGACTTCTGGCCTTAGCAGAACTTCAAGTGGTGACAATATGTGCAAGCAAATACGTACATACAGGTGTTCAAAAGGATACTTGCTCATGCTGCACAGTTGAAGCCAAGCAGGACAGATAGCTCACTTCTTTTGCTGGAGTTAAGATTGATCACTTTGGCAGGTTCATGAGTTGTTCTACAGGATTATTGTAAGCAGTTGTGACAAGACGTCATCGATAGTTTTGCATGTTATACCTTGCTAATTTAAGTTCTAGAAATGAGAACCTTTGTGTTACATTTAATACCTACATTTGATACCGTATCCCTTCTTTATCATGGGACAGACAAAAGAAACATCTGTACATTCTTAAACTTCACACTTCTGACCCACACAGTACTTCACAAACTAATTCCAGCTTTAATAGACCTTGTTCCAAAATACTTGATTCAGACAGCTTAAAGCTTAAAATTCTTCTGGACACTTTGCCTTTCAGTTCACCTATGAAAGTGTCAATGCAATTTTTCTTCCTGCTGCTTGATGATCTCTTCCAACTTTTATCCACCTAGTTTGTTGCTTTATTCCAATTTGTGTTTTTTTACAGGTATTTATCACAAATGGTTGGATGAGTGATGTCGTGATTGTGGTTGCGGTTACAAACCGGGAGGCCCGATCTCCTGCTCATGGGATCAGCCTTTTTCTGGTGGAAAATGGAACCAAAGGTTTCATCAAAGGACGCAAGCTGAACAAAATTGGCCTGAAAGCTCAAGTGAGTTCATACAACCCCTAACACATAATAGACTTTGACCACTTACTGCTAGCTTAGCTAAAGAAATGTAAAACAGAACTGTGGTGCTATTCTAGTTCTTAGATTTTAGAGCACAAATGATATACGTGCAGAGTATGTATGCTGAGTTTGCCTATGGAAGTCTGAAGCATGTGATGTGCAAGGAGAGGCTGTGGAAGCTGGATTTGTTCACTCTGAAGAAGTCTGGAAGGACAGGAACTTATTGGTGTCTTAGGTAGCTAACAGTTGGCTGTAGAGGTGGTGGAGCCAGATTCTACTTAGAGGAGCATAATCCTTCTTGGAGGATTCTTCTTAGAGAAGGGAGAGTGGCAAGGGGCACAAGTTACATTAAGGAAAGTTCGAAGTAGGTATTAAGAAAAAAAATTCACCATAAAAGTGATCAGATACTGGAACAGGGGCCCAGAGAGGTCATGGAACCTTCATCTTTGGAGCTTTGGAAAGCATAACTGGACAAGGCTTTCAGCTGCTTGCTTTGCTGGAGCTGCTTTGAGTAGGAGATAAAACTAGATGACCTCTGGAGGACCCTTCCAACCTAAATGATTCTATGATTTCAAGTTAAAATGTACAATACCAAGAAAAAAAATGGAACAAAAGAAGTGGAATGCAGAGATGAGACTGTCAGGCTATATAAACTGTTGCATTTAAAATCCTCTTAGGATACAGCAGAGCTGTTTTTTGAAGATGTGCGGTTGCCAGCCAGTGCCTTGCTTGGAAAAGAGAACAAAGGCTTCTATTATCTGATGGCAGAGCTCCCTCAGGTAAGAGGAACATGAGTGTTTGCTGCCTGTAGGAAGAATGCAGAGACAATTTTTGTCATTACAAGAATCTGCCTTAGTCTTTAATATTATGTATCATGGGGAGCCACCTTGGGCTCAGAATCAGGGTGTGTAGGCAATGTTGTGTTGGTATTGCTGCTTTTTATCTGAAGTACACAGTTCCTAGTGCTAAAAGTGCAATTCTTTAGGCATTGGTAAAAATGCTGATATCCCACCAGCTCAAAGCCAGATCTCTTAATCAACAACCCAGCTACTGAAGAACCTGAGGGTAGTGTATCTAAAAGAACATACCGCAGTTTTCTTGTATACTTGTAGCATGGAACCACTTCGCTTTGTAAATTAAATACAGCTTGGAAGTATCTGATGCATTGGGCATTCTCTTTAAAGAGACAAGCAAGCACTGTTGTTCTAGCTCTTCTACCAGTAGGAGCATATTAAAGATATAAAGAACTCTTTCTTTGTCCATATAGCAAAGTAAAGAAATTGTACAGTTGCCAAAATACCTTGCTAGTGGAAATAACAGTTTATGACTTAGTTTATGGAGTTTTGATATTATTTGGGAGGACAAAGAGGCAATGTGGTTTTTCAAAATGTGTATGTGCTTTATCAAAACGATGACTTTGTATTTGCCTCATCTGGTAGAGATCATGTTTATTTGATTTTATACAGTGAGTAAATACAAAACCTGATCAAAGGAAATTTTTGACTGCTTTAAAAAAGTAGATGTACTCATGAACAGGTTCAACGTGACGTCTTGGATGATTTCAGTGGTGCTAGAAGTAATTCTTCTGTACTTAGTTTCTGTTTTTAAACATGTTATGAGGAAGGAAAAAACAGCCAGGTTTTTTGTAGGTTTTGTTTTTTCTAGAGGTGTCCTATTGAAATTGTTAAATGCAGTTGTTTAAACTGAGTAGTGAAAACCAATAATTGAAATAGAATTTTATGTGAATTTTTCAGTCAGTAAGAGTCCTGTGGTTGATTTATAACTATTTTTTTGAGGCATTGTTGTGATAGAACATTACCCTGGAAAAGACTTAAAAGTGTGCTTCCTTCAGGTAGTAAGGCATTTGTCTCGCTCATTAATTTCAGTAATGCAGTGTGTCTGGTTTAATACTTAGTGTGACTTCTGCCCGCCCTCCCTTAATGAGCAGTAATGTACATCTGTGTCCCAACTGGGCATCTGATATGGAGAAATGTAGGACTAACTCAAATGGATTCCATAATTTGTGTTTTGGAAGGAAAGACTGCTAATTGCTGATATGGCTCTTGCCAGTTGTGAATTCATGTTTGAAGAAACAAGGAATTATGTGAAGCAAAGAAAAGCTTTTGGGAAGACAATTGCACACTTGCAGGTGAGTTTGAACAGAGAGACTTGCATACAGATTCCAGTGTGCGTTTACTTTACATCTGTGTATGTGAAATAGCAAATGAAAATCACTGGTCTGTTTTCAAAGGACTATTTGCACAGGTTTCACTGTTGGACTGTGGCTATTTTTTCCCTCCATGCCCATTGTTTGTTTTTGAAAAACAAAAAAATTTCAAAAACCCAACAACACAAAAGCCTTAATGTATGTATTTTATGATTCAGTTAGATACCTCCCAGCAGTGCTGCTTTTGGAAGTGAAATATGCAGGTAGAAACTATACTGGCTTTTTGCTGCTGTTGAAGAAAAATTACCTTGTTGTTCTTAGGCTTGCATTTTTACTGTCAGAGGCCCTAATCACAGGGTCTGTCACACCTGCATATATTTCTGTATCTGCCTGGAATCCTACAGACTGCAGAAGAGCTTGGTACACTTGCAGGTATTGCATTCCTCTGCACATAGTGCACTGCAGAAAAATGAACTTTGAGGCTGATGCTGGTAGGGGTTCCCAGGCGGTGACCTTGCTGCCTGAATGCCTGCAGAGGTGTTTCTATTCAGCTTTATGGGTACTGTAATGAGATTCCTCAGGTAGCTGGGTTTTTAAGTGACTGCATATAAAACTGTTGGGTCATCCTCTGTGAGCATACCTCACTCCTGACAGTGGTAGCTAGTTGTGTTTTGAGACATTCATGCCTATGCTCTTTAGTTGCAGTCATAAAACAGATGTTGCTTTCTGTAGTATTGTGATGTTACAATTTTCCTAAAAACCACATTAGCTGTTAGGGCTGAAGGAGACCAAGCTCCTGCGTGTTTGGTTTATAGGATAGAAGTGATTCATATGGGTTAGAGAATGTTGGCACCTTTTCTTCCTTTTTTTAAAATATTTTTGAAATAATTAATTAAAAAGAATCCATTTCTAAGTCCTGAGACTTCCTTTGTCAAAATAAAATCTTTATTTGTGAATAACAGCAGAATTGGGCTCTTTAGAGGCTTGAATGCTAAGTATGTTTCAGGAAATTATGATACTCATCTGTTTTTAAAGTTAACATTCAGAAATCCATAATTACAGATGGAATGTAGTATGTGCATTGTGCAGCTTTAACACAAAATAAATGTATTTCACTTTTTTTTTAATGTAGGTAGGGGATGCTTCATAATTGTAGTAGTTCACTGTGCAGAGGCATCCAAAATAATCTCATTTTTTAGTCTAGCCCACTGCTGACCACCAGGTGGCCAATAAACTTCATGAAGTGTATTATTTTTACCAAAATAATCCATTCTTGCATACCTTTTCAGTTTCCTTTTTGTTGCTGATGGCTAGAATGTGCACATAATCAAAAATCCTTTCAATTAGAGCTCTGCCTTGCCTAATTTTAATCATGCTACAGGTCAGTGTTTGAAATCAAATCTTATCTTTGTGATAGTAGACTGGTCCATTGTATTTATTGTCAAGGGAAGCAAAGAGGTTTTTTTTATATATACACAAAATTCTACAATTGTGAGATTAGAAAAAACTTGTTACTGGGTGGTGTTTTTATCCCCTCCCTACCAGAATGACAAGAAGATGGTTGAATGCTTGCTTGGTCTGGTTTTACTTAACCTTAGTGATGGATTTTTACCTCTTCTATCTCAAAACCCCTTTCCAACATGGCAGGACTCAGTGTTGAAAAACCTTCTGATAGTTAGTCTAAAATTTCCTTTTGTTTTGCTTGTGTCTGTTTGCATATGACTTAAACTCTGAAGAACTGAATGCATAGAAAAAGCATTCAATAGATGATGAAATGTTATTAATTGGCGAAATTAGTTGCTCTACGGAGTGAAAGGACATCCCCCCACAAGAGGGAGTGACAGAGCACCCAGTGCCTGCTACTCTGTGCTCTCTAGGAATTTGTTTCCAGGCTCTTGGGGGTTTTTCTCCTAAGGTCATGTTTTGAGTTGGTCTTGAGAAGTAAAGGGCAGTAATTTTCTCTAATAAGATTGGTAAAGGCATAATTGTTTGGAAAGTAAGCTGTCTTTTGGTGTACAGAGCCAAAGTTCTTGGAAATGGTGATTTCTAACAGAAAGCCTCTTAGAAAATGCTCCATTTCCTACTTCAAATATGACTTAAAAACTGTACTACTTCTGCTCTTTCTTTCCTCTGCCTCCTCTCTCCACTTCCAAAATAAGACAGTGCAGCACAAGTTGGCAGAAATTAAAACGCAGATTTGCGTGGGCCGAGCTTTTATGGACAACTGTTTGCAGCTGCATGCAGATAAATGTCTGGACTCCTCCACAGCTTCTATGGCAAAGTATTGGTATGTAGTTAAAGTAATTTGGAAGTGTTACTTGCATGATCTTGACAGGAGTCTAATGATAAAAATGCTGAACTGTTCAGATCTAATGAAAAGATAAAATTACTGTGATTAATAATAGATATTGTCAGGTTCTAATAGAGTCCACTAGTTTTAACTTTAATCATGTAGTCAACAAAAATCTTAATTGAAAACCAGTGTTGGTTAAACAGATCAATTACAAAATAATAGCATGTTTTTAAAATAGGCTTCCATTAATAACAAGATCAGGACTCAGCTTTAGCATCAAGTAAAAGTGAGTACTTCATTGGCATTTAGACAAATGTTTACATTTTACTGTAGCAAATTGTTGGGTGTTTTTTAGATTTTGTTGTGTCTGGTGTTTTTTCAGTTTAAAAGCATGGGTTTATTTGAAGCTCATATGATACTTTTCAGTTAATGTTACTTAGCAATAGCTGTTTGGCCCAGCCAGTTTTTGAAGCTCTCTGATTTTGGGAAGGAATAGTTGGCTACAGCTGTTGCTGTAACTGAGACTAAACAGTGCTTTCTTTTATTGGCCAGAACCCTTCCTCCCTCTCCCCATACTTGGTGGTGTTATCTAGCTGTTAACTTAGGTTTAACCAGAGAAAGCTGGATAAGTAGAAGCATTTTAAGACAGTGAGTATCACATTAATTTGTATAGTTCTATTTTGCTTGCAAGGATGGGACAAAAAAACACATCAGACATGAACAAATAATTTTACAGAAGATGCGTAGGTTTAGATTCTAGAGTTTTAAAAATAAATATAGAGGAAACAAGTAGAGAATACTAAGGGAATCTAGAGAAAATATTTATGAGAGGACAGATTTTGATTGCGTGCTGTTCCTGGCACTGATTACCTAGACGTACCAGGTACATAAGCAGAGGCGTTTAGTTTTGAGAAGGAAGGAAACAGCTAGTGCCAGCTCAGATATGTAGACTTGCATTGGGAGATTTGTTGAGGAAGTAAAGCATTTGAAATTCCCCCACCCTCCCAACTGTTTAGTGCCACAATGTTATGGATTTCCCTTTCCCTAATGGAGTCCCTGTGACTCCCTTCCATAAAACTATCTTAGATGGTCTAGAAAATGCTAGTATCTAGAATTGCTTTATTCCCTAATGTTTCAGGAGACCAACTCCAGTTAATTTTGCTTCAACCCTTTTGTATAGTCAATGACTTATAACTTCAAAGGATTTAAAACAGTTTGTGCATCTCTTTTCTAGATCTGATGAAAGGTCCGTAGGTTTTATTTTGTGGTGGCAGGTTGTATTATATACCAAAAATAATTTGAAAATGTATTTAGGAGAGGCAGTTGCAGTGACTTGCTGCTGCAGACTTAACAGTGGTATAATACACTGTAAGGATTTAGCTGGATGAGGGATTGGTTTGGAGAAAAGGACTCTTAACATTCTTCCATGAGAAGCAATTGGCTTGAATCATCATTTTCTTCTGTTGCCACTCTGAAAGTTGTATGTTTAGACAGTGTTGTTTTTTTCATGTCTTTTTTTAACTTTAGCTTGAACTTGCAGTGCTGTTAAAATCTTATTTTGCAGTTAAATCTGTATTTTGCAGTGAGCAATCCTGTTTAAGAGTTACAGTATTATATTTTTTTAGAATTGAAAACTATAAAATCTATTGAGGAAAATAAGTTATCCCCAGGTGATGGTTATACTCAAAAGAACATTCTGTCATGTTGCTAGTGGGGAGTAAGCCTGTGATGCTGTTAATTTTTGACAAAGCTGAGGGATTTGGTAAGGAAAGAGACTGTATCAACCTGCTTTACAAAAGAAATCTCTTGGCCTGTAAGAAAGGTAAACAAGCTTGTTGACCTGTTTTGAAAGCTTTCCTTCTCCAAAAGCTCTTCCATAAAGAAAACAAATCTTTAATATATTAAATTGAATAGTATTTATTTCTTACCGATCATGAAGGAAGAAAAAAGTCTCTTGGAATATTAAGTATTTAATGGCCAGCATTTAATATCAGTTATACAGAGTAAAAAGTTTGGTTATATTCTTGTTTTGCTAACTTATCTGTATCTCTAGTAATGTAAAACAGCATAACATCCTTCTAAAAACAAATTTCTTTTTGGCCATTTAAGGTGTTCTGATCTCCAAAACAACATAGCTACTCAGTGTGTGCAACTACACGGAGGATGGGGGTACATGTGGGAGTATCCAATAGCAAAGTAAGTGTAACATTTCAGACTTGAATGATGAAAGATTACCAGTAAAGTGAAACGAGGCACTTCTTTAGGTCTACTTGTTAGTTGTTTTGTGTTAGTGTTGATTTACTGTCCCTTTTCTCATCATGGTTATTGAAAGGCAATCTACTGTACAGATGTCTGCAGGAAGGCTTTGTTTTGATTCTCCAAATAATTCATAAGCTGTTGAGCAATTATTATCTATTCTTTCACAGAATAGAAGTTGTGTTTCTAGAAGAAATGTTAACTAAAAAAACCAGAGTAGCAATGTAAAAGTAAAAATGAGGGGAGCTAGTTTGTATGTTTTATCTGAAATTAAATGCATACATGTGAAGGAAGGAAAACACGTTGGTCAGTCTAAATCTTGTGTAGTACCATAAAATAACAAATTGCCTAATCAAGTGCATGACTGGCTCCATTAATCTTTTTTACTCCTTTTTAAATGAAAAAGCAAAGAGATTTATATGTTGGAAGAGGAATTTGCCATTCCTGATTTTTTGCTTACTTTATGAATTTAGGGACATTTATGGAGTTCTTTTATATATTTCCTTGTGTATTATCTGTGAAGATGTGCTTCCTTCTGTGTTCATGACGTTTGCCATGCTAAGTAGAGTTTTTGGTGCTGTTTTTATTTAAAAAAAAAAAAAAAAAGAGGGTAATCTGATAGTAGAAACAGCCAGAACAGGACTGCTGTGCAATTGTCATAAGCATATAAACTAATTTTTTTAACTGAGTAGGTTTAGGGTTTTTTTTATTCTAAATATATCAAGAGTATGAAATGTTGCTTTAAAATAACTTTTTCCTGCACGTCTTTAATGAGTGTAATTTTTGAGTGTTCTGCACCCTATCTTAGTAAATAGGAAGGCCAGCAAGCCCTGTTCAGGGTGTCCTCAAACCTCTGCTTATCTATGTGTGCAGTAGTTATACATACAGGGTTTTATTATCCTCGTGGTTCAGCAACATGTGTGCTTCCAGAGAATGCCGCATTGCTCCTGGGCTGCTCTCTGTATATTGAAGCAAAATTAAGATGGAAAAGCACACTGTCATCGTCCCATGCGCTGTCACCAACTGTGCATGTACTGGGGCCGGTTCCAGCATGAGGATGGAAATGGTTTGGTTGCATGCAGCTTTTCGGCTGCTGGCCCAAATGGAGCTGGAGCTGGTGTCAGTAGAAGGCTGTAGCCTGCTGATGTGAAACCAGTTGGCACTTTCTTTTCCTCCTAAGGTGTTTTGAGTCCCAGCTGAGAGAAAGAACTGACAGCACCATTAGCAGTCCTCTTGACAGGATCAGACAGGCTAGGGCATTAGAGCAAATTACCATGATAACTATCAGTTTGGCTCTGCAGGAGTTGTTTTTTCACAACAGTGAGGCAGCTGGGTCTTGCAGTTCATGGAGGTGTGCTGTTCTGCAGGATGCGTGTGGTGGGTGAATGGGGGCTTTGGTGTCCAGAGTTGTGAGTTAATGCTCAGGTGACATGAGAAAAGGAGGGAACAAGAATTGGCAGGGGAAAACTGGTAGGAGTCTGGTTTTATAGAGCTTTGTTTTATTTTTGTTTTATTAGGCAAGACTTTACAGTGCAAACAAAAAAACAGGGAAGAGATACTGACCAATTCCCTAGTTTGGCACATTACCTTGGAAAGACGAAATATTTTAGGTAGTTGAAACCTCTTTGAAAATGTGAACCTCTTTAAAAATGGGAATAGCATAGTTTGAAAAGAGGGGTCTTCAAAGATAAAACTTGACATCTTTTCTTTTGATTGTATATCCATTCTGAAGAGTTCTTTTTAATTTTTCCTTGTTTTGTTTCCCCCTTCCCCCCCCAGAGCTTTTGTGGATGCCCGTGTTCAGCCAATCTATGGTGGTACCAATGAAATAATGAAAGAACTTATTGCTAGAGACATTGTCAGTGACAAGTAGGGTGGATGCTTACTACTTTGGAGAGTCTTCTAGTATCCTTTTATGTTAATATATGGCATAAAATCAGACATCAGACTGTAAGTAAAACAAATGTGGTGTATCGTATTCTTTCAAGGAAGCGATGCTTTAAAAATAAAAGTGTTAGTAACAGTGCACTCATGTGCAGGATATCTAATATTTAGTGAACTTTCAGTTTAAATATCTTTAGGGAACACAGAGTAATTCTCAGGGTTCCAAAAGTTCTGGTAGTGAAAGGCAATTTTGTGTCTGGAACCTGATGGGTAGCTCTGTCTTTCAGACTTCATGCCATTACATTGAATCCAACCTTCACTTTTCAGAATCAGTCTCTTCTCCAGAGAAGCCATGTTCTTAACAAACAAAAGTTAAATGTTAATATAAGTGTGAATTTGTATTTTCCCTTGAGAAGTATCACTGTGGTGAAGTAGAACTTGAAACTTTGGCTGCCATTCCTACATGCACACCTGCTCACTGCCCAGCAGCCACCAGCTATAGGGGGAGGGAATGAATGAATGTATGACCGACCTCTATGTTTACCTGTAACTCAGAATGCCTTATTTTAGTTACTTTCTTCACATAAAATATAATAAAGCATTTCTATGCAATCTCATGGCTGTCTGCATTACTTCAAAGCCTGGGAGAGAACTGGGACGCTTCCTCTGTGCCCATATTCACCTCAGGGCTTTGAGGGGGAGTTTTGAGGAAGGGAAGGTGATGCTAGTGAATATTTTTCAAGTGTTTCCAAGTTGTTATCCCCAGTAAAAAGGCTAAAAATTATTTGGGGTTTTTCTTTTAATTGCTTATGCATAGTGGGGGCTATATCTTCACCTCCCCTGAAGCAGGGAGCGGTGCTGCTCGCGGCGCGCGCCGCCGTCCCCTCTCACCGCCCCGACAGGGAAAGGGAATACCGCTCCGCGCGCCGCCGTCCCCATCCCGCCGCGCCCCGCGGCGGCGCGCGCGTGGCAGGAGGGCCGTCCCCGCGTCAGGCGCCCCGCCAATGGAGGGCGGCCTCCCCCGCGCTGAGCCCCGCCCCCGGGTGCGGCGGATTGGCCGCGCTCCTC
>JANZLQ010000001.1:15404692-15477145 GCA_026212715.1 Elanus axillaris
GGGCTGGGGCGGGACTTGGGCGCGTGGGGCGGGAGCCGGCGGGTAGGGTCGCGCCGCCCCGGCCCGCCCCATGCCACGGCACCGCCGCGCCGCGTCGCCCGCTTCCACCGGGTCCTCGCGTATCTCCCACAGGGCTTCTCGCGTTCTTCGCAACCCCCCCGGTTCTGTGAGCGCCGCTTTCTGCCTGCCCGGCCCGGCTTCTGGCCGCGGTGCCGCCAGGCTGGCCTTGCCCAGCGCCATCTGCAGGCGCGGGGCGCTTGTGCAGCGCCGGCGGGGTGCCTGGTATCGCTAGCTGCCCAGCCGCGCGGCGGAGTAGGTACCTGGTGCTGTGCTGCCTTGTGCTTTTCATTTTTTTTTTCATGTTTGGGTCAGTAGATGGGTGGAAAGGTTTAGCTTGCCTTTTAGCTTGTGTGGCTTTTTAATATTATTTGGTTTTTTTAATTCCTGAGTTATAACTTCCCTCTGATAATCAAGCTGAACAGATTGCCACGGATTCCTTTGCCTTCAAGTGACCCTGACCAAGCTGGCTTCACAGACTACAGGCCACTTATTCATAAACCTGAATACTTTAGATAAAGTAGATAGCAAAGCTCTGGACAGCAGCTCAGATCGAGGTGTGTCCCTCAGCCGTAGCTGAGATTTCCCGTGTGGTCTTGAGCAAGTCTTTTAATCCACTTTGTGCATCAGCTCCCTGGTTGCAAAATGCTGAAGCATTTCCCAAAATAACATGTAGTGACTGAAGTACTGGTACTCCTCAGCAATGAGGAGTAAAGTAACCAATTTAAGAAAAAAATGAAAATCGAATTACCAGATTATTAAAGCCTGCTTTTTGTCAAAGGGTAAATACTTCCGTTTTGGTTTCTGCTTCATTTAATAAAAAGGAAATACTAAAAATCGAACTGGATAAAAGCATGGTTGGAATGCTAGTAGGTGTTGCCACTCAGAAAGCTGGTCTGTGTGCCTTAGGACTCTCCTTCTTTGGTCCACGTTGTGAAACTCTGTAAATATTTTGGGGAGTTTAAATTCCAGTCATCTTAATTAGTGTCTAAGAGCTGAATGGGTCTTGTTTAAGACCATTTTTTATGGCCCTCTCTTCAAAGGCTGAAATTCAAAAGGATAGCTGAAATGTTGATATGTACCTTACAATGGATCTAAAAGTATTACAGATATTTATATTAGAAACATATGTACAACCTACTTATAGAGGCACCTGTCATGTACTACAGAAAGTGTTTAGTGTATGTTAAAGACGTCTTCAGATGTTACGTTACAAACATATTATAGACTGAACAGGAATTAGTTGATGGCATGGTAATGAACTTGGAAATAATATATGATTCTCTGTTCAGAAGCAGTTATGAACAAGGAGAAAAACAACCCTGTTCAGAGATTTTAATGAGTCATGGATTTTATCATAAATTAATACTAATGAGTCCCACTTGAAGTATGTCCTTTTTGATGTTTTTTATGATTAAAACTGTTTGGGTGGTCTGTCTTAAATTGAGTTCTTTTGCTGTTCAAGGAGACATCCTTTTTAGGTGTGCATGTTGGGTTTTGTTGTTTTGTGGTTTTTTTTCAAAGAGGAGGAATTTGGCCTTATATCTTCTGGGGAGTGCGAAACATTGGAGTTTGCAGTTTTAGCTATATAGTACTGCCTGCACAGTGAGTGCTGCTGAAAGCTGAGACTCCCTGCATAATCCTGTTTGGGTTTTTTTTCAAATCTATTAATAGAACAAAATACTAAAATGCTTAAATACTTGACATGAGTAACTGGGCTGCTTTTGAACTGAAAACAAAAGCTGTGCACCAAGATGATTTTTTTTTTCTTAAAAGGCTAGTCCCAGGTGTGTTAAATATGTACTTCTTTCCTTTTTCTTTCATATGCCTAACCAGGACATACCCAGTGGGACCAATATCTCTTTTGCAGTCATTGCTGCAAACTATTCTGTGAGAAAAATGCAGATTATGCTATTGAGCTGTTCTCTCTATTCTTAGAAATTATTATGATCTTGTATGTTTTGTGAAAATTGGGAGAGGTAGGTAAGGTATACCCCAGTGGATGCCTCCCACCAGGCAAGGCTTGGAGAAGCTGGCCAAAGTCAGCTCCTGCACACTCAGTTCAATGGTGGCTCACGGTCCTGGCAGCACAGCTAAGGCAGTGCCATGGTAGTTAGTGCCTGTCTGCCAGAGCACTGCTTTATTTTTGTCCAGTGATTATCAGGAAGGCTGTCCAAGAGGAGCTAGGGATTACGGGGCAAACAACACAAAGCTGTAGGAAACTAGGTTTTGGCAGTTGTGTTGTAGGCGGATCAAGCTTGCTCAGGTAGCTGCCATCTCTCCTGCAGGTTTTCTTTAAGAGGTCTTTAAGCAGCTCTTGTCAGTTTGAAATACAGTATTTTTGTTGAGCTTTTTTGTTTTCTTGCTGAGCTTAATTTTGGGTGTTTCACCAGGTGCTGTCTGCTGCTGGTGACTTTGGTTTGCTTTTGAAATGCCTTCTAGAGGAGTAAACATTGGAAGTTTGCTTATCTGAAACACTGTTAATCTATGAATAAACTGGAAACAGCTGTATTAATTTAAAATGTTATTTGTAGGCCCCTGAATTTGAAAGCAAAAAAAAAAAAGTAAATGTAAAAATCTTCTCCCAGTCTCCAGGAATCTCATTATTAACAAGAAAGTTTCAGATGTTTGGGATGACAAAAGATGACTCAATTCACAAGGAGAGAAGGCTGGTGCTTGAGCCTTACAAACCCTCATACAAATGGAGTCTCATTGTCATTGAAAACGAGAAGATCACAAAAAAAACCCCACTAAAATACAAAGCAATCCACCCCCCCAAGCAAGAATCCCCCAAAACATTGTCTGCAGTGTTGTGTAACAAAAGTGATAGTGTTATGCAAGGGAGGGAAAAGTCAAGAAGTGAAAGGACTATAAACAAAATCTGGGAAGGGAATGCCAACCTGTGTGCAGGCAGGTTTGTGGTTGGGTTTTGTTGTGTTTTTTTTAATAGGGTGCTGCTAATTACCAACATGAAGACACTAGTTTCAGTATTTAGATAAATTCCGTTGAGGTAAGCCTGGTAGAGTATAATGCAGAAATGTCGACTAAGGACTAAGAAGAAATAAGCAGAGCTAGCAGGGGGAGAGGAGCAGGGGTCACTGGGAGGTTAGGGACTTGTAGCTGTGGTGAGAGAAGGGAGCAGGGTGCAGGTCTAGGGGGTGCTGGGGCTGTGGTAAACTGCAATTCTCAGCTATATCCTCCTGGGCAATTAAGGCATTAGGGGAGGATAGGCATAAAGTCACTTTAAACATCAGTTGCTATACTGTGCATGTCTGGTACTTGTATGTTCCCTTCCCTGGTACTTATTTACATCACCTTTTATTTTTAAAATACTATTTAGTCTTCCAAGTGGAGTGCGTATTCCGCAGATGAAAAGCAAACTGTTTGCCAGTTTAGTAGCATTTAGGCTGTTCTGGTTTTGAAACCTCAAGTAGTACATGATGGAAAAAATCCTTGAAATGGTTTACCTATGACAAAAAAACTTCTCCCAGAACGAAAATACAGACTCTTCCTGAATACTGTGTTGTGGTACTTGTCTTCCCTCCCTCTGCACTTCCCCCCTCCTTGCCCCCTGAATATAATAGGTTTGGCTCTGGAAACTCACTTCCAATAAGGGTGGAGTGAAATTATTTTTGCTGCTTCCTGCCAAAATTAAATAAAATATGTCAGAATGAAAATTATACAGTTCTCCTGGAGCCAAGCACTTGTACTAAAATTTGTTTTTAAATTTTTTACAGCTGATACTTTGTTTCGCTCATATACCAATGACCTTTTGTGTGTGTGTATGTGCGCGTGTGCGAACTCCTTGGAGAAATGCCGAGGACTGGAGACTGGGACAGTGCCAGCTTTTATTAAGTCTTTTTGATGTCACTGAAATGAGGAACACACCTGAAGTGTCTCACACGACTGTCTTCAGGGCAGAAGTTTGCAAGTTCCTGGGTAAGGGGTTAATTGAGCGATTTGTCTCTTCAAAAGCATCTTATTTATTTTTTTAGCTATATTGTAATTAAGCATCTTCTGTCAGGAGCTCCTAATTAGTTAGTGGTTTGCCATGCTCTTTAGCTTAATGTTTGTGGTTCAATTTGAGGGTACTTCAATTTCTTCCCTGCTTTCCCCTAAAAGAGGGGAAAAAAGTCCCCCAAACTCAAAAACCCCTTAAAAATAATGTGGTGTTGGTGTTCATTACAATTTAGGAAATTTGAAACTGTATCAGAAGTGTATGTGGTATTTGAGGGAATATGATCAAGTTGAAACACAGCACTATGAAAATTTTCTGCTGCTGGCTTTTTGAATAACATCCATCTTCATATAGTTATGAGGTAAATACCTCCAAACTTGTTTGCTTGAGCAGCAGCTCTGCTGTGTGTGGATTTTTCATGACTTTCAGGAGTAGCAATCTATGACTGTTAAACCACGTGGGCTAAGGAACAGTTATAAACTCATTGCTCAGTGTATGTAGATACTGTGTAGGTATCAGTCTGACAGCGTTTTTTTGAGAGCTTCTTGGAGTTCCCAGGGAGAGATCTAACATGGGAACTGCCTTGAGTTCATAGTAACCCTGCAGAGAAAGTGTGGGCTTCAGTTCTCTCCCCCTTACATTTTAGCTGTTCTAAATCACTTTGACTTACTACAGTTATTTGCGATATGCTGAGAGGCAGGGAGGCATAGGTGTCTGAATCCATGCTTCTTTGGATTTAAGATTGTAAGAGCCTGCTAGCTCTTACAAGAGTGGAAAGACAAAGCCACGAGTCAGGTGCTGAGAGCATTGCAATTCACCAGAGCCATTGCAATTTGGGGCTCCAGCTCTCATCAGTGTATTTCCCTGTCTGATCCTAGTAATGGGGCTCTTGTTGAATGGCTGACCGCTGGGGAGGACTTTGTGCTGAATTCCTCCATAGTCTGAAGTTACTGGCTCATTGATAAAGGTTAAAATCCTGGAGATGTTAATAGTATTGTTTAGGATTAGCATTAGGACCACCAAACCCGATTCCTGTGATGCTGTAGGTGATGTACAGAGATGAAAACCTCATGGTTGAGGGTTAAGGAGAAAGTACCCAGACTGGTACTTCTCAGCTCCTTAGGTTTCCACATCTCCCTTTAATATTTGCAGCTTCAGCACAAAACCTGTAGTTATAAACAAGCTAAGGCTTCAGACAGGGAGTTTGCTTTTCTTAAGATCCATACGTGGCAGTCTCAGAATCACTGACCCCTTATGGGATCTGTGCACTGAAAATTGCTGAACTAGGCAGTTGCTGTGGAGATCAAAGAAACTGAAGACATTAAAAGGAGGGCAGTGGAAATGCTGCTTAACTAGTACACCAGTTAAACAGAGAATTTACTGTGGAATTACTGTGCTACCCTCACTTTTGTTATTACTCTTTTATTGCTTCTGTTTTTGTCTCTAGCTTCTTAACAAAGAACTGACAGTAACTTATCTTTCAGGCTTCTTCAGGCCATGTTCAATTAAGTCTTTCACTGGGTTTATTTAACTATCTCCTAAACAAAGCTGAAAGTACAGTGTAAGGCAGTGATTCCTGCTCTGTAAGCTGTGGAATACATACAGTATGACATGGCAGCATAGCTGCTGACAAGAAGTGGTGAAGGTTGACACTGGTCTTTTGATACCAAAGTTTGGGAACCCTTCATCTAAGCTATAGAAAGCAACAGGCAAAAGGATTTGTAAAGGAAAACTGTTTGTCTTTACTCAAGTTATTATCAAATAATATTGTGTTTGTATTATGCAGGCAGTGCCTGATGAATAAAGAAGAACTGGATACAAAGGCTCAGGAAATATTTTTTAGGAAACATTTAGAACTTAGAGTTCTCAGTTTTTAAAGCATTAGCCATGATGATTGGTTTCTAAAGTGTATTTGTGAGAATATATAATAAATTAATTAATCAAATGCTTGCTTTATGTAGATCTACATGAAAGGTATTTCTACCAATAGTGCCTCTGAGTTTATTTCAGAATGTTTCAGCATGTGGTAGGTGTTCTGCTTTGCTGAACTTGTAATAGGTAGCTGCATAGCTCCCATTTCTGTGATACTGTTAATGTTGACTCTTATAAAAAAAATAAAATACTTGAACGAAAACCAAATGCAACTCAAAAAGTAACTTATCTCCAGAACAGATTAAAATAAAATCCAGCTACAGTTCTGAGAGTGTGTAGATGTGCATCTCTGTGTGTGCGCATATACATGTACATACACACATATTTTAAAATGGTACCTTCCAGTCACATGTCTTATGGTAATTTTTTTCAGTTTGGCAAGGTTAGATGACAGTCTTGAACTTTGTGAGTCTTATTTCTCAGCCTGATAGGATCAGAAATGCAGTGAGGTATGAACACTTACTCCCCAGAGAGGTAAAGACTTTCATTGCACATGGAATAACCTCTGAATGAAATAAAGAAAAAACAGAAAGAGTGTTCTTGTTTGAATTGGGAGGGAGCGTAGTCTATCCGTGCTCTTTAAATAATATCCTTTTTTATGGAATCTTTGAATAATGTTGAAAGAATGAAATATCTGACAGAGTTGTTGTGTTTGTACCATGTCATGAAAATGAGAAAATTTACATGGCCCATGTTATTTTCAGGTTTGCTGTAAACTACCTACCATAGCTATAATGACACCAGCCCTCAGAGAGGCAACAACAAAAGGTCATGGTATCCACTTGTCACCTTCTTTGTCCTCTAGAGCTATGGAGTCTGATACAGCTTTGTGCATGGAAAATTCCAGAGCAGTGGAAGAGAAGATAAAAGAGGACTCCATCGCACAGATTACTTGCTCAGTCCTGGGGTTCCCCACTGCTGAGCCCAACCTCAGAAATGATATCTTCAGTGTACAGCATTTTGGTTCTCCACCCTCCTCCAAGTGCTATCAGTCTGTCTTGTTAATGAGTACAAATTCTGCATTTAGCAACAAAACCGGTAAGCAAACGAAAGCGGGAGAGCTCGACTGCTCCAAGATGAGAAATTCATTACATAATGGAGCTGACACATCATTTGGTTGGATTAGTCATTCAGAACCTGAGGAACAGGTCAAAGGGGAAACGTTTTCAGAGACCACATCTCCGAATTTGGCAGAAAGACAGAGACTCTTGGATTCAAATGTAACCGAATCCAGTAATGCAGAAGAAATGCAGCTTTTAAATGGTAAATGGTACAAGAAGAATGGTTTTTTGGGTAGGGCTTTGGAAGTCTGCACTGAAACAATAAAAGGGGATTTATTACACCAAATTCTTCACGGGCCTTCAGAAGGGATTTTGAGCTGCACCCCGGAGGAGGTGTATGCTCGCTTACTCCAGTGTGTCACTAAGCAACAAATGGAAATCAGTCGCGCCAAAAGAACTCAGAAACGTTTACAAATGCTCCTGGCAAAGCATGTTATCAAACACTGTGATCAGCAGCTGAAATGCTTCGTGAAACATCAGCTACAAAGAATGAAGGTTTTCCATGAGCCAGCCAGATTTTTGAGCAGTAGCTCCCTCAGGTGCACTGAAGGTTGGCCAGAAAAGAACACAACTGCTTTGGAGAGTAGTTCTACTACGGACGTACAGAACGGAGTTAGCGTTGCACCAGGTGAAATCCGGGGGTTTGCACTTTCTACTGGAGGGCTGCTGTCTCGTGTGGAGAAGGATCTGGACTCTGATGCAACATGTAGCAGCTCAGATGAAGATGGTGAGGAACGGACTGTAAGAACAACTGTGGAAGCGTAAGTGTTAAATTCCTGCTAGACTCATGTGCTTCATTCTTATAAATCAAGATAGAAGGGTCTAGACCTGTAGATTTCTTCTTGTGTGAGTAACCTCGCTCAACAGATAGTCCTTCTTAAATCAGCAGGGCTGCCTGTGTGATGAGCTAGGTTTGGCAGGGGCCAGACAGAAAGTAAAAACTATCCTGTAGAGAGCTAGATTTTGTAATGCACTATGAGTTTGCATTACATTAGTACTGCTAATTATTCAATACTCCCATGGTGCTGTAAATCAAAGAGCAATAGCAATGCTGTAAATGATACGAAAGTAATTTTAATTTTATTCTGGAGTTATTAAGAATTAGTCAATGTTAGGATCTTGAAATCTACTGTGATGTCATACAGAGTTAAAATGATCATCTGATGCAGGTGTCAAGCCATCCAGTATTTGGGGGTTGTATATTGAAAAAGTTTGGTTCTTTGAATTATAATTTTTAAAATGTTAATTTACTTACAGAAGTTGTTCTGCTACTGTGAATGAAGCTAGCAGTGGTGTTTTTATTGTTGCTGGTATCTTTTTCAAGAAGAACCAGAGGGAAATTAGTATCATTAACTGTGTTGAATTGACCAGGATCCTGTCAGTACGAATTAGTATAGCTTTGGAAATCAGTGGTGGGTAAGAGAAGCAGATATAGTAAATTGTTCCCTGACAGTGGTACAGGCTCTTTTTTTCTTTTCTTTTTCTTTCCGCTACCTTGCTACACTATTAACACAATCTCTTTGGTCAAGAAATTTTGGAAAGCAATGAAAGGATGGCTGCTTTCCCCTTCCAATGGCTGGAGAGAACAGTGTATGTCTTAAGGTCTGTTAGGATGTGATAGTCAGGACAGTAACACATGGAATAGAGCTTCACACAAACACAGCAGCTTGGTACAAGCTTCATGGCACCTACATTTCTAGCACTTGGAAGTCTGGACTGGTTTTGTGTTTCCTGATCTTTTCTTACACTGTCTGCTGTTAGGGAGTGTCTAGAAGACATTAAGAGTGATGCTGGTCTTTGAGGAAAAATAAATAATTAAAAACATGTATTTATTGGTCTGTTTCTTGAAAAGCATACTGTTCAGAAGCAATCAATGAAGCTTTATCTTAAATTGGAAAAGAGCTATGCTGTGTTAGGCATTTATAGCTTCAGTTAGGGAAGCTTCAGTACAGCATGGTTGTATCAAATCGTGGCTACATTTTGTTAAACTCTGTAGGCCTGGAAAACAGAGGGGAGGAAAAGTGCAAAGTAAAAACTAGTCTTCATTTTCTTTTAGGTGTTGTTGGAATGGTAAATACTGTGCTAAAGTCCAACCAAAGCATAATGACTTGCCAACTAAGTTAGGTTCACCTTAAATATTTGCATTTGCAAAAGAATTATTCTCCTTCTGAAATATTTTAATGAAAACACAGCATTTTTGGCTCTTTCCAACATAGGAGAATCCACTTTCTTCTCCTGGCTGATATGCTTGAACTTCTGAGTAATAGCTCTGCCTTTACGATTCTTACAATTATATGAACTGAAAAAAAAACCTGCTGAGAAACACTTGATTCTTGAAGGGTAGTGGATAATGTAAAATTTGGACCGAGTTCTGTGCAAGGGTTTTCTTTTTTCTTCTTGCCAGGGACAGTTGAGTTTCTAACTCTGCCTGCCAGTCCTTTACCTTTATTTGTTGTGGCTTTTGAATTCCTTGTCTTTCCACTTAAGGCTTACTCAGTTTGTTTTGTTGCACTGACAAGAAAATCTACAGAGGATTATTAAGTACAAAGACACCACCTTCATTTGGCTCAGGAAATCCCCAAGCTGCTGTTACTGGCAGCTGTGGGAGTATTCTGGAGAAGCACTGCTCCCTCCATGCTTGCCCTGTTGTAAGACTGTTATCTTGCTCACTGCTAAGAGGCAGGCAACTGGATAGATCATCTGTAGTCTGACTCACTGCAACCCTTTATTTGTGGGTTGTTTCTTTTCCTCCGTTTTTTATTTTCTTACTGCTGAACAGTAATCAAGCAGCAGTGGTGACAAGGTTAGCAATGTGCATTAGCAAAGGCCTTGCTGCCTTGGCAGTGCAAGAATCACTGGTGTTTGAACTGTGCTGCTGGGCCAGCAAGCTGAGAGTTAAAGCACTGCCTAATTTAAGCAGAAGACTCTTGTCTGTGTGTATAGGCTGAGGCAATGCTTGAATTAACATTGCAGTGAGGACAGGCTGTCTCTTATTGGAATTTATCATTATCTTCAGCTTGGAATCGTTTTCTTCATTTCTTCAACTTTCCTAAGATTTGTCTTTATGGCTAAAAGGCTGCACTTTTTCTTCTAGGTGACAAAGGTAAATCAGTTATTCACCAGTGCAGCTGCTGAGATTTGCTGTTTCCCGAGCTTTACCACTTTAAGGGTCTTTGGATTGCCTTTCACCTGGACAAAAGAAACGAAGTTAACATCCATTTTTATTTCTGCTTAGTGGATTTACATTCTTTGAAGTGCCTTTCTCTCCTAGGGAATTGACTCTTGGTGCTTTCCAGAAATAATGTGTTCATGTGGGTGAGAGGATACTTGTTTCCTTGTCTGTGATTTAGTTTTCGTAGTGAAGACTTTTAGTGACCTGGAAAGACTGTTCCTCTGTGATGTTCTTCGTAATACTTAACTGTAGATGTTATAAGGTTCAGTTTATGCAGTGATGAATGGGAAAAATGTTTTGGTTTTGCCTATGTCACAGTATACTGATTGCATTTAACTTGAGGGTATAATCACACTGGTGGCTTGTCATTGTCATGACTGCGGTGCTTTTTATCCTTTTTGAGGGGGGAGGAGGTGTCAATGCAATGTGCAAGGGGGGATGAACCTGCAGTTACTGTGTTTACCTGAGAACAGTCTGTTTCCCATCAGGAGGGAGAAGTTGATTCCGGCTCCAATTCTTCATGGTAGGAAAAAACCTGGAGCTATTTTTAGCATTTTGAACCTGTTCTTTCTCATTATCCTGGGAAGAGTTTTGCCCAACAAGTGTTGACATAAGCTCTTCTGAGCTGTGACTCAAGTAAGATTGTCTTTATCCATCTATTTCAATACTTTTGTTGTTTAGATTTAAATAGCCGTTATAAGATATTTAGACCATTGTTCATTGCTTGTGCATTACATATGTGCTGTCCTCAAGACGAGAAAGATCCTTGGTCTGCTGGTGAAGACAATTCTTCTAGTTGACAATTCACAATACTTACTGAACTTCCGTAGGTCCTAGAGTAATTGGAAAGCCTCATCCCATTTCAAGAGCTTAATCAAAACACATTTGGTCCTTTGAGTAATTGCTAAAAAGAAATGTGAAAAAACAGTTGTCTCCTTTCAGGAATTTTGTCATTTTGCTGCTAGTGTCAGCTCATGAATGCTTTAACCTGTCAGTTCTCATGGTAGGTTTCTTAGGCAAAGCACCAGATTTACATCAGTAATTTGTAGTGTATTCTATCTAGTACTGTTCCTGCCTTTGGGTGTAGGAAATTTCCTGAGAAACTACACAGGGGTTATGGTAGTACTTCTCTCTGGCTTCTCCAAGGCAGATGTTAAGTGCTATTTGCTAGCTACCTGTTAGGTGTTAGCAACCAAAGTGGACAAAGGGCATCACAAAGCTGACCATAAGTAATTCCTTCAGGAATTCACAGCTAACATCAACCACTTGAAATGCAATATAGGCAACATTTCAGCAGCTGAGTTTACTTTGAACTTGTTGGTTATCTTCGTGGTTCATGAAGATGGAAGATTATACGTAGAAACGGTCGCAGATTTCAAACAAGGTGAATTGGTAGAGGATGGGAGTTCAAAGTTTTTTCACCAACACAGCTCTGCTCTGGGAGCTATGTGTATTGTATCCTTCCAGGCCAGTTCCACATCCTTATTCATGTATTTTGTGTGTGTTCCCAATGTGGTTAGAAGTTCTGGTTGTTTACAATGTACCACAAAGAAGTCTGATGCTAAGGTGCTTATTTGGGAAACCTTTAAAGTTGTGGGGTACAGAGTTTTTCTTCTACATGCACTACATGTATGATCTTCCAGAATCAAATGTACATCACTGGGGTTCTTCGAAGGCACAGCTGCTCACTCCGTCAAATAGTAATACATGTACTAATTGATTAGAGAGAAAAGCTGCTTACAGTAGATTTTTCTGCAAAGTAAGTAGCTCTGTCTTCTCATGGAAAGTCATGTGCCCTATTTCCCCAGTCATCCTTCCCCCATCTGAATACAAGTCCTTTTGCATCATTTGGTGGGATTTTTTCTTTCTGAAATACTTTCATGCTTTTCCTCTGGTTTTTGAAAGACATGCTTTACTGATTATCCTCCAGCAACCTCAAGCCTGACGAAGAAGCACTGTTACATTTTTCCATGCCCACAGGGTTTATTGTGCCTGGAAACTTTTGTAGTAATTTTTTTTTTCCTTCTTTTTTTTCCCACTTAGATTGCTAGTTGGAAAGAGAGAAGGTGTGAGGTCTGCTTTTAGTACAAATACTTGGTGGTGAGGGGAGCAGTAAGGCAGAGAGAATACAGGAAGGAAAAAAATACTAAGACTAGTATCTCCAAATCTGTTTGTTCTAGATCATTTTCCATTTTTCCTAGCATTTTTTCTCATGGCTAATTGAGCAACATCAATGCAGTTCTGCAGGCCTCACTATAGAAGGCTGGGGTTTATTGCATGTCTTTGAGCCACATTATAAGGGGAAGCTGTTTGGTTTTGCAAGGTCATGTCGTAATTTTCCACTCTGAGCTGTAATTTCACTTCATACCTGATAGAACTGAATTCTGGTGTTTGGAAGGGGAGGAAGAGAGTCTGCCAGGACTAAATACTACTTTCCCTTTTTCTTAAGCACAAAACTCCAATTGTTTCCGGTTTTTAAGACCTTTTTAGTTTACAAGTCCAGGAAATGTCTTATTTGCATGGAAGATTAATGTTAGGGCTTTTGAATAAGTATAAATTCATAGGTACTAATAATACACTGATTTTGAAGTGTTTTATACATTGCTTTTTTATGAATTCTGTTCTCGCAATTCTTGGCTCCTGTCACTGGGATGTGGGAGGAGAATTGTTAACGGGGAATGAAAGAAAAGATGGCTTTATATTAACCTTCTGTTTTCTGTTTTCACTCTAGGGATACATGTATTACTTCAGGATATATTCAACCTGGCTTGGTTGGATTTCCATAAGAAGGATTTACAACTTCTTTAGGGTCCCACATGCATTTACTGTTTTTCTTTAGAGATCTCATGTACACCAATAATAACTTACTTTTGAACAAGACCTCTTTCTCACAATACTGGAGTAATGTTCTTGTGAGAAAGGATCCTGATTTCTAACCTGCAATTACATTAATGTTTTTGCAGCTGCTGAAAGCAGACTGGAGGGTTTTAATGAAAGGCAGAAGGTTTGACAAGTTGTAACCTGCAAGGGAACCTCAGAGGTGGGAATGTTGAAGCTTTTGTGTTAGATGGGTGTTGAATGCATATTAAATAAAAACTTGGCATTACTCTTCTGAATGACAGTTTAATACACAGTCAAAATAGTATAATAGAATATAAAATCTATCATGTATACACATGTGTCTGATTATTAATCTTGCATGCTTAATTAAATGGTATACAAGAAGAGCTTAGTGCTTGATGTTAACTGCCGATTAATCAGAGTTTTATGGCTAGCTTTTTTCTTTTACTAAGCTATGAAATGTGTTTGGTTTAATTAAGAGATTTGTTTACAAACAACAAGGAACTGTCTTGTAACGTCTTGCAAAGTGAGGGCAGCATTATTTCATTTCATAGATAACACTGATTTCATGAGAATCTACTTCAAAGGGATACATCCACTGCCTTTGAAAATCAGCATACATGGGCCCCTGATACAGGAAATCATTTGAATGCTTTCCTTTTCACGTGAAATAAAAAGTGTTCATAAAGACTTCCCAAAATAGGAATGTGCTTCTGTAACAGGGTTTCATTCATACTGCTAAATATGGGTAGGAATGTAACTTTAGTTGTTGGATTTAAATATATTGACCCGTGCTCTTTTTTAGTGAAACTGAAATAGCTGTAAGTGATTTTATTTTCATCCTAACATTTCACCTAGCTGTTGTGGGTGAGAAAAAGTTTTCTGTTGGGGAATTTAAATTGATTTAATTTTCAATTAGCAAACTTTCAATTACTGATTCTAGTATTGAAAAAAAAAAAAAACCTTGCATATCCATGTTTGAATATATGTGCATTATAAACTCTCCTTCCTCCCAGCCCATGGGGGTAGACTGGGCAGCAATAAAACTCAGTAAAACTCCAGTGAAGCTCCTACAAACGCCCAAACCCAGAAGGCTGCAACTGTTCAGACCTGCGTTCATTACACTCTCCACCCCTTGTCCCTGCAGACTGGACTGTAGGGTTTAACCTCATAACAAACTCATCCCTGCTCTGCAAAGCAGACAGCTGAGTACTGTTTGGTTACTTCTCTATTACTCACAGCGTGCTTACTGGAACTGTGCAGTGGCCCAAAGGACTCTGTTTAAGATGTACCACGGTGTCCCATGTCCCCAGGACAGATGCTGGCGTCCCCACTGCAGCAGCTCTTGAGCTGCCTTGTGGCAACTGAGATGCTCACCCCGACCGGGTGTTTCACACTCAGCACAGCCCCTCTGCAGCTTCCTTTGGGTCCCACAGGTGGGGAGGTCCAGGCCTCAGGGCTTGAAGTGGGCTCTGTTGCAGCTCTGTGCAACTGCCCTCCCACCCCAAGGAGTGCTCTGGGGCTTTTCCAGTTCTTCTGTTAGCCCGTTCCCCGCAGCACACCCCAACACGAGGTGGGCACGCTGCTCACACCACCTGACAGCAAGACATGTTCCCTTTGGTGAGGTGATGGGTGGTAGGCAGGAGGTGGAAGGTCAGCATGTAGTGTACCTTTGCTGCTGCTGCTCCTCATTTCTCACCTGATTGCTCTGCTGTGGGCTTCCCCACCAGCCAAAGCCCCTTCTGAGTCTCAGCTCAGTCCCTGCCCAGGCAGTTTTTCCCTGTCCTGCAGGGCTGCAGCCCCTCTGCTACCAAAAACCTGTGGATGATTTCCAGTGCATCTGGCATGCAAGTTCTGGATCAACTGTTAGTTGTCTGTCCAGAAAGTCTCAAAAAATAATATGTTTTGTATCTATTTTTACATTGAAATCTGATACTATATACAGCTAGAATGAAATCAGTTATAAGCTGGAGTTAGATTAAATGAATACCATACCCACCTATTCCTTTTAAGAATGTACGTACAAATTTTGGGACCAGCTTCAGTGGCTGGACAGCATTGATATGCTGCTTGTATGCTATAATAATATTCCATTTGCATATACCTTTAAAGGAATATATTGTAAGCTCTGTCTTACTTTATGTTGAGCATAGGATCCAGACCTTTCTTGATTTCTTTTTTCAAGGGTAGTTGTATAATACTTACAGAGAATTTCTAGGCCTGTGTTCCTTGTGTTTTGTTGCTAGTCTATTGATGTTGTCCCATTTCAAAGGCAAGAAAAGAAGCTTGTTTCCAGGCAGCCCTGGTGTTCCTGAAGTTCTTTTCTTTGCATGTTAGCACTACCTGCTTCTCTGCTCCACATTGGTCTGATCTACAGCATGCTGACGTTTCGAGGAAGAAGCTGGGTTGCTGGGGGAGCCAATGGAATCTTAAAAATCTCTTTTAAAATATCTTTAACAAAAGGCCTTAGCAGATACACATTTTGCAGTCTGTGGTTTTTATTTTATTAAAAGAGGAAATGGTGCTGTTTGTTTACCTTTTGTGGGTTTTTACTTCTTGGGCAGTTAATATTCTAACTGAACCCACCTCCACCCACCAGTTTGGCCTTTTATCATTAACAGCTCTAAAGAATTATGTAAACAGAATTGAAGACTAAAAGCACCTACCAGGTTGTGAAGCCATCTATTGGAAGAGTTCAGCACTGTAAGAGACAACACTGCTTAAAGAACTTGAATTTTTAATTTCTTTTGTTGAGCCCTAAAGTGCCTTAACAATTCAGTGCAAGTGTAACAGTTCAGTTTCTAATATAAACCTGTAGTAAAAGTGTTTTTCAGTTTTCTTCTACAACCTTTTTTTCCTGAATATTGATTTTCTTCTTTTCCCCTTCCCACTGTCCCTTCTAAACTTATTTGGGGAAGATGTAAAAATCTTACTCCGTTGCTACTTAATTTTTTCCCCCCACTCTGGTTCTGTACCATGAATTTTCTCTTCAAGGGAAGATCATGGCAGTGGTTGATAATTTCAGGTGTTACTGCATAAATTCCTCAGGCCTGATGACTTAGCAGAAACATTTAGCTGGATAAAGTTTGTTGGTTTGGGAAGATAAGATCTGCATTATATTTTAGTATCGACATATGTTATTGGATGCAATTCTGAAAGTATTAAATGGCAGCAGTATGTCAGAGATGGTGGGACCAGGCATGGGTGCCAGAAATAGTTTTCATAAGGAGTTGCTGACGTTGGTAGATGACAGGGAGAACTGTACCCCATGTTTTCTGAAGCTGTGTAGTGTTTTAGAGGAAAATCTCTGCCAGGTAAAAATTTCTGTTAAACACCAAAGAACATAGTAACCTCGGAGGGTCCAGAAGAGCGACCTGATTGCAGATCTTCGCAGAGATTGGAGTATAATTTTGAGTACAAGAGAATTTCTCTTGATTGATTGACTTTTTGGGAGGGAGGGGAAGCATAGCTTGGTTTGGTGCTGGTTGTCACAAAACAGCAGCATGTTGCTCTCTGCAGCCAGTCTGCGGCAAGTGCTCCTGGATGATCTGAGCAAAGGCCGATAGTGAACTGTGAGTGTAAATAGCACTTTGTTGTGTAGTGTTGATTGGGTATGATACCAGAGGACAATATTTGTTGCAGTTTGTTTTAATCTTGTTTGCACTCTGGAATGCATAGAAGAGAATGAGTTCATAAAACAGTACTCACTGTTTTTTTTTAATTATGTGGTTATTATGGGTTTAGCAGTTAACTGGTCCAGGGGAATTAATACTTCAACAGTAACTGAAGTTAGTTCATTCTGAAAACAAACATTAAGTAGGTGCGCTGGAAGAATTAGTCCTTGAGAAAGCATTTATGGGTCATTTCATAGCTGGACATGTTTGTTCAACCATTACCAGTGTTGGAAGTTTTTGTTGGGAGTGGGCATTTTTATCTCATGAGTAAAGTCTAGATAAGATTTATCTAAAATACATGCACTACATATCTGAATTCACCTAATTTAAATGTTTTGTATGACACCATCTCCTAGTTTTCATAGGTAGTCTCTTACTTGCTGTCAGTTTCTGAAGAGAGAAGCAAAGTGGACATGTTGAATTTCACCAACGTGTTGACGGAAGATATCAGAAGCCGGGCGCTCACCTTAACGGCTTGCAAGAAAATGCTTATATTCAGGCCAGCTGCTTTTTGAGCATTGCCATGTGTTGTCACAGGGAAGCTGACTGTAATGCTGGTGTAAAATTAGGGGGAGCCCAGGAAGTTCATAGGCTTGCAGCTCCAGTTCTGGGGGACCCCTGCCATATTAGTGTGGTGTTGAGTATTTGTGAGTGCCATGTGGTGAATATGAACAATTTCATATTTTTTGTACAACTGAGTGAGCTTCCCAAGAGAATTGGGGGATGTATGATTTTTTTCCCCAGTGTGTTAAAGCTTATCAATTTCATTGTGAGTCATATGATATCTGGATGGGATTTAAAGATCTGGAGAACTTTCTGAATTTTTGCTTTTCAGTTTCCAGAGTTGAATCTTTCATCAAAATTATAAACTTCTGCTGTTGTTTTCAGTGACTCCCACCAAGGAAGGCGATTAGCTCTTTATCCTGAGGGTAATCAGTCTGTAGTTTATAAGCTGCTTCTTGCTCCCAAATACTTCACTGTCGCATGATTGGCAATAGGCTTCTGATAGCCCAGGAGTTCCCAGCAAGAGGAGATGAACCAGCAGGGATGGTAGAGGTCAGGATCATGGGGTCACTTTAGGACTAAATAATCTGAAAACTGGATGTCAGAACAATATGGATTAAACTGAAGGGGATATGGCCTGGCAGAAAGAGGAAAATGCACTGTGTTAGGAAACTGAGCGGAAATGTATGAGGTGATGTCAGGCACAACTACCGTTCTTATGTTTAATGCAGAATTTTGGAACTGGAGAGGTTTTTCCCACCTACACTACATGGGTGCCTTGCTCTCTGGCTTGTTCATGTTTAAGGGTGTTGAAACTTGAAAACAGTGTTCTTTGAAACTAACCTTTTGGAAGGAGACTGTGTTTTGGGTTGGCAAACCTGCATTTTGGTGTTTTGATGTGGGTCTGTTGCAAGCATGCTCCTTTCCTGTTCAGTAGGAAGCATCCTGTCATTGTCCCTGCAGGCGTGTCATGGTAGGGGCATGTTACATGTTCTCACTGGGAGTTAGGAGGCTGGAAGGCCTCAGTTTCCTTTTAATTTTCAGGATATAAGATACTTGTGGAGAATCTTGCCGTAGGCACAGGGCTGTATGCTCTAAAATACTCTTTCCCATGCACACCATATCTGTTTGAATCGACCTTCCTGGATACTTACTGTCAATCCTAGGTTCTGTGTTTTTTGTGCATTTTAAATACCACTGTGTTTCTCCTTCATTATTTATGAACTGGTTTTCAGGCTTCTTGTTTTGTTTGCTTATAAAAATAAAATATGCCTAAAAGGTTCAAATTCCACCCCTTCTCCTCTCCTGTAAACAAAAAGAAAAAACCTCACTCACAAAACCCAAATAACAGTGGGTGTCTAGTGCAGCAATTTTATTTTGGTTAGCAGTTCCCCTTTGCACTCAGATAGGTTACTTGGTTTTGTTTTTTTGGGGACAGACTGATCTTAGCTATTGGGAAAACATAAATCTCACCCACAACATAATGGAGGCACTGGAAATACTTCTCATAGTCCTGTTGTGTTTCCCAGTGTTCGTTTGGTTGCATAAAGCATGGTTTGTTCTCAATTCTCTTTTTTCTTTTGGGGAAGGTGAAAATGCTGAGGGGTTCGTCCAAATATTCTGTCCATAGATCATGACTAAAAACTTCTTTCAGTTCAAACAATAGTACTGACTGTAGTAGCAATATATTATTTAATGCTCTTCACTTGCCTCTTCAGTTTCAGCAAAAGCAAGTAGCTTCGATGAAATGCTTCTACTGCCTCTGCTGGTGCTGACGATCCCCAGCTGAATTCTTTCCTATACTTTGGGGTGATACAGTACAGCCTGAACGTCTGCTTGCTAGTTATATTTGGGTCATACTTTGACTGTCTGCATTTGTACCTGTGCTTGTGTCTTGCTCGTTCTTCTGCGTTTCTTTCTTTCTTCTCTTAGTTGTGCAGGACTGAACTCCTGCAGTCCAACCAAAACAGGGGAAATGCAAGCCAGTATCTCACATGGAAACAAATTTTGCCTCTTGCAATTCCAGTGTGTTTTTCTAGGGAAATTTAAATGAGATGTTTTATTCATACAAAGTCAGTATTTCTCTGTTCTCTTCCAATTCTCATTTCCTGAATGAATGCAGGAGATCATCCGCAGATTTAGAGTCATCTCAAGAGCAGTAAGTTTATATGTAAGTTTAATACTTCACTGTACTACAGCACCAAACATTAGAAACTTTTGCAAATGTAATGTGGTTTATATTGAGTTGCCAGCAGATGAACGAATTTCAAATTCCTGTGGAGGATGTATGATGTTAGAGTCAAAAGCATGGAAACAAAGTAAAGATGCTTTACAAAAGGGGCACACAGGAAGTGGGACAGACAAAACATTTTTTTTTCTTGTGTCATTCCCAACAGAGAACCAGAGCAGGAGCATATTCTACTTCAGCACCTTCTCTGACTTCCTCCTTCAGTAACAGGCCTGGTTATTTTTGTAACCCATTGCGGTTGTTTTTTTGGTTTTTTTCTTCTCTGGATTTGCAGAATTAATGAATTCACTGGTGCCACCTTGAAACAGCTTTCTTTACTGAGTGAATGTTATGGTGTACTCTCTAACATCCCAGGAACAGATTTACAGATTTTTTTAATTTTTTTTTTTTTATTGCAATAGTACATTATCATTTGTCACTTGAGTAACCACACTACTTTGCATGCAAATAGCTCACTTTAGGACCCTGAGGATAGCTTACAGAGACTTTATCTTCCTCTGAGGAGTTACAGTGTTTACTAAATAGTTTGTAGAGAAATAGACTTAGAGGCAAAGATGGTAAATAAATAACGCAAGATCAAACAAAATGAGTGACAGAGGTGGGAGCAGAATTTAGCAGTGCTCTCACGCCCTATCCTGTAAATTGGAGATCATTCTCGCTGCCTTGCTCAGAGCTTCCTGCCCCTTCCCGTGTTGCTGTGCAAAAGTGTGCCTGTCTGTCTGCAAGGCATCAAAACTGGGAAAGGGATCTAGACTTAAACTTGCTGCATTCACCCTGCCTCCAAATTTAAAATTAACCATGAGCAACTCTCTAATCCATGTCACTTTGTAGCTGCCCAAGTGGTTGTGCAGGCACTGGGCATGGGGCAGCCTGAGCTGGCAGGAGAGAGAAGCTAAAATTGCTTCCTTTGGCATGAGCTTAAAATGTTTGTGCTTAGTTCCATGGAAATTCTTCCTTACAGAGGAGCCTAAGGACATCATTATTACAGTGTAATAAAATCTTGTTAGTTTAATTATATAGTACACTTTAAAGCCTTAAGAAATACTTGCACAGTATTTTAGAATGAAGCAAAATTAAAATATATTTAACAGTGAACGCAATTAATTCAAGATTTAATATTGTGTTTATGAAAAAAACTGCAAACATTTTTGAAAAATAACTTATGATGTAACTTTGCAGAGGATTTTTTTTTTATATGTAAGACTGTAATATATAGAGGATATGATTTGTTTGTCTTAAGGTTACAATATTTAACTGGTTCTTCTGTTATCTGCTGTGGTTTGGTATTGATTATGGATTCCCTTAATGCCATGCTGATTTCATACAGTGTATGTGACATAAGACCAGCTCCAGCCCTTTCCATTCCACTTCTTGTTTCCCAGCTGTGTGGGGACTTTTTATTTTTTCTCATTTGCTCCCCGCTCCTCCTCGGTCTGTTTGAGGATAGCTCACTTTTCTCCCCAAAGTGTTGCATCTAGCTTGCCAAGTAATTCTGTCAGTGTGATTTATTTTCTTTCACCTGGGCTTTCTTGTTACAATGTTCTCATTTGTGGGGTTCTGTTGTTTGTTTTGTCTTTTGAGAAAGAACTAGAAGTAAGCACCTCAACACTCCTGTTGTGTTCTTCTCAGTTATCCTCTTTACTCCTATTTAACTTTTTTTGTTAAAATGATTAAGGGATTTGTTACAGCCTCATGAAGCAACTCTTTCTTAGGACTAGCTTTTTGCCATCCCAGGGTCCTGAGACAAATCCTAACTATTCCAGCCACCACACTTGTGTGAACACATTATTTAATTGAACTCTGACTTGGGCCAACTAGGAATTCCGATCCCTACACACACACACACACCCTGCTTTCCCCACAAACTGTATTTTATGACTTGCAGAAGCATACACATGCAAAAGCTGTCAATCCCAGAGAAGCTCTTGGCAAGAAGACCTGGTTAAAGCATAAGTAACCAGTGCTATTTACTATGTGCTGGTGATAATACGGAAACAAAGAGAAGGAAGAAGAGGTTGTCAGAAAAATGGATATTCACAAGATGACTACATATGCCTTTTTTCCTAGGACAAAATTGCTAATATAATATTTAAAATGTAAACAATTTATTGTGGTATATATTTATAGAGTTCTTTGAGTTTCTTTTTGATAGTAATCCACTTTATTTGCTTGCACATAGAGTCTGGATTTAAACAGAACTTTTCAATCTCCTGTCTAATTTCATATGTTATTTTGTCTGTGTAGGAGAGAGTTTAAGCCGATTGTAAATTATGTGGGCAAATAATTTATGTTAAAAAAAGGGGGAAATTATGTATTTTAGAGGTAACCTACCAGAGACTGTGTCTATTCTTACTATTTATGAGAAGTAGACTAAAAGTTCAGAGATTTTGATGTCTATCATCTTTGCCCTGAAAATATTAGGATTCTCAAATTTGGTGATTCTCTACTCATGCTAGGAAATGTCTAGCATCTTCTGTAGGGTGATGTATCACCTTTTTGTTGTTGTTTAGATAGTTGACACAAAATTCTGCATGAAACAATTGCACTTTTGTGATCTTCCTATGCCAGTTCACTGGCATCTGCTTTTTCTTGTATCTTTTGTGATCCTTCAGTACTCTTCATTGCCTGGGGAACAGAAGATCACATTCTATGCCTGTGCAAAACTTAGATACAGTGTCATCCAGGATTTAGATCCAGTAGTTATCCCAATAGCTTGAGTGAAAGCACTTCTTTTCCAGAAGAAGTTTGATTTTGTTTTTACAGTTCTTTTAAGTTAGCTGCAGCAAACTGTTTGACAACTTTAGTAGGGAAAAAAACACCAGTCATTTTCTTTAAATAAATAAACTCAGTTAATGGTAGGGTACTAGTGGAAGTTGCATACTAAAATATTACATTGTGTTGTCTTGTTGCTTAAACTTACTGGATATTAGGATTCTTTGTTGAGTGGTACCATTATGTCATTCATTTTTCTAATATGTAGGTTGAGTAAAGTTTGCTGATACCAGTGTTGAATTTAGCATAATAAAGTTAAGCTAATTACAATTTCAAGTACTGGGAGGCATATATTTAGTGTTACAAAATACACCTATTTGTAAACAGCAGGAAGAGTGACTTCACTATACTATACTGACACAGCCACATTTATAAAATAGCTTGAATAAAAGAAATCTAAACTACTTAGTTGTTTTGGGGGCAGTGACTTGATATCTAGCTGGTCATTGCTGGATGGTATTTTACTGTATTCCAGTTGTTAGCAAATGATATTCGTGGAAGCTTGTGGGAGGAAGCATGGTGTAAGAATTTGGATTCTCGCTGGTGGAGTTACTGGGATTCTTTACAAATCTGTAATCTGCATTCACTGATACAGTTTGGTAGTTTCTCTAGCTCTGAGTTTTATAATACAGAATAGAAAACTAGTTTAGCCTGAGAATATCCAGTGAACATTGATTGTACTGGTTTGGGCAAGTTCTGTAGTTACAGAAATAAGCTGATGTGAAACTGGATGGGTATAATCAGATATCTTCTGAAAGCAACTGAGATGCTTGCAACATGAGGCAGAGCAGCTGTCAAAAATGTTCTTGTGCAAATGTGGTTATCTTTATTTTTGGACTAACCAGCATTTTTTCTTCACAGCAGCTATACTTCTGAATGGAAGTGGCTTACAGACAGAGCTAGAATTGGCAGCCGTTGGACATGGCTTCAAGCCCAGATTTCAGAACTAGAATACAAAATCCAACAACTAACTGACCTTCACAGGCAGATACGTGCCACCAAGGTATTGTCTGTAAGCTCATAAATGGGCTTTTCAAATAATCTTTTGACAGTGTTTCTTGTAATATTGATTTATTTGGTTCCTTGTTGTCATCGTTGTTGTTGTTTGTTTTGCCCTAGAGTTTTTGTATCTGTGCAGGCTGTCGCATGCAAAGGTTAATGAGAAAGACATCAGGAGCTAAAAAGTATTGTACTCCGGAGGCACCAATACAGGACAGGGAGTCGGGAGCTCTTACCTTCCTATCTGTGGTAGTAGGGACTTTGTTAGTGACTTTCAGGGGCACAGCACAAGGTACTGCATTTATCACACAGTTTTTTCCCTTTGCAGAAGAGGCAAACTTTGGTTTTCAGGTGGGGTGGTTGGTTATTCATTTTTGTGTTGTGGGGTTTCAGGGTGGGTTTTTTTGTTATTTACAGTGCATGTTTATTCTGAGGATTAGCTAGTTAATGTTTGTACAGGTCTTTGAACAGGTCAAGGATTTATTAATTATTACTAAAATTCCAATGTGTGTAACTCATGTAGTAGTTTTTGTAAATTGAACTGGCTAGACAGTGGGAAAGTCACATTCCTAAAGCATTAATAATCTATCTATCAATTTAATGGGTTCCCCAGGTCATTCTCATGTGCAACAAGCCAAAACCTGTGATAATTCTGGTGGTGTGATAGTGAGGGGTTTTAGAGGAATGCTCTTTGACTCTCCATTGTAGATTGTTTGATCTCTGCTGGGGTCAGATAAGCACAGATGGAGAGAAGCCAGAAGATGCTTTAGACTTTATGTGAACGTGAGACTTAGAGGGAGTTTAAAAGGAGAGGGAAATCACCCCAGAGAGAATTTCCCACTGATCACAAAAAGAAAAATTATTCCCTCTTCTTTCACACCCAGAGCCCTTTTTTTCCTATCCAACTTTGTCTCTCCTGCTCACAACTATTTCCCAGTCAGGTTTTTCTTTAAAAATAATTTAAGAGCCTTTGTTTGAGGGTCTTTGTTTTTTGTGCCCACAGAAGTGAAAACAGATTTTGTATTTTGAAGGGTGAGAATGTCTGTATTTTAGTGTTGTCCTAAATACCAGGTACATGCACACTGTTACACCCAAAAGCTCTCAGCCTTTAAGGTGGCATAAGTCTCTTGAGCTGCAGAATACAGAAATAAATAACAGAAACGAGAGGAATAACATTCCTTTAGTCATGCATTTTCCTCCCATTAGGTGGTATGTTGGCTTGGAGCCTAGTCATCTTCCTGGTGGAGATCTTTAGTGACATTCCTTTTTGCAAACTTCATGCCCCTTTTACCAGCTGTGGTATTTAGTATTTGGCATTGAGTCCCATAGTTAAGGTAGACACATTTCCTTCAGCTGTGATTTTTTTTTTTTTGGATACATGTTTGTAGTACCCCAGTGCAGCAGCTACAGAAGGACACATGGGCTGATAGAAGAGCTCTTTGTTCTCATTTAGTGGCTACAAAGTAGTTACACAATATCATTAGAATTTGTATGCTGTTTAATAGTTTCAGAGTGTTTTTCCTGTGTTTTGAGTGGGAAAAAAATTGATTCGTAGCCAGTGAACGATGATTTCAAGCAAAACGCTACTCCTCTTAATACCATAACACAATAGGAAGGGAGATGGTTAACCTGTGGGCAGTTTCCTGACCTACTGCATTGTGTCTTCTCCATCTCTATTGCTCACAGAAGTAGCAGCTCTGGATCTTTGAAAATCCTTCCATTTAAAAAAAATGTGTATCTGCAAAACAAAACAATTCCATTTTGGGGTGGGAGGGAGGAGTTCATTGCCAAAACCTGCTGGTTGTACAAGTACCTTTTCTGCTTTCCTTTTTCAGTGCTTGGTCAACAGGATTCTGCAACTTAAAAAAATAAAATTCCAGTGGAAGTGGGGGTGGAGGGGTGGTGTGTCCCCCTCTTTTTACCACTTTTCCTGTGTGTCTTCCTCTGACTACAGAATTTGTGTTTTAGACTTTTGTGAGGTGATTTTTTTCGCTCTCTCTGGTCATGACCTATTCATTTACTAAAAAGAGCTAAAGATTCTAAATTCTAAAAGAGTCTAAAGCTGTTGAGCTAGCTTGTCCTCCTGTTGTGGCACATAAAAATTAGATCTATACTTGAATTCCCTTGAACATATTGCCTACTTTGTAACTGCTGTTGGTCTACAGATTATTGTATGATACTGTCTGGACTCATTTCCATCTGCTGTAAATGGAAAAGCACAGATGATGGGCTACTACCTGATAAGGAGTGTGGAAAATCTAGCATTGACTTGATGGAAATTCAGAATCTCTGTGCCCCTTTTGGGCACTAAAGCGAGTTTTCAAGCACCAACATTTGTTTTTAGAGAATATCTTTGTTTTCAGCTTTGAATTTATAACTCAAACAGGGGAATAAGTTAGAGACACAATGAGAACAGGACAATTTCACGTTTTTTCCTAGTCTCCCCTTTGAAGTCTCTTTTGAGACTTGCTTTCATGTTTTAGGGCAAGTTCCTGCTGAGACAAGGTGTGAATAAAACTACAGGATCCTTAATTCTCCACAGCCACAATCTAGGTGAAGTCTGTCTTGCTTAAAGAAACAATATAGGGATTCCTTGTGTTCATGTGATGATGATCTTCCTTGGTTTTAGTGGAATATTCTCACTAGAAAGAAAAATTTGAGGCAGTGTAATTGAATGGTCCCATTCTTTCAATATATGCTTGCTATTTGAGTAACAGTCAGTACTTGAAAGCAAGTAAGTTCTTTCCCTTTCTCTTTGGAAAAAGCCTGCAGGGGTTTGATAGCCTTTTCTGAGTATTAAATTTATTTGCTCAAGATAATGACAAATTAAGGGACTATTTGACAAACTGGTTTTGATTGTTACAAAGTTATTTTTGCTTATTATTTTGTTTAACATTTTAAGTTGTTAAACCAACTGAGATGTTAAAATGCTACCTAGGATTGTATTTGACATTCATTTTCTAATCCATCATGTGGAAAACACAATGGGGATATTCTTTTACTAGTTCTATTTATGAAACTGTTATTTCCCTACCATATAATGTTACATTTATTGTATTAGGTGGCATTTTAGACAATAGACCACGTCTGATACCACATTTGTGCAGATTGTCTTGAAAAGGAGTAAGAGTGCGAGAATATTTAGGACAGTTACCTCTCTAATTACAAAACTCTAAAAATGCTCACCTTAAAAAATCAATTATTAAATTGTAAAAGGCTTTTGTTTTGAATTGTATACACCTCTGCTACATAATAAAACTTGATGTTTTGCTTAGAACATGGATAGGAATAAAAAAAAAAAACAGAGCACTTTAAAATGCCTCTGCAAAATTTATTGGCTGCAAAGACTAACCAGCTTCAAATCAAAGGGTGTTTTTTTCTTACAGAAAAACCTCTTCTTAAATGAGTGGGCAAATGATCATATCGTTACGCTAATAAGTATGAGTTTCTGATTTGAATTTTGGCACAGATGTTTAAGCAGTGGTATAAGACTAGAATGATTGCTGTTATAAGGAGTGGCATAAATGGTGCAGCTTTTCATTAATGAAAATACCTACTACTTCTATTTTTTAGCTGCTAAGTGTATTTAAAATCTAGTTGAAGAGCTCCAAATAGTTGCTGGGAGGATTTAAGGGTGATGTGCCAGGTTCTACTGCCCCTTAAAAATTATTTAGGAGGGTTAATCTCTTGTCAACCAACTGTGTTCAATTGCTGTTGTCTAGGGGATGGTGATCTTAGAAGAATTCCCATTTCCAAAAGACATTTTGAAGAAGCAAATACAATTGACAGACCAAGAAGCTTTATTAAACGCCACAGGGAATTCGCAAGCTGCCATTGAGAGACAGGATTCTTTGCCGGAGCATGACTTTGAAATGTCACCCAGCAGTCCTACCCTGCTTTTACGAAACATAGAAAAACAGGTAAAGTAAAACAAGAACTGAATGGTCAATGGAGCCAAATGATTTACTTCAGAAATAGGGCAGGTTCCATGGTGATGACTTCCAAAAAGGAAGATATTTTGCAGTCCTGAGAGTGGGTGATGATGAATTGAAGGGCTTAAATAACTACATTGTATGCCAGGTTTACAAATTAACCTTTTATTTCTGATGTGTCCGTGTTACTACTTTGTTTCCATCAAAGCGGCCACATAACTTCTAACAGCTATCCACAAACATGCCTCTCCTTCATAGTTAGGTTCAATGTAGAGTTGCCACAGATCGTTTCAGGAAATACTTATATGAGATGAAAGAATACAGGTGAAGGTGGAGGTATGTTGCACTTAAACAAAAAAAAGCACCAACAGAATACAGTTGTTGGTCTGCCTTTTCCAGCATCACAGGACCCCAGTTCTGAGCTGAGGAACGCCAGGTACTTAACAGGCATAGCGCAGGCATAGCTGTGAGCAGTTTTGTTTCGTGGTGTTCAAACCAGTAATTTCCAAGGTTAATTCCAGGAAATACAATATAGACTCCAGCAGGGTTTTCTTTTGCTAGAAAGTACATAAAGAATGTGGTAGAATCATATTGCTGAAGGAGATACAGGAAATTTGTTTTCAGAATTAATTTATACAGTTAGTGTAAAGCAAACCTGACAAAGCCAGTATGGTGCATTAATATGTTGCTCTGCTGCAGTACCTAAATTCTTGGTTATATACATGTGTTTTAAATGGGGTAAAAGTAGCTTTAGGTACTAATGTGTGTTCCTGAATCTGTGCCAATTTTTCTTATTTGATAGTCATACTTTCCTGTTCTTAAAATGCTTCCCCCTGTTTGATAGATCTTATCCACAACAGGCAGGAGTGAGGAAGCAATGAAACAGGAAATTTGTATGTGAATATGTATGTGTATTTGCAGTGCTGGCAATTGCACAAGGTAATCCGAAGAGCATTTTTAGAATGTGGTGAATGTCCCCTCTTTAAGTGATTACTTGGAGAATTACATGCACTTTTCAGTAAGACAGTGGACAATTAAAGTAACAGTAGTGTATTTCCTGGTTCCTAAGTAGCTACAAACAGAAGACCAAGAACTTTGGTGATCTGAAGATTACTTGGAAGTAAAGGTGTTCTTTGTTTAACTCATCTCACAGACTACGTCAGATTTCTTCCTTTATACCACAGAAAGGTTTGGGGTTTGATTTGCTTTTAGACTATCAGTTCTGTAAATTAACCTTAACTGTAAATGTCTGAGATTCTTCTTATTTAGTGTCAGGAGTAGCGATGCTGTAGGCTGAAGTACATCCACGGAGAGTGCCACAGAACTCTTCAGTCCTATGTTAAATTATTTCTTTGTTAAAAATACATAATTTTATTTGTGAACAAAAAAAAATCATAAAGAATACAAAGTGACTGAGCCTGGCAATTTTTGTTAATGCTGTTTTCAAGTCATTTTCATAGCTATGCAGTGTTTTAAAAACATGTATGTTTTTCCTTGTATTTTGGAAGTCTGCCATTGGTTTAGTGCTTTTATATTCATATAAAGAGACTTTGCTCCTTACAGATTGAATTCTGTTGAGATTTTTAAATCAATCTGCTAAATATTTTACTGGCATCTGCCCAGACCTTTTGTAACTGGCTTGCTATTTCTGTGCTTTAATATCCATCTCTGAATATTTCATTCTGACATGAAATTTTTACCTGACTGCATCGCTTAAACATGAACAGAAAAGATGTGAGTTGTAATAACATGGAAAATAATTTTTTCTGCCTCTTTTTGCATAAATGATGGTGCCTCAAAACATACAGAAAACTTACTGGATAACCTTTAGCAATTCTTGTTTTAAACAATCTTAGTTCTGAATGAAAGGCCTACAAAATAATGTAAAAGTTAAAAAAAAAAGAAGTCTTGCATTTCAGATACATTTTATTTCTATTTAGTGTCCAGCACACAGTTTCCTCTAAGAAAGCTACATTTATTGTCAGAATAGCCTTTAAGGTTTGACATTTAAAACAAAAAAATCATTGTGAAATGTTATCTGGAGTCAGTCCACAATTCATTGCTTTATAAGGAGTAATTCTTAGTCTTAAAAAATTAGCTGCATTTGTTTTGGGGCAGTTCTGAAAGTCCGCTTTTTGGTGGGGTGAGGGCTTCTTGTTGCTATTTTTAAGGATACCGGAAGATTTAGCCATTCTGCCTGTAGTTACAGTAGTCCTCCTGTAGTTACACTTCCCTTTATAAAAACACCTTTGTCAAACTACAGTGAGCAATGAAGAGGATTCTTTTATCAAGAAAAATACTTGGAGTGAAAAAAATGTACAATGAGTAGACAAGCAGTCCTTAGGTTTTTTTCCCTGTTGAAATGCTTGTTGAACGGCCAGTTAGCAGCTCTGGGCTGCAGCTGTTGTAACATCAGCTGTACAGTGTTCTGGTGTCATTTGCCTTTTTAAAAACCTTTGGTTAAAATACTAAGATCACTAATGTGTTTTGTGTACTACTAATTCAAGTGTATAAACAATGTCCTTGGCTGGTTGTTTAGGGTTGTGTTGGTTTTTTGTTGTGTTTTGGGGTGGGTTTTTTTAGTATAGTAGAACATAATAAATGTGAAAGAAAAAACACGCCATACTACATTATTCACATGAAAAAGCTAAATATGATTGTTCCATGACGTATGCGACTGGGATCCTAAGTAGGAAAACAACAAAACCCCAGAACCTTTGAGCTATTGAGTCTGGTTAAAAGTCTGACTAGCTTTTATTTTTTTTATTTTTTCCAGAGTGCACAACTGAGTAAAATTATCAGCAGCCTAATTGCTCCACTCAATCTGTCTCCAGCTTCTTCATCTCTTTCATCCAAGACCTGTAGGCACAGACAGCTGGTCAATGGCATCTCCTTCAGGTGGGTGACAGTATGGTAGTATCTTTTTGAGAATAACTTTTGGTAAAGTTACGTAGATGGAACTGATAATTGTTACAGCAGTAAATCAGGAAAAGAGAGCTGCTTTATGCAAGCTTCAAGAGAAGTCAAGTCTTGCTTGTAAGGTTGAACATAGTGTTTTGTTTTGTTCTTAAAGACATAGAAGTATGAAGTCACTGTAAGTATGTTTTAAGTACTGGGAAGATGAGTGTATCTGTGAAGTAGTGAGAAGATACGCAAGTAACACACTACTTCTGATTATTTCAGACAATGCATTCTGTCATCAGGAGAACAACTTAATTCCTGGAAAAGCGATGAATTAGAGCTTACTAGACCAGTAGAATACATAAGCAATGTCACCTGTGCCTCAGCATGGTGGTTTCTGTGGCAGTTTCATTAATTTTAAGCATATCAGTCTTCAAAACAAGGCCAAATTTATCTTTGCCAGCTACTTTTTCAGGAATTTGGAGATAATATTTTTCCTTTTGTGGCCTTTTGTTCTGGATGGATATACCTTCCAGGATGACTGTAGCAGCTCAAAATTAACATTGTAGAAAAATGTTTCTCAGTACTACTCTATACTTCTTAGTTAATTCCATCTTTTATTTGAAGATTTTAAAATACAGCACATGCTGTAATCAGTTTTAGTCTCAAAACAGCATTAAGGTAATTGACTACAGTCCTGTCTTACAAAAGACCTAGGTATGTAGGGTATTTTTCCTGAGATACTGGTAATGTGATTTTTGAGGATGGAGGGGTTGCTGTTATTCGTAGGTCTTAATTAAGATCAGGTGGATGAAGAAAGTGAAGATGTGGCAGTGTCTGCAGCAGAAAGTAATTGCCTGGCTCCTGGCTCCAAGAAGAGCTGGCCATTCTGTCTCTTTCAGCAGCTTTGCTGCAGAGGCTGTAGCTCCCACAAAGAGATTATAATGAGCAGCTTGGATGGGCACCTTCTTTAACTGCTGTCTGTTCCAAAGAGATTGTGTGACTGTGCCCTAAATTTAAGGATGAGGGGTCCTGTCGTGTGGCATTCATGCTCTTGACATATCAGTTATTTACAGACAATGTAGGGAAAAATCAGAAGATTCCTCTTGAGTTTTGGAATAAAAATAGCCCTGAAATACGAGTTGCTAGTAGAGATGGGTATGTGGAAGAAGAGAGTAATTTAGGCTGTTAGAAGGCTGTGTCTTGAATCTGTAACTTTGTCACAAAACATATGAGGAAGGGTTTCTGCATTAAAAAATTATTTTAGGAGTGTATGAAGTTGACTTCATGATGAGGGACTCTAATGATGTCACTTCAAGCCACTTCTGATTTATCAGGCACCATCCCAAATCAGTCTTCTTTCCATTTTATGAGCAACACAGTTGTTTGCTCACAGACCACTCTCTCTGTGGCAGGTTGTTTTCTACTCATGACATATATTAAGAAGAATGAGAAGAGCTGGAAGATTTTCTCAGTGCTATAGCTCTGAACTGGAGTTCTTGAGTTAGGTGTTGGAAGGGAATCGGAGAGACATGAGAACTTTCTAGATGTCATCTTAAAAATCAGTTCAATAGTTAATTTTTTCTTCACTTCTTGTGAAGTGTTTTGAAATCTGCAAATAAATACTGTTCATTAAAGATGGGAATTAAACACAATATAGAGTGGTTATCATGAGAATCCTGTAGGGAAGTTTACTGCCTCCTACTTCTTATTGAGTGTGTTTCAGTTTTTGTGGTGTTTTGTTGTTGAAGTAGTTTTGTGTGCAATTAATTGAGACAGTTACGTACTACAGTTAACTTCATTTCTTGGCTGCCTCTCCCCTTGCTCTTTCTAGAGCTCACTGTGACTGTATTAAGTACTTGAGAAAGTAGAAATCAAAATCAAATGAAAAGTAAGGTTATTTTTGTTCTTTAAGAGGGGAAAACAAGGCAAGATAATGATTTTTACTTAAGTAAATTCTTGAAATTGGTTGTAGGCTCTTGATGTGAAAGATACAATAGTCCATGTTTAAAGTAGGTCTAGGCATGAAATACTTTGAGGTTGGTAGTCACAGGGTTGCAGTATGGTTAGTTACTTGGGCTATTCCCAATGGAAGTGGTGGTGCCTGTACAGTTCCTCGTTGATTAAATGTGGGAACCTTGAATTGCCATTTGTCACGATCTAATTTCATTAGTTGCTTCATTTTTCTATGTAGCTTTTCTCTGCTCAGTTGAATCTAGATGCCAAGATGAGCCAGATGTTTTGTATGAAGGTAAATGTTCGTGGAAGCAGTTCCCTAAACTAGTGATAACCACTTTCTTACAAGAGGAGAGGAATAAAAAAGTTCATTACTTCAGTACAAACAGTGCTTGTCTGATGGCTTGCTGTGCATCTGTGTATCCGTGAGTAAGGTCTCTGCTCTTTACCTAGGCTGTGGAGCAAGAAAGGCCAGCCTATGAGCTTTTAAAGGACTGCTTAAGTAAATTAATGAATTTTACATCTGGCAATGGTTCATTTCACTCTTCTGTAGAATCACATTTTGAAAACCACCCAAACTAAGATCAAAATAAATTAATAACCCAAACCTTGACTGGGAAGCCTGTTTACACAAGTGGCAGGAAAATTGTACTGCTGCGTAGTTGAGCTCCAAGTCACAGAGCTGAGATCTCTGTTTCATCTGAAAATGGAGTTGTGCATTACTGCAAGGCACAGGAGGGTAAATAGAGCAGCTGGCAGAGACTGAAGAGAGATTATCAAAGACCTGGGCAGACCACCAGAACGAAAGAAGGAATCACAGAAGTTGAGGAGCCAGACTGAGGAGCTATTTGTTCTTACCTACCTGTCTAAGTTGTCTTTCATGTAAGAGGGAGGTATGTGGAAGTCTAGAAGTTGGGCTTGGTACCATCTGACTTTGAGGCAGATAATTACAGAGAAAATGTTTTTGAGAATTCAGAGAAAGTATTTTAAGAAGTCTTTTGCATGGACTTTAAACATTGTATTTCTTTCACAAACCTCAAAAATGCAGTGTTAATGTTAAGAATGTCATGCTTCAGATTTGGGGCGTTTTCTTGGCACTTATTAATATGTTGCTGTAAATACTTTGTACCATCCCTTTTTTAATTAGCACTTTTTTTTCATTGAGTCTGTGTTGCTTATTGGGATTGTTCTGATGTGTCAGAAGGAAAGCTCAAATTCAAGCCCATAAAGCCTTGTTACCATACCAGCACAGCATGGGATGGTGTTTAATCACACTTTCATAACAAGCACTATTTAAAGCACTATTTAATAAAAATGGACTGTTAGAAGAATACTGCTTGTCAAAAAAGATCGATAAATTGCCTTGTAATAAATTAATTTTCCTGTTTTATTGTATGTTATAACTTTACTAATAAGACTGTGACTTGCCAGATAAAGTTTATAAGAGAAAATAATCATTTGTGCAGATAGATGACCTGTTATGAACCAAAGCCAAGATATCTTGTATATTTGCACTTCTCAGGCAGTTTAGAGTTGCAGTCAAGTTCTTCAGTATAGTAAAAATAAATGCATGTTTGAGTGCTTTTTGCAGCAAGCCTTCAGCTTTGCAGGCAGATGTTGCTACAGCAACAAAATAAAATCAGGATACCTATAAAAGTGAAGTGCATTCTTCCCATTGAGTCATTCCCACCCCAATGGGAGGGTGTTTTGAATTCTTACCTTGTAACATTCCCTGTTCTGATGAGCAGGCTGTAGATTGGTGAGAGTGATCCAAGGTTGTTATACATATAGGGTTTTCTACTGCTCTTGGCCCTGTGTTGTCACATAACTTTTGTGACTGCATACTGTATTACTAAGGGTGCAAGTGTGCATGTAGGTAAGGTTGTGGAGGGATGATGCAGTAACAGAGGGGATTTGAAAGGGATAGACTTGGGGAAATGCGGGTAATGTTAAAACAAAGCTTTCCATGTGTTCATGTAGACCCTGTCACATTGTGACTGGAGCTGAGCTTGCATTCTTCCAAATCATCTGGGTCCGACCAGCTTCTAGGTCTCACAGACAGACAAAACAGGCTAGGTTTTCCCTCCTCTTTGAGAGTTTCCCCCGGGCTGGCCTTGAGCTCTATTGGAGAGCTCTATTGGCACGTCCACGGAAGTGAAGTTTAATGGCCTTGTGTTGGTTAAACTTCAGTGTGCAGAGTTCCTAATTTTGATAGAAATGCTTCACAGTGAGTTGCAACCCCTACACTGAATGGACACTGGTTTGTAAAGTTTTACTTAAGTTTCAGTTCTTGAGCAAAACTAGAAAATCTTGAAAGTATTAGGGCAGGACTCTAGGTCTCCTTTATGTTAGCATGATTGCTGTCTTGAATGAAATGTAAGTTTGTAGGGAAATGTTAATTCTAACTTAAAACTCACAGGTGTTAAAAGTGTTAGGGTTCTTGACTTTGGAAAAAAACAAAAACCATTATACGCTTGAGGGCTTGACTTCATTTTGACATTCATTTCCGTGAGCAAGAAAGGTGTACAAGAATTATAAACTTCCTTTCATGACCTAACATGGAATTAATCAACAAGCAAACAAAGCACATACATGGTTTCCGGAAACAGTGTGCTAAAACATTTTAGCGTTTATAAAACTCTCTTAGAATTAGATAGCTAATACTAATCAGTGTATGAAAAGTTGGCCTGTGCATGTGGAGCCTATTTAGCTTTTTGTATTTCCTCCCCTGATTAATCATGAAATTGCAGAGCTTCAGACAACAGAGAAGTATCCTCTTCGAGCAGCTGGTTGCTTGATCATCAGCACATCAAGAAAAGAAGAAGAGACAGGACAAGGCTAAGATCTCTCTCTGTGGCTAATGTGAGCACATCTGCCCGAACAAGGCCACTTCATAGTTTCCAGAAGAGGAAACTCTACAGAATGCACAGTGCCTGTTACTGGAATCAGCAGGTAGGTCTCTCCTTTATCTTCAGGAGACAAAACCAAGGAGTTGAGCTGCTAGAGCCTGCATATGTCTTGTCTGGTATGTCAGAAGAGTAGTGGATGCTGTGCTGGTTATCTGTTATATTCATGGAGCATATAGTGTATGTGGTGGGAGTACTAGATGTGTCAGCAGGAGCTCAGAGTTAATGAGTTGAAGATAAAAATTAAAGAGTGGTCAGAACCCTGCTTATCAAATCACTTTGTTGTATGGCTATCTTTAAAACCTTTGTACAGTCTAAGAGACAACTTGAGACCTTCCTTGGGATGCTTGACAGCTGAGGAAACAGGCTACAGTGTAAATCAGCTGCCTGCTTGTTTTCAGAATATTTGGTTTAGCTACAAGAAAGTTTACACAGCTGGTGGCACATCATTTTCTAGGAAATTAAATTGCAGTATCTTAATGTTTTTTCTGGTTTTGCTGTTCCTGATTAGTTATATTGCCTTTTTCGTGACACTTTATGAATCCTTTAAAACTCCTAAAATTTTCTGCATTACAAAGGAATTAATATTTTAAAATGGGAAAAAAAAAAACTTGTCTCTTGTGCAGGGCAAGGCATATCTGTTCACATCTGATATTGACAACATATTGCTGGTAAGAATATGCAATGAGTTTAGCTGTGGTGCTTAAAGCAACAGTCTAATCTGGGAGCAGAAACAGTATGAACTCATTATTTAGAGCAGTTTTAATCCCAAGCGGTTTAAATGTCTTGATTTTACTTTGCCTTTTAAAAGTGTGTTATATTGAGAGGAATCTCCATGTCTCCTTGGCTAACTGTCTAGGATTTACTAAGTCTACCAGTGGTCTGGGGAGAAATTTCCCCTGCAAGGATGTTCTGTGTGAGTCTGCTGATTCAGCATCCTCTGCAAAATTGCAGAAGTGTCCTAGTTTTAGCAAGATATTTTATTGAAAAACTGTGCAGTTTCTTATTAGCTTGACTTCCCAGCTTTCTGGCAGTGGGGCTTAAAGATTTGGCAGCCTGCCTGGAGGGTTTGATGGTGGGGGATGGGAGTGGAGGCTTAGAGTTTGGGAGCGCTACCTCCCAGACACTTAGGCTTTTCATCTTCCTTGCATTAACCAAGGAGGCTGTTGCTGACTTGGACTTCCTTGTTTTGCATTCAATCCAATCCATGTCCTGTTAAAACAGGATGGACACCTCCTTCCCTGACTGATGCCTCCAATACCACAAGTGCTTCTTGCAGCTGTGGAGGTCACTCCTCAGCAAAAGACTCCAGGGCTTCCTTTCTACTTAAACACAAGGGGTTTCCACTCCAGATGCAACTTCTAAATAACAGGCTGTTCTGGAAGCCTACATGTTGCAGGCTCAAGTGTCTCATATTTCTACAAGTGCTGCCTATGTCCCTGTCCTTTGAAAACTGGGCCAGAGTTAGTGCAGTTCAGAGAATTAACAGTAGAAGTTTGTGAACAGAAACTTAATTTCTGCAGCCCAGCAGCAGGAGTTCAAAGCAGAGGGTACGTTTTTATCTTCAACCAGCCATAGAGCTGAGCTGCACTGCTTTGCATGCTCAGTAGTTTATCTTGACTTGTAGACTAAAAAGATAAATTTGTAGTTTACCATTGATTGTAAGACTGCAATCAAAAAGTGCATTTTAAGTTACTAGTTAAGGCTTCAAATATGGGAGCTGGTGCAACTGTGTGTCTCCTCCATGCTCTTGACGTTTCTAGTGCTGGGTTACCATATACTAACCCAGTGCCAGTGTCCCTGTACTGAAAGTGCAAAGATGTCCCGAAGGTAGTGTTGTAAAAACTGTCCCCTCTGTAGGGACTGCTGTTTATGCTGTTTATTGCAGCTCTTGGCTCAAAAACCTGTATTTAGACTCTGCTTTGTAATGTCCTCTCTGTGGGGAAGTCAACCCAGAGGCAACATGGAAAACTGTGTCATGGGCTACAGATAGATTCTGCTTGTTTTCCTGGAGAAAATAAAGGGTGGTGGCAGCAATCAAGCTGTCAGCTTCAGAATTCATGGAAGTGCCAAACTCAATTAAAGTTTTCAAAATTAAGGTAAAGCAGTGAACAAAGCCTCTTACGGAGTGTTGGTTAAAAACAGAGTATCGGGGATCCTGCTGGTGAAGCAAGTGATAAAATTGGACTGGACATTTCCAGCACATTCTGACAATCAAACCTAAATGAGTACAAAGTCTTTGAATTAAGAGCCATTGTCAGTGTATCGTTTCATTCAAGAAATCTTACTCTAACAGGCCCTGTCACTGTCTTAGTCCTGCACTTGCTACACTTGGTTACCCAGCTGTTGATGAGATTGCTTAGCTTGTAATAGAAGTACACTGGCTATCAGCCCAGGCTGACTGCTAGATTAGGCAGATGTCTAAGGGTAAGGATGCAAAATGGGGAATAGCCTCTGGGATTGATACCTAGGTTTTTTGAAAATGCATTTATATTCCCAATAGTAATCCAGCAAATTCCTCTGGCCTTCATAGAAAAAGCAGTTACTTCTTAGCAGCATGGAAAATAGTTGGATTTTTAATGTAATGTTAGTGCACCATCTCTAGCAAGTGCTTCTCCCATATTTCTTCAAGTTTTACATATTTATATGGCCCCTAGTACCATGGTCTGTGAGGACCTCCATTTCTTTAAGGTCACTGGCCTGAGAACAAGCTGGAGCTAGGGAAGGCTTGCTGCCACCTCCCTGCAGCAGATGCAGAGTTAACAGAGACCAGCTTGCCAAAGTCTGAGGAGAACATTGAATCTTCTGAACATCACAGCTCCTGCACCAGCTTCCTCATGGTGCCTGGTTCAAACAGCAGGCAAGCAAACTCCTGGCAGTGCTGATGGGTGATGCTGGTTTGCAGACTGATCTGAGCAAGACGATGACTAAAGAATTCTGACCAGAGAATCACAGCAAAATGCAGACTTCCCATGTGTAGGCGATTAAGAAATGCTGGGATAACTTTGAGGAATTTGGGGTTTTGGGATGACAGGTTGTACCCTTTGCACACTCAGTGGCATTCAGAGTGTTGTCCTTCACATCTCTTCAGATTGGTTTGTGTTGTGGTTTAACTCAAGCTCATCCCCGCCTCCACCCCACAACATCCATGTTAGGAAAAGCAAAGTATGAAACTGTGAACTGCTATTCCATCTGTCAGTTCATAAGGTCACTGGGAAGACAGCCACATTTTTTCTCTTATCTACTGCCATGCCACATACATTTACAATGCTGTCAAAAGTTTTGAGTATTTAGTGACCTAGTAGCCTCCCAGTGCCTGTTGAGAGATGCCCTATATTGTCCTCTACGTTGCTGTGTTTCTTTTCTGAAGAGGACTACACCTTCCTCTGCTCTGATATAAATAATGCTTACACAGAGTAGTATGTAAAAGAAAACATAGAACTCTGAAACTCTGGAATACCTGCCAGATCTACAAGATAGTTAGACCACAGTGGGGATAAATAAAACAGGATGCAGGGTGTTCGGTTTATCTGTCACCATCCAGTATCCTCAGGAACTTGAAACATCCTTTGGGGCCAAATCCGCTTGTCCCCTAATTCAGAATGACTAAGTACCACAGATGATCTGTGAGTCATCTTTTGGCCATGGAATCTGTTTTGTATCTTTCTTCTTTCATTATCTAAATAGCTTGGTAAGAGTTTAGGCCATTTCTTGATTGTGAGTCGGTGCAAAGCCACTCAGAAGAATCCACAGGCACTATAAACCCTGGGATTGCAGTCTGTGCTTCAGTCTAGAGGTTGTGATTGTAGTGGTGCATTTCTTCAGCATGATTTTTGAATTACTATTAAAACTTGCATGCAAGATAGCACAAAGGAGTAAACTGCAGGCATGGTCTAGTATGAGTACATGTGCTTGCAGGCTGGGGTTAGAAGCCTGAGAGTGCTTCGTTCAAAATGCTGATCTGCCACTCGTTTGTGTTGTTACAGCTGGCAAGTCAAACAACCTCTGGGTCATTGTCTCCTCCTATAAAATGCACGTAAAGTAGTTTTAACACTTAAGAAAGAAGGCTCAGAGTATCAAAACATTAAAACCAAGAAGTCTGTAAGTAGCAGATTGGTGTCAGGACTTTAAGACATGAACACCAATTGAATTATTTCTCAATGGTTGTTGCATTTATAATTGCTTCCCCTGCACCTGGATTCTCCAAAGTTTAATGCCTGGGTGCTTCTGCAAACGCTTTTCCTATAGTGAGGACCTATAGTATCTCTGTCTCTGCCTATTTTTTTGCCTAAAATTGAAGGAACTATTTATGAGATATCAGAAGTTCTATTAAGTTTATTTGAAAGCAGACAAGTGTTGTTACTAGTCAGAAGCTCTCAGAGAGGTCTTTGCTTAGCTGACATGCCCTGATGTTTTCTAGTATTTTATCTGTGTGGTGTGCTGCAGGGTTTCTTTAGTAACACAGAATTTGTTTTGCCAGTACATTTTGTTAGTTTCTCATTTAACATCCTAATTAATGACATCAGTTCCACTCTTGGTTTTTTTTTTTCAAGTTGTGCTTTCCCAAGAGATGTCATTGGGGCTGTGTAGTGTTTTAATCTATGAAAACTTTATACAGCTATAAATAAAGGTAAGAGGCAATAGAGCAGTGAGATCTGAGTACTATCAATTTTGGTCCTATGCATTTCATGCAGGGTTGTAGAACATAGCGGGGGTTTTTTAATCTGAAAATTCTCATTGTATTTGTATCTCCACCTGCTGGAGGAATAGTTGGTTGTGTGGACTGAATTACATGGAGAAGACGGGAATTCAAATTTGCAAAGGTGCCAACACCCTGAAAGTTGGGAATTGAGGTGCAAAAGCTTACATTTTAGATACCACAAGCAAACATTTGGTATAATGTTGCCAACTCTTGCAGTCAAGTATTGCCAGAGTTTTTTCTTTTCCATCTCGATTGGGAGTTAAACCAGAACAGCAAATATCTGCTTTCATTTAGTGGTTTTTTTTTTTTAAAAAAGAGGGAAAAAAAAGTGAGTGCTTCTCCAGAAGGCTCCGAAACACACAGAGAAAAAAGTATTTCAATAGTAGGGTTTGGGCTTCTTACTTTAATCTATTTCTCATGCCAGTTCTATGATTTTTGTGTCCTGCTGCATTCCCAGTGCATGCTTATGGCCAGTGATACTTTTTATAGATGCCACTTGATAAATACATATGGGTCTTTCACCAAGTCTTGTTTATTTTCAGGTTTTAGGGAAGAGTATACATATATACACACACTTTTATAATTTGTATTATATCCAGCATGCAGAGCCTTTATCTTACTTGCTAAATGTCTGCAAGTGGTCTGTAGCTAGCAGGAAAGGAGAATAAGGGACAGGGAGACGGGTGTCTGTGCAGACAAGGTGCTTAATCATAATATTGCATATAGTGTGGAAGTGGTACCCTGTTTTCTGCCAGGTGATACGTTTGGGAACAAATATTTTAGCACCTGCTTCCTAGAATACAATCCCATTTCCTCTACCATATTATCCCGTGTTGTGGTTTATTTGCGTTTAAGGAGATACAGGTGAATTCTTTGTGGCTGTTACCAATTACTGCTTTCTCTAGCTCCCTCAGTCTGTAAATTTAAAGAAACAGCACTGTCCACAGCAGTGTCTAGCAAGCATATTATTCAGTAGCCAGCCAGAAGGTTTGCCTTTCACAAAGTGAAGTAGTAATTTCCCCTTAGTTGCACTGAAAGGAGTTTACTGGTTGTCATCCCCTTCCTTGGTATCCCTAGATATTGGCTCCGACACCTGCTTCTGTATAGTTTCCTGGCATTGCTGACTTTTTAAAAGCCATGAATACAGAGAATGTTGTTGTGTTGCCAAGTCTCCTGCAAACTGGTTTCAGGAGGATGCATTCTGCTTCAATGAAAATGGTGTAGTACCTCTGTGGATATGTCGGTTTTCTGGACTGGGGAGGAGAATCACTTGCTTATGGTTTGCCAAGTTTGTAAGTGAAAATAATAGTTGATAAAATGACTATTTTAACACCACAGTTAAAAAAGAAAACATTCTATTAGCTAGAAATCAAAAAAAAACTGAATGGAAAAAAAAAAGAAGTATTCCTACACGTTCAGCTATTCTGAATGTGTGACAAGACTGTTGTCTACTGGGGAGGAAGGAGGGGAGAACACCTTTAGCTTTGCGATACTATGATACTGCCAGTGGAACTAAATCCATCCTTTGTGAGGTTTATGGCAAGCCAGTCATGCTGTGAATTCTTTTTTTTTCCAGAATGAAAAACCTGAAGTGTGCTTTTTGCAGTCCTGCACCTTTAGCTTATTATGACATTTCTGTAGTGTTTTATTGATCACATCTATTCTTAATTTCTACATGGCATTTTTTTAAAGATATACTTGTTGATTAACGTGTCTTTCCTTCCTTTGGTTTAACTGGTCAAAGATTATGCACTAACCTTGGTTTTTCAATTGATTTGCTAGTTGAACAAAAGGTCTTTGTTTCAGGATGTTCAGGACAGCATACGCTTCCCACAGAGCAGGTGAAAGTCCATCTCCTGTTGGCTTATAACAGGATTAAAGAAACTAAACTCCATGTATACTTATGCAAGTTGAGTGATCTCTGAGAATGGTAGAATCTACCACTCCTTTTATGACACTGACCAAATATCTGAATTTGAGACAAGCTGGATGCTGAGTAAGTTGTCATTAGTGTTTTATGAAAGTCTCGGTTCTGTTCCTACAAAAAACTGGTCTCTGCACAGGATCTGCCACTTCATTATTATCTGCAGCTTCAGAGGTGCCAGAGGCAGTCAAATTTGTTTACATCCCAGGGCAGCTTGCTTCACTGTACCTGACCTGCGTATAGATTGCAGGCAAGTGCATGGGAAAGGTCTGTCCATTTTACATCTATAGAAGTTTCACCTGGAAAGGAGATTCTGTCATGTAATAGGTATTGTCAGTACCATCTGTTATGCACCTTCCCATGTAGGGTTGTCTTGGATGCTTTGCCCACCTTCTCCCCCACTACCTGTTGGTAAGAGAGAAGGTCTTTGGAGCTTTCTGGTTAACCTTTCAATATCCATATGTTCTGTGTTTCCCAAAAGCACTCTGCGGTGTGAGGTCCTGCTTAGGGAACCCCTGATGTTTAGCTTGTGAAAGAAGACATTTCAGTTAACTGTATGTTGTGACAGAGGGGCATAGCTCAAGAGCAGATCATTGTGTGCAGAAGAGGGAGGCTGTAGAGAAGTGGGCTGGCCTTCAAGGCAGATACTAAAGCACGGAAGCAAGCAGGTAATGCGGTGCTCTGTTTGTTTGAGCTGTATGTAGTGCTTCTGTAGGATTAAAAGTTAGCAGTGTGTTAAGTGTTCAAAGAGGAGAAATCAGCCACCCATGTGGTGGTTCTCTTGTATCCCATAATTAAATCTCTGCAATTTAGTTGGCTACTCATTTACTGAAGAACAGTTTTTAATACTGAGGGTGATAGCTCTTTAAGATTGCTGAAAAGGGCTGCATGTGTGTGTAGGGAGAATAAATGCTTTTTCCCTGCCTTTTTCAGCTTATAAGAGTAATAAGAAACAAACGTGACAGGTATTCAGCAGGGTGTATTTGAGCTAACTTAATTAACTTAACTGGATTCATACACATTGGTGTAATTGAACTGTGTCCCTTTGTACTGTTACACTTAGGCATGTTTCCAAAAATGTTAGGAGTTTTAGTGATCAGTAGCTGAAACCATGAAACGACTATTCACTTCATAATTTTTAACTGGGAGCACAAAATACTTTTCTTTTCAATTACTGCATGCTTCTTAGACTCAAACTTTTTTCTCTGTGGAAGGATGGTTGGCTGGTAGTGTTCAGCCATCTGACCCTTCTAGAACGGAGGCATGAGCCAGTCGTGCTTTGTCTAATGCATCTGTTTATCACAAGCAAGTGCAAGAATTGTTTTGAATATCGAAGTAAATTGCTCACTATATTTTCTGTGACCCAGTAAAACAGTACTAATTGGGGGGGGGGATCCAAGATGAAAATTCTTAATATTCTAGAAAATTAGATTCTATTCATGACACCTTTCCTTATGATGTTTAAAACAGAGCTGCTATTTTAGTTGAAGATTTAAAGCTTGCACACTTCTGATTTCCTCTTAAATACATTGTATTTTCTTTTCCTTAATATAATCAATTTAATGCAATTTTATTCTTCATATCTACTTGAGCTCAGGAAGCATGAAGTTTTGTATTTCAGTAATGAGGAAAAATGTTTCAGGAGATGTATGAGGTGTAGTATGACAGGTAAAAAAAGCTGGTAAGTTTAGTAATCTCTCTTGCTTTCTGAAGGATTGGCATTGTGGTCAGGCTTACTGTAGAATCCTGTATTCTAAAAGCTCTGTGTTTTCATGAAACCACTTGTCATTGCTGTGGCTCAATGGATATATTCGTGGGGTAGTTTTCAGTTGGGTTTTGGTGGATTTTTTGTTTTGTTACAAAATCAATAATTAACTGTTGTAAAAGCCCGTTGGGTTGTAGACTGTGTTCTATACTGAATTGGAAGGGGGGAGAGTTTAGTTTTCCAATAAACAATTCTTCAGTTTTGTTTCAATAAGGTTGAAGCACTTTCTTTGACTGAGCAACATGCTTTTATTCCAGAATGAAGGGCTCCAGAATTTTTTTCATCAAGAGTTGACTAAATTGGCATTCCTGACAAACATTATGACTCCATCAGAAATTTAAACCAGATCCAGTAGCTACGACCACAGACATTTTTAGCTTTTTTCTAGTGACTTCACAGGCATTTAAGTAAAATTACTCTGCTTCTATAGAAGTCCTTATTTTCTTTTGTATTACGAACTTACTTAATGAAAGATGTAATTATTTAGATGTTGATGCCAGAGCATTCAAGGAAATAAAGCACAAACTCAGGCATAAGGTTTGTAACTCTGACCACAGGCAAGGTGAGGAAAAGATTTTTGCATTTACCAGTGTTGGCAAATGGATTTTAATCTGTTTCAAAATAGAATGAGACTGTGGAGGTTATTTTACCATGTATGCATGTTTTTTAAGCAGGCTTAGCTTTAAGCTATAGTCTAAAAGTGTTTCAGACTAAAGTGAGTTAAAGCAAGAAAAAGTGAGTCACAACTAAAGGGCTGAACGTCAGTGGGTATTGGTCTTATCTATATATTTTCTAGGTAGTTTTCCTGGTTAGTGTTTGGGGATTTATTTTTAAAGAAAGATTGATCATTTACTGTAATGTGGATTCATTTCTGTAAAAAAAAAAAGGCAAGCAGAAGGGGTGCAGTTGCAGCTTAAATAGTTGAGATTCGGTAAACTAGTTTATTTTTAAAAACCAAATGTCAAGAGGAAATATGCTTTTGTGCATTTTTGAAAAGCAAGCCCTTGTTGCATCAAAAGTAGAGCAACTAGGTAAAAGCTCTCTTAAGTTTTAGTTTAATGGTCCATATAATGGGAAACATTAAATTTGCTTTAGCATTTATCTCTCTAGTGTTTCCAAACACAGGTCCCAGTTCTGCCAACATTTTATGGATGTTTAAAGTTTAACAGATGAAGAGTCCCATACATCTGTCACAGGAAAATAACAGAACATTGATTTGAAGGAGTCCTGGGCTAGAAAAGAATTATTTCCAAATTAAGTTGAAAGTACTCATGCATTCACCTGTGTATGGAGATCAAGGTGGATTTAGGACTGTTAATGTTTTCCTGTGGAAAAAAAAAAAGTCAAATACAAGAACTACCACAGGGTCTCCTCTGCTCCAGCATCATAACATGCTTACTTGATTTTTAATAGTTCCTGCAACATCGTACCAGCATAGGGAATTTGACGACTGAGAAGAAGGGAAGACATGGAAAGAGGAACTTTTTAACAGAATATTTTCTGAGTTAGTGTGGGTTGTGAATACTGATGCCACCTGATAGAAGGGCTGATTTCAGTAAGTGGAGGGGGATTTTATGTGGTGGATATAATCACTGCATCACTAACAGATGAGTAGCACTGCTAGAATACCACCTGGAGTATTTCAGGCAGGAGGAAGCAGCTGAAGAGATTTCTTTGATTCTGAAAGTGAAAGAACTGAAAATGCAAATAACATTTGTTTGATTGTCTTTCCTCTGATGCAACTGCTAGATGTTTTCCTTTCATTCCATAAAAAGTCAGAAGACAATCAAGACAGCCACTGTTACATACCTTCTTACAGTTTTTTTACATTGAAATACTTTTCCAGGAGATTATAAATGTGGCTGTTCGCACAGCGTTAGGCTAAGACCCTTGAAGTGCCCCATTGCCCCCATCTTTCCCTTCTCCTTTGTAGGTTCTGCAGCATTTGGCAAAGTATCAAAAATCTATGGAAGCCTTTAAAAAAGTCAGTAGCTTTGGGGTTACTACTGCTAGTATCCAGTAAGGCTGAAGGTAGCATAAGCAACACTGTTTCCCTGCAGTGCTTTTGTAGCTTATTCTGAAGCACAGACTACTGTTGACACATTCAGTTCTTTCCCTCTTTCAGATCTCAGTATATTGCCTGCACTTTGCTGCTTATTGCTGCCTATTTTCACCCTGCCTTTTTGCCTTAGTGTCCTGCTATCTCACACCTACCAGTTCTGTGCAATCCATCATTTTACCTTCTGTATTTTAAGAAGCCTTACAAATAAACAGCTAAATTAATCTTTCTTTGCAGCTCTCCTCTTTCTAGTAATTCCTCTTACTACCTATTAATCAATCCTCAGTGTATCCTTCTCTGTATTTATTGTTGTGTATCTTCTTTTGTTTGTGTTGCTTATCTGATATTTAAATTATAACAAGGTAAGGACTTTCCCCTCTTGGTTTGTGTAAGTATACGGTGTGCTCAAAATGTTTAATAATGTGTCTTGCATTAAAATGTATGAGCTCAAACTGTCTGGAGTTACCAATACTAAGAATCTTACTAAGACTAAGAGGATAAATGGAGGAGACCCTTGTATTTAGTCTAGCGTTAGTTTTGTTTGTGCATCTATATCATGCCTATTGCACTGGAATAGAATTTTCAGGGGTGTTTCTTTGTCATAGGATGTATCAAAATAATGATTGGAAACAGTTACATTTTCTCCGGAAACTTTTGACAGCTGTTTCCTGGCCCTAATTGAAGGGGGTTTTTGTATTCTTTGTATTGTTCATTATAGACTATGATAAGTGGAGGTAAGTCACATTTAGACTATCTGAAGTTTGTAGGAATATTTTTCCCATTGCCATACTGAAGAGTGTCTCACTGACTTACCGCTCCCCTTCTGGTCTAATTTGAAGGAAGTGAATAAAGGAGAAGTTAACCTTTGTTTCTGTGTATCCTTGCAGACTTCACCATCTAGAGATGCCTCCTTTCCTTATAAAACTCAGTTAGCATGTATGGTGCCAGCCTCTGCTTTGACCAGTAGTGAGTACAGCTCAGAATCTAAAATACTAGATTATGTGCAAGAGCTGGACTCTTCCTTCCATCCGGTCTTATCATTCCCTTCAGGTAAGTAACATGACTCTTAACAGTGGTTTTGCTTATGAGAGCTGTAGTGTTTATGCACTAACTTTTCTTTTGACTGATTTTTAGAACTTAGTTCTCTTACAGAAAACCTCACGCTGGCATACATGAGTTTACACTAAATGAAAATCTTAACTACATCCTGACATTTGGAAAACACACCTTCTAGGTTTTCCATACCAGTAATGTGATTACAACCATGAAAGACTGGTCATGGAAAAGGTACTTTTCGCACATTTCATCGTGTGTCTAATTGAGTTAGTGTTAGTCCTTTAGATGGTGCTTTTGCCAACACACTACCATACATTAGTTGTCTTGATTTCATAAGCAACTTTCAGTTCAGGCCCTTTGGACTAGGTCCAAATAGCTTTATTTAGGTTTTCTAATTGTTTTTGTGGTAGTCAGCTTTTTTGGTGATCTTTGAAGTTTATGGTTTCTGTCATCTGATTCTTTAATCTTTTTGAACAATAATGCAGATGATGTTGCTTGTGACTCAGCCTTGAAACTAGTGCAGGTGTGACTTGACAGCACTTGGGGCTTCAAAATAGCATATTAAATGCTGTTATCAGCAGAAGGGATTCATACTATTGGATTTGGGGGATGGCTTATTTTAGGAGAAACCTATTTCTAGGTAGTTGCTGTCCAGTACAGGAATTCTGCTTTTTTGCAGGGGCTTCTTTGCCACAAAATAATCCTGAAGGTGAGGCTGGAACTTTCATGGAACTGTTTGAGTCTTTAATCAAACCCACTGTCTTCCCAGAATGACCATGTAGACACTACAGCCTGGTATTAGCAAGTCAGGGGTTAAAGTAAGTCTTGGGTTTGGAGAACTTGTCACTGGCCAGCAGAGAAGACCCAAGTGTGGACATGGAATCCTAAGGAGGTCTCAACTCTTGCAGGTTTACAAGGGTTTACATCCCACGTATGGAGTAAAAAGGAGATTATTTTGAGGAGCAGACAGGGGAAACAGAATGCTCACTCCAAGAGCACAACAGCAGGCATCCCAATTAGCAGGACTCAGTTGTGGAGAAAAGAGAAAAACACCTCTTAAATCTTTCTTCTTTACGCATGCTCTCTCCATCACTTACCCTGTGACTCTGACAGCCCAGCTGGTCAGGAGCCAGGGCGTTAGAAGTCTGTTCAAGGATAGTCATATAAGGCTTGCCCCTTGCGTTCATTCTTACCTTACTCTTAAGGAAGACTAGGAGGTTCAACAAGAATATTGACATTTTCTTTTCTCGAAAAAAGATTAATCACCATGAAAAAAACTGAAAGGCTTTGGATTGCATTGTGACTACTTTTGGTCATTTTGCCAGGATGGAGGAGGAAAAATGTTATTTTAGCTTCATTCTGATACCAAGAACATCTTTCTTTTGAGGAATATTTATTCTCTTTTCAAGGAGCCTTGCTAATAGTAGTTGAGACAGCAAAAAAGTGCTAGACCTACTATCTCCTGCTGACATGCAGTCCTTGTTTTTGAGGGAGGCTAGATTCATGTTTTACTTTGTGCTTTGTGTACTTGCTCTCTCTACCTCGTCATGAAGACTGCTAGTCTGTTGGCCAGTTTCATCTTTTCTTTGCATCTTCCTTAGTTATCCCTTTAAATACTGCTTGTGGTGTGCCCACATCTTTTATCACCCTCTTCTGAATAAAAAAAAAAAATTGTCAGCAGAGTAAAAGAAAAAGGTTCTGTTTTAATTTTCTTTGTCTGTTAAAATGGTATTTGTTCCATTTTGAAACTCTGGGAGTTTGATTTTTTTCGGTGTTTGAGGAGGGATTCAAGTTCAAGATTCAGATGGTGTTCCATCTTGTACATTGTTTTTTACTTTCAAAGTAATTACTCACTTGTTTTTTACTTTCAAAGGAGATTCATAATTTGCAGACAACCTAGTAAATACAATGTAGTGGGACTGGCTCACTTCTGGAAGCGTAATTGTCCTTACAGTTCTAAGTTTTGCCTTCAGAGTTTCCAAATTACCAGGGGTCTTGACCAAAAATAAATACGTCAGTGGTTGCAGCATCCCTTGAATGTAAAAGCATCTCTTTCAACTTGCACACTGGTAACTGTAACCACTGTATCTAAGAACTTTGGCTTTCTGGTATTTCTGCACCTAGGCTGTGCATAAACTGGAACTCCTGCTCTTTTGAATAAGATACAGGAGCACATAATAAAAAATCTCTGAGACATCCAGGTGTTTCCCCAGGAAAAAAAAAAACAGGAGAAATGTTTTGTTTATTTCTTTACTTAAATGTTGTGACTAATAAACCTTTCAGGCCTTCTTTATGTTTTACTCAGAAGTAGAATAGGAAACACAGCAAAAACTTTGGGGTCTTGTGACAAAATATCTAGTTAGATCCATATCAAATTGAAATAAATTATTCTTTTTAGTTAGCAAAATATGTTGCAAATTTCTGTCCTGGCAAGTCCTGAAGGCACAGGAGGCTAAGGTTGTATGTAAATAAAAGTAGTTTAATGCCCACACTTTGGCCCTGCCCTTGGTCCTCTTCTCTTTCTGAACGTAATACTTGTCAAGCCTGTGTCTTACATTGACATATTTCTTTCTTACATTGACGTATTTCTTTTTTACATTGGCATATTTCTTTCTACTTACTTTCTCATCTTTCTTGTAATTTTGTTTGTGGAAAGGCTTTTCAGATAGAGACCTATTTTTCTTAAGCCTTCCTGCCTTACAACAGTGGGTAAATTCCTTACCACTTGAGATGTTTTGCAGACTAATTCCGAGTTGGAACTCCCTCAGGAAATGAATTGCTTTGCTGTAGCCTTTGCCAGAGAGAGAAAGAAGGAATGTACCTTGAAATTACCTCTAGGCTCCCAGCAGTAACAATTTCAAAAAACATTAATTACTTGTACCCAAAAGGCTGAATTGAAGCCTTTTCAGATTACAGGAAAAGCGCACTGTGTGCTCTCTGCCGTGCTGGCTTTTGTGCAGGAGTTAGTCAAGAGAGGAAGACCGCACTCTTACTCTTCACTTGGTATCCTCCAGAGCTTGTTTTTGTGAAGAATAATTCTGGAGTAATTGCAGGTAGAGACGTAGTTTATTCCAGAGTAAGACACTTTGCTCTCTCTTTGCCTTTGAACACCAAAAAAAGTGCTGTTAATGTACAAAGTGTGTGTGCACCTGCACTGGATTTGTTCAGGAGCATTCCTTAGATTTGAGTTGTCTTGTCAGCCCTTAGAAGCTCTGGAGAGAGCTGGAACCACTTAAGCATACTGCCTTGGTCAGCATGTATGGTAGTGTAGCTTCACACTTAACCATGGATTTGCTTTTACCATGGCATTAACTCTTACTTCCCATTAATAGAAAGACAGGTACCTTGAGTTCTTATCTCCAAGCAATTAGTGGAGATTATCTTGTGGAGACTATCCTACTTAGATAACTGATATGAAAGACTACAGGTCTTTGCCTATAGTGGAGGATAGCACTCATACTGTACCTGTCTTGCTGAGAATTACTTTGCCTCAAATTTTCTTTTTTTACTCAAAAAATGTTTAAAATCACTTCTTTGAAAAGTTTGGCTGGGCTTTTGGGGGATATAGTCATCAAGTTTTCCTTTGGTCTCAGCAGTTTCAGGACGTGTTTTCCTATATTGTCTTCAGCTTGACCCTGTGAAGTCATTGCTGCCATATAGACAAGTGATTGGTACTTGCAGGAGCTACTGAGCACTGCTGTTCTTCATGAGTTGAAGGACTCATGGTGGTAATATTGCTTATAGATTATGTTACATGGTGTTGTGTAAATTGATTCCTAGACCTTTAGTAATGATACATAATTCATTGGCTCATAGGTTGCCATCTTTCTGATACAGACCCCATTCCATTTGGATTTTTTTTTTTGTTAGAGATTCCTCTTCACATATACTTTGAAACATTATTAAGGAAGGATGACATCAAAGGAGAACCTGTTGATACCTCATCTTTGGGAGTGGAGTTTAAAGTATCTCCAGACAATGGTATGTAAAGCAAAATATTTTAATATTTGCATGACCATTTTTCATTCATTTGCCAATACTTTTTGCTGTGAAAATGTTCAATTTATAAACTTACCACAGAGCCAGCTATCAGAGAAGGTAACTGGCTGAGGCTTTAGGTGGAGTAGGAATCACTTCCCAGACCACAGTGTCAGGTTCTCCTTTGTTGCACTGAAATGATCCCATCAGAACCATAGGGGGGCACCCAGTACACATGGGGGGAGTTTTGACCATGGGTTCTTTGCAGACACAGGTGCCTGGCTGCAGTACTGTTCACTATTTGGATTCCTGTCAGGAGTCTGTTTTTTTCATTATAAATAGTTCAGCAGTTGAGATTGCCTGTAGATTGCACCAATGGACAATTAAGTTTTCAACTTGATACATGCTTTTTTTGTTGTAGACTATAATCAACATAATGTTTCTCTCAAACAATGGACCAGTGGCAGTTTATCTAATCCCAAATCTCAGTCAGTGTCAGGAACATCTGACCAGCTGTCAGAAGGAAGAAAGAAAAGACATCTAAGTGAGACAGCAGTAGGTAAGAGCAAAATGGTATTGCTTAAGACAGCACTACTTCTTCTAAAATATGTACTGTATAAATGAGTTTATTATCACTGGGCTTTGAGAATTATTTTTGTCTTCAAAAAGGATACTGCTATGAAACTTTACAGGAGTGAAGCAATGGACTTGGGACACCATGAAAATAATTTTCTATTTTCAAGTATAGTGATCCTTCTCTTTCTTCTTGAGTATATATTACAAAAGGAGACAAGCTTCTGTATTTTATTTTTTGAATACTCTTAAAGGAAACTGCTTAGCAGTCCAACTGTGTTTTTCTAATACTGGGTATCATTATTTTTAATATGAAGGGGGTTTTTTATAGTAGTCAGTCAAACAGACTGAATTGCAAAGTTACCTGTCAAATCATGTGCCCAACCAGACATTTACTATTCCTGGCATCTTTGGTCAGCTATGTTTCATTTGTTGTGTACTGTCATTTGTGGTTCTGGTTTCCTTCCAGACTGTTAAGAGGACTTGTGGGTAGCCAGTGCTTATAATTAGTGTTTTCACCCTTATCTTTCTGTTTTAAGTCATTGAATCTCTACTTCAGCACCTGGTAAATTAATAGAAAGTGCCCTGAAAGTTCTGTGGAATAATGTGTTAATTTAGGGACAAAAAAAAGTCAGCATACCATTGTAAAGATAAATAGCATCTTACCTGTCCAGCCTATTAGAATGTAAAACCTAACAGATTCTGTTACTCATTCGTTTATGTGAACTTTTGGAAAACTTTTGGCAAAATTATTCACAAGACATTTGAAGAAAATAAATCACTGAGTAAGAGGACAAACTATATTAGTTTAAAATTTCTCCTAAGAAAGAATTAAAAGATAGAAATGATCAGTTAACATTGTGGAAAAATACACATCTGGTGTATATCCAGGTAAAACTGCTAGTGTAATCTTGCAATACAGGTGGAGATATGGGAATTACTGCAGAGATGATTTAACCAAAAATTATAATCTATTAAAAAACAAACAAACAAACTAACCTACCAAACAAACAAAAAAACAATCCACAACCCCAAACCAAAAAAACCCTATTGATTAGAAAGTTACAGGAGAGAATAAAAGGATTTTTTGAACACACTGAAAACTCTCCAATTTAGATGAGGGGTTTTTTTCTCTGCATCATTCCCCTTGTACATTACAGTCCTGCCCTTTGCTGTACAGCCTTCTCTTATGCTCTGTGTCTGTCTGTGCGTGGGGGTGCTGTGCCTTGGCCCCTCTCACCATCAGTGGTCCTTTTTTCCATGCTACCCGCTCCCCTAACCAGTCACTGGTCCCCAAAAGGCAGATGCTGACACAGTGTTTCTTGCAACCACATTGTTTCACTAAGCATACTGTGCTGCACACTGAGATCAACTGGAGTTGCTTGGGAGCACTAGTAAGAGTGAAAGCTTCTTGCTATACAATTAGTCTTCTGCCAATAGTATTTAGTTCTTTGAGTTAATGGAACAAAAAAAGCAATCTTTTATCACGAGGATCATAGTTTCCCCAATGCCAGAAAACTGCTATGTGGTATATTCATGAGTAGCAGCAGAAGTTCTAGCTTATTAGTGCTACGGTTGTAGTACTACATATTTATTCCTAATTTGGGCGCTCTCTAGGAGAAGTCATCCATGGGGAAGGTCAGCCTGATGAACAAGGCCAAAAATAAAAGCTGTGTGCCAGGGAGCTGCAGAGCTGCGTGGGAGATGAGAGTTCATGTCTTTGACCCAGCCTGTGCAATACAGTCTTTAGGATCAATCTTACCTCTTTGTCCATGTTGGAATACACTGAGTCTTTTTATTAATTGCTATATTAAATCAGAGTTCTCTTTTCTTATTGGAAAATAAGGTAGAAGGAAAGCAGAACACACGTGGTTAATTCTGAATGCCCCTAAATGCTGCTTATACTGACTGAATAAGAGTAAACAAGAATTACGACTTCTCTGGAGCAGTGGACTACTACTAGAAGAAACTGCACATGGAGGTCTAGCAACTAACTTTGTTACTGTTGTTGCCAGTTTTGTTTTATCATTTAGGAAGGAAGAAACCATCAGTGAGGGCTGAGTGAACTGGTACATAAGTGAGATGCACCCCAATTAGGGAAGCGCTGTTAGGGAACACTGGGGAGCGTTCCTCTAAGTCTGATTGCATTTCCTGCGTGTGTAGTCTATGGCAGCTCCTGAAAAAAGAAGCAGTGTTTGCCCATATGAAGCTGGTTCCACAAGAAGAAATGCATTGCAGAAGGAGAGGGATGAGTTTTGTGGAACAACAATGACAGGATGAATAGCAAATGTTTATTTAGATGGCTTTTTTTAGTATTCAGTAAATGGTAAGTTGTTAGCTGTGGGCTTCTAGAAATGACTTTACTATTACTCTGTGGAAAAATATCTTTAGTCTAATAGACGACAGTCGGCACGCATTTTTCTTATTATTTTTTGTGACAGGCGAACGTAACGCTGGGTTTGAGACATTCTCCTTTCAACATGCAGAACCAGAATCCCATAGCAGTTTTGCTGCCATGACCAATGTCAATGCAATGTCTAGGCCCGCTCACAGCACGTCATCACAGGTAAACCAAAACTGTATCACTGTCTTAACTGAAATATCAACAGAGAGTTGTGCAAATTAATAATCCAAAACCACATGCCTTTTACATCTAATTTAGTGTTGAATTACAGTACAGAGCATTTTTACAGTGAATTAAGTGTATTACATTAAGTAACTTATTCCAGATTGAGTATGTGGTGTTCCTAAAACAGATACTTGCTTGTGAAAGAATTTTGCAGATCATGTAACTGGAGTGTGTGTTTAGTTTATTGGCATCAGGCCTTTCATTTTTTGGTTTTTTTTCCAAATTGCATTAAAAATACTGGGATTTATGTTCCAAATTTTACACAAGGGCTCTTACGACTCTTTTTTCTTGGTGCAGCTACATAAAATGGCCTCATGGTGCAAATACAGTCACAGACTTTGTTAACTCTGAGTTTCACTATTTAAAACCTTTTGCGCAAAACTACAGTTAAAGTCTCAGGTATATAAATTTGCTAAGGAGCAGCAGAGCTCTGGTTCAGTGAAGTCCCTGCAGAAACACACTTTGTTTTATTGCAATTCATTGAGTATTTCATAATAATATTTAGATTTCTGTCCCATGGTTCTGCTGAGCCTAGTGGTATACTGGTGCTCTGTAAGTCATCATGTTTCAATCTGGTGATGACTCCTGGAGAACTGTGTTTAAATCTGTGTCCCCTACGCAGTTTTGACAATGCACACTCCTCCTTTTTTCCCTTGCTTGAGCAGACCATTGTCAAAGAACACTTAAATGAGCGTTTCAGAATAGCCTGCTTCCATTGACGTGCAGCTAAAAATTGAGATCTTGTGATATGGAAGGTATCATGATTTAAAACTAAACTTTCTCCTGTAATCGAGGAACTTCAGGTTTTGACCCATGTAGGTTCCATGCACTAGTGGACAGAGAACACCACCAGGAATTCTACTATGATCACGGCAAAGAAATTCAGTTTCTGTCTTTTGCATGTCTTTCAGAAAACCACTTCCCTTGTACGCTGTTCTTCACTGCTAAATGTAGCTTCATTCTTTTAGAATTCTTAATTCTTAATTGTATCACGCTGAAGAACCACTTCATTATGCATTAGTAGATATAGGAGGTCATCTATGTAGATGGAACATTATGGAGAAGGCAGCATTAACTTCAAAGTTCTTATAAGTATTCACAATTAATTGTAACTGAAATCAAGGAAGGGAAACTCCCATTGATTTCAGTAAGCGTTACGCCAGCAAGAAGTGAATCTCAGATATGAGATAGTTTTAAGATTTCTTGAGATTCCGTCAGAGAGGAGTCAGAAGTCATTAAACCGCTTGAAAATGTGTTCAAGTTACAGAATCTCTTCTCATGCAGTTCTAATGTTTCTTAGCTAACATGTAATTCCTATGATTTGAGCTGATAAATTTCCTCTTGTATTGACTATATTATACAGCATAACTCCAGGAGGAGGTTGAGAAGTGAGAGCTCCTATGATATAGACAACATTGTTATTCCAATGTCACTGGTGGCACCATCGAAGTTGGAGAAACTACAGTACAAAGAAATCCTTACCCCAAGGTTTGTTCGTGACCTCCTTAGTTGCAAAGAAGATACCAAAATGAACATGAGAATGTTAACTAAAAATATTGTTAACATGTAGTTAGATAATTTTATGTTAAGATGATCTTTCCATGCGCTCAGGGGTTTTTTTGTGCACTTCCAGTTTGTGTGACTGTACTGGTGGGAGGACTGGACAGCTGATAGCACAAAGGAAATACTGTGATATACACATGGAGGTGGTAGATGCACAGACTGGCTAAAAATACAAGTGGGTTTATATCATCTTAATTGTAGTGATATTCATGGCCTTAAATGTGCCATAAGGCTGACATGCTCTGAGTGGTTGTTTAGAGGTTGCTGTCTTTTTTTTGGGTTATGATTCATAAGAAAATAGTTAACTATTTTCAGTGAATTAAACAGAAATGGTTTTAGCATACATTTTTAAAATTTATCCATTCTGATACCGTAGAGTAAGCTTAATTTTCCATACAGTGTAAACCTATAATCCATGATTCTAGAGACAGGTCTTTTTTTAGAAAAAGAACATCTTTAGATTGCTAAAACAGGGTAATTGAGCTCCTGTGCTGTAATTCAGTGGCTTACAAGCAAACTGCCTGAAATGGCCAAACGCAATTCTTCCATATTTCAATTCTTGAATTTGTATTTGCTTTTATGTTGTCTTTAAAGCTAAAAATATTATTAAGACTCTGTTGGATAGCTTAAAGACTGTGTTAGGAAAAAGAAAGGTTAGATACTGGATTGGGAAAGGAAAATCTAAATTTTGGGCACATGTTATCAGCACCTTAAATTTGAAATTATTTTATTTGAAAGAAATTTTGAAGCACACACAGTGTTGAAGAAGGAGTAACTACCGATATAGTGTAGAAACAGAAGAGTCGTCTCTACTGCTGAAATAATGAAACAGCATTTAGGTAAATTAATTTGACTTTTCTTGTCTCATTTCTAGCTGGAGAGTTGTTGAATTTCAACCTTTAGAAAGATCTCATACAGATGAAGAAGAGGTAAGCTGTATTTTAATTAAACAGCCCGGGTTTAATTAAACTAAACATAATATATAATAAATAATTGGGATAATCAGTATGTATCCAAAGTCACTGACTTTGTGCAAATCCTGGTAAGTTTCAAATTTAAAAAATAAAGTATTAAGTAGCAGATTGTGAAAATGGGTCTTATCCCAACCTACTCGACCCTATGGTGGATGACAGAAGTGTGAGTGTCTCCATTAATAATTGTTGTCACTTGTTCTTTTGGCTGTTCTGTCCCTTGCTGTCGGCACAATCAGTGCTCCCAAAGGGTCCTTTTGGTCAGTCCTCCACCTCCCCTGCTCCTGGGCATTGTCATTCTGGGTCTCCCACTGTGACTGTCTCTTTGGGGCTGCCTGTGCTATAACGTCTGTCCTCTCTCATCCTGTTCTTTCATGGCCAGTTCCCATGGCCTGTTGCTCTTCAGGAGGTAATTTGGCATTTTGCCTGTGGGCCCAGCAGGTTTCCTCAGTTTTCTTCTCGGTGTTCGTTTTCCTGCAACCCCCTCACATTGGGACCAGACTTTTCTTCTTTCTGCTTTGTCAGGAACAATGTAACCTTCAGCATTTCCTGCTTGCCTCTTGAGCTAAGTTTGAACATTGTGTGCTACTGTTGGTTCCTCCAGACATAAGCAGCTACCTTTTTCTTCCAGGGAATGGCTGTGGAATTTGCAGCTGGGGGTCTCTTTCTCCCCTAATCAGGGGTTTAAGGCATTTCCTAATCCCAGTGTGAATGTACTAGTAGATCCGGTCTCTAGGCTAGTCCTCTGTCCTTCCAATCTTTTTGCGGTTCCTTTGCTAGAAACCTGCCAGTTTCGCTGTCCTTTGGACATCTCTAGTATCCCTCCAGTCTCTGCTACAGGCCATTATCAACGGTTACAACCGTAGGACTTGTATTTGTACCTTCATCTACAATATCTGTTCTTGAGTGCCTTTTTCAGAGAATTTATAGAACCAGGGTTTAGGTGCCTTAGTAGTAGAAAAAGATTGCATTTGGTTAGCAGTACGGAAGGTTATGCTAAACACAGTAAACAAATTAAATCATTATGCCACTCCCTTGGGGTAGAAAATACACTCTCCAGAAAGGCGCTAATTTCCTCAGAGTTTTGTTAGGTCTGTAGGTGCCTGCTCCACAGAAATGAACCTTTCCTTTCAGAGAGCATCATGGTCTCAGCTCCCTACCCGGTGTAGTTGCACTCATTTGGCACCATACTCTTGGCTCGGAAGGAGGAGAAAAACTTACTCTGTCCCTGCCTTTTCTCATGCATTTAAGAAATTCTTGTGAAATCTGGTGGTCAGATTTATGTCACCTCCACCACCTTTTGGTTTGGTACCAACTCTGCTAGCAGGAAATATGCCTGATCTTCTTTTGTAGTGAGAAGGTCAAATTACATACCCAGGAGAACTCTCCTGCAAGGATATTTAATTAAACCATTTGGAGAATAACTAATAAGGCAGCAAGGGCATGCAGCCCCTTGAGAATCTACTGTTCATTGCCTTCCATCCTGGTATCTCTGGGAAAAAAAAAGAATTTCAACAGTGATTTGCCTTCAAGGCTTCAAGGGACTTGCTTGGAGGACTCAGTGGATTTCTTGGTTAGATTTCAGATCCCATACAGATGACTTATGCTACAACTACGTGAGACATTTTGCTGAAGGGACTTCAGGGTGTCTCTCTGTGAAGCTCACGGGCTAATCAGTTGTTTAGTAGCCCTCTCAGTACATTTGTGTTTGGTATGACTAGTTGATCCTGCATGATTCATCCTTTGGGCAGGAAATAACTTGAATTAACAATAAAGCAGCTTTGCCTCCTGCTGTGGTCCAGTGCTTCTGTATTGTCTGTCAGCTGCTGGGTAGAATGAGAGAGGAGAAATGTCAGACAAGAGAAAAATGCTAAAGATCTTGTTTGTCTAAATCATCCTTTGCTAAATTTTCCCCCTTTCTTTTGGGATCGTGTTAATTGGTTTGGATATTTTTCAGAGTACTGAGAAAAGGTGGCTGTCTGATCATAATTCTTCCACTTCCTTGCTTTAGGTTTTAGGCTGAGTTAGATTTGTTACTGGGTTAGCTTGAAAAAAAGACACAAGAAAACAACAGCATTACATTTTTGCATTTTCTGCACTCACACTGTGGCACTCTTGAAATTGTCCCTGGTACTGAAATCAAGGCAAGCTTCAGTAGATCATTCATGAAGGACAAGAGAAGGCAAAATGTACTTCCTGCTTTTATATAAAAGCAAGCTTTTTCTTTGCTTTCCACTGCATAGTAGCCTGTGGTGGTATAATGGTTCCTCTTCTGCCTATCTACTGCATGACTAAATTTAAAACTTCTGGAGTTGTCCTTGTGTCAACCAGCAATTAGGGATTTCTTCCACAGGACACCTCCTCTCCCTTCCTCCTCTTTATTTAAAGGCTTTCAATGCAACAACCTATATCCATGCAATAGACTTGCACCCAAAGTTTCCACAAGTTACAAAAAAATGTGGGGTCCCAAATTTGTCATGTTCTACAGGAGCCACACTTCCAAGGATGGGAACAAAGCACTTTCTTAAAATCAGGCCTATTTATTTGAGTACAAAAGGCTTACCTTTTTTGGGTGCCTACTTTTTGTTTCCGGAAATTTTGCCTCTACAAGGACAAACATAACAGTTGGGGAATGCAAAAATTAATCTACTATCTATGTGTGCTTTATTACTTGCTGTAAAAATACTTAGTTTTTGGAAATAGAGCATTTGAGTTTCCTGGTTTGCATTATGAATTTGCAGTCTTGTTACTGCTTTAAGGAATAGGAAGGTGTGGCATGGGTTTTCCTGTTTTATTTTGTTTTTAATTTGTTTTGTTCAGGTTAAAGTTTCTGGCAAGGCACAGTTGTAAAGTAATGTTCAAGTTTATTTTGTAGTTGTTTTAGTAATGACAAATACTTTGGAATAATTCTGTGTGTAATTAGTTTTGCATAAGTGTTTTCATGGCTTATGACTCAGTCTTTCCTGTGAAGCAAAAGACTGAAACACAGACTTTGTTGTTTGGAGAACCTTTCAGAAATACTCCTGGTGCTATTCAATATTAATGCATAGTGTCTTGTAGCTTAACTAGATGTGATGTGGGGGATCCAAACCTTAGTTTGCTTTAAGTCTTTTTTCTTTGAGTGAAATCATTAGACATGCCTCACAAACAGGCCTTCCTAATAGTCTTTTTTCTCAACATCACTGCCAGATGTATCCACCAAGGAATGACAGTTCTTTTGTCCTTTTTCGAACTAACCTTGGTGAGGAAAAAAAATGTCAAATTTCTCCAGTTATAGCAAGTTTAAATTAACCTAAAATTGGTGGAGGAAACATACAATGCGTTACAAAGCTGTGGAGGGGCAGAGACTGTATTGAACCAGGTAGAGACCTTCTACTCTGATGTAATGTGATTTTATCCATAGAACAAAGGATAATTTTTAAATAAGAAAATGTATTACTCGCTAGTGTTCAATGGCATAGGGTAAAACTCATTTTAAATAAACACGTAGTTAAATCTGCTATCACCGGCTATGGAAAAGGAACAGTAAGGCTTATTTCTGTATTTTTCAAAACTCTATGCTTGGAGAGGAATGTGCACTTTGATTTTTTGAAAGGAAGCTTGTTAAAAATGAAGTTTCTTCCCAGCATGAAAAAGTTTTGGCAATTTGCTAAGACAACTATTTTCAAAGTCTTAAGTTTTTCTTTCAAAATTATCTTTTGTTTCCACTTCAAAGGAAATCTGAGCACACAGAAAAATCTTGACTTTTCCCTGAGGGAATAGCACTTTTGTAGTTCATAAAATTCTCACTTTCACGCTATACCTCATTGACCTTGGAAAGACAGAATCTGAACTGAGATGCAGCCCCATACTGATGCCATGCAAGTGACAGAGCTGGTGAATTTCAGAGAGAGGAGGAAACCCATTAAGTTGACTTGCATGAAAGGAAACTGGCAGCTAACAAAGTGGTTTGTGTTTAACATAAATAAATAAAAGCCATGAGGAATCTTCAAAAAGCAGTCATGAGATGGGCAAACAAAGCAGGCCTGTTTGTCTGAAGGTTCCTGTTGAGTGCTGGGCTGAGGAGGAACCAGGCAGCTACAGTTTTAGCAAGCAGGTCCTGTGGCCGATTCAGATCGCACTGAAGTCTTTGGGATCCTTTTCATTGGCCCCATTAAATTTCACTGTCGTGCTGTAGTTCATGACCAGCCGCCTAGGCTGAAAATATGCTGGCAAGCTGAGTGCCACTACCATATAGTTTACAGCAGCATAAATGCATTGTAATACTTTGCATTTGTAACCATAATGGTCATGAACTACCCCAGTGCTGCAAGACTTGATACAAAGAATGGCTTCTGCAGAAAACCTCAGGGACCTTAGTTGTCTGGAGTACTTCCAGCTGACAATGTAACCTATATTGTATGGCACTATCTGGCACTGCAGTGACGACTCTGCATTTGGTTCTGTATTTTATCAGACTCAGTTGGAGGATAAATGGTGTTACTTGTATTATACCGCTGAGGATTTTGCTTTATAGAAAAAATTAGATTTATTTTCCATGACCCTCCAATTATTGGTATAATTTTTGTCCAGGACTGATCTGGCAGTGCAGCTCCACAGCTGCTATGACCAGGAATTGTTCTTTCCTAGAATTTCTCCGTTTTTCAGTTGGGAGTGGCTGGCATAAAATTCATGGCTCTAGCATTTGTATGCTCTCACCAACCGTAGCTTTTTAGCTGAACTTTGAAGAAGGCTGAATGGTTTGGAGCACTTTGAAGTAACTCTGAGCTGTGCTGGAGGGGTCCAGCCAAGATCTCGCCTTGCCATTTGGGGAGTGAGGGGGAAGGGCAGCAAAGAGCTACTCGCCCAGCTGTGTCTGAGGAGCAAACTTCCTGGTGTGCTGCCAATGGAAAAATGAAGATGGTTCTTTCAAAGTGAAGGTCAGATGTAATAGCTACGTCCAGGGAGTTTTACCAAAAAAGCTGGCTCTTGTTTGACTCCAAGCAGTTGAGGTACTCACATTAGGGCTGTTTTAAGCTTTACTGGGGTTGTGCTAAGAAATAGTCTCTTCAACACAGAAACCATTTTCTGCTTGGTTTCATAGCAGGAATGCAGCACCTCAGGTTTGCTGAGTTCCTCTCAATGTGGAGCTATCAAAGTTGGTGATCTCAGTCCTATTTCTCTGTGCTTAAAGAGCACCTGGCAAATCCTGCTGCCTCCAGTCTCCTCCTAAAGCAGTCTCTAGAAACTCCTGGAATTTTTGCTCGTCTTTATTATGAGCTTTTAATACTGCCTCGATTTGCAAATGAATACTTGTCCTCTTAATTTTCTGCCTGTCACCATAGAGAAAAATCTGTTTGTTGCATGGGGGGTATAATTTCTGTATCCATTCATATCAACCACAGACATGCAAAGAAACAAAGTGAAAGTGACAGCATCCCATATACTGGAGCTCTAGTGAGAGTATAAGCTGAATGCATGTATTTTGATGTGCCTTTATACTGCAAGCATGCATTGTGTTGCTGCCTCGTTTGGTGAACAGACCTTTGCAGAATTATATATAATACTGGCTGCCTTTGTTTCCATTGATGTTCATAATTATGGCAGCAGCTATCCCTGTATTTCGTTGCAGATAGAAGATCTGTCAGATGAAGTTTTTTCCTTACGTCATACAAAGTATGAAGAAAGAGAGCGAGCAAGGTGGTCGCTGTGGGAGCAGAGCCGCTGGCCCAGAAGGAATAGCAGGCAGGTGTATTGACTTTGATAAGAGCGTTCCTATTGAACCACTGGTGATGGTTGTTGGTGCAGCAGTTTCAGAAATGCTGTCACAGAGGAGTTTGAAAATGAGGGCACTCTTCATTAATTAACTCATCAGGGACCAGTACCAGGTATGTTTGGTTTTGTGGCTGAAAAGGTGAGGCAGTTCTGAAGCACACATACTTACAGAAATTTGGCATGTTAGTGACCTGCTATTAGTGAATAAAAATCTTACTCCCATACTGAGTACATAGCTGGGCTACTTTGTGCTGTTCCCAGTTATTATGACTTTAGCCACCCACCTTAGATGAAAGTCCACTGCATTCAGAGGCGCATTACTGAAGGGTTCTGGGCTGTGCCAGGGACTTAACACTTTAAAAAGTCATTGTGTGAAAAAGGTTAATTCTCACAGGCTTGCTGGCTGGTGCAAAACTCATGATAACTAAATATAACCCCTCAAAGTCTTGCAAAAAGTAGTGCATCTGCAATTTGGCTCTGGGAAAGGGATTCCCATAAATTGCTTCAGAATCTGCCAGGACAAAAAGCATCCTATAAATGCTGGGATAACTTTTTCTGCTATTTATCATATGCTTTTGTCTACTCTTGGCTGAAAGTGAACCGTGACACTATGAATAACTATGCAAAGATAGCTTTTTTAATGCAGGATAAAATTAGAGCTAAACCATATTAAGGAATTCTATTTATAAGCAATTTTGAACAAAAAAAAACTTCAGAAAATGTACAGAAAAATACAAGTTCTATATCTACCCTTAATTTTGAAACTATGAACTCCATGGTGAAATCTTAGTGCTATTTGGATTCAGAAGTAGAACTGCCATTGATGTGAGCAAGGCCAGACTTCCACCTGGCATTTAAGATGCATACCAGTATTTTACATCTAGTTCAAATGTGCATTAAAGGTGAGATCAAAATTTTTAATCTTACTGAATTATTTTGACTGCTTTGGAAATGAGTCCAGAGCAGAGGTGGTAAGGGGGAGCCCAAGGACCTGCTGTTTCTTCTCAAGTTACATTGGCACAGTCTGCCGACAGTTCAGTTTGGGCTCCACAGGCTCTTGCAAATGATGCCATGTTCTCCTGCATGGGAACAGCCCCACGGCTCACTGACTTCTCTTGTCCAAAATTTCAGTTTTGATGAAGGTGTGGAGCAAGGCGCAGGAGCAGGACCAGCCACCAGCTGTCCTGCAGCCGGAGTGTGCCTGTACCAGACCAGTGTTATCTGGTTAGCCCCTCCACACAGCACGCTTTGCTCTGGCTTGTGACAATGAGGTTGTCAAGAACGATGTGGTTTTGTCTGCTCTCTTGATTTAAAAAAAAGAAAGTAGCAAAACGTAGGTAGCTTGTATGGAGAAAAAGAACACTTTGAAAAGAAAATCTAAACTGTTCTGGCAATGTGAAAGGGCAGTGAGTAGCTCTTAAGACTCTCGGTCTCTTATCCTGCACTAGATCTTACAGCAAAAATGCTGATGGACGACACAGCCAAGATTCAGTGCAGAAAGACCACCACGGAAGCTCCTGTGCCTCGCTGCATTGTGCTGCTGAACCTGTCCCCGACTTGACATCGGAAGCACACAGCTCTGTTGGTTCAGGGATTACACAGCTCTGCAGGGAGAGCCAGGAAGCGAAGGTGGGTGCTTCCAATAGCTTCTGGGTCTGGTCAGGTCTTCAGTGACCGCTATCTCTAACCTAAAACAAAGAACCTGAACATATCCTCCTGTCTCACTGATCAGAATCTCAGGCTGTCACCCTAGTTTATGTAGACTGAATGTAGCACTCCTGTTTAGAACTAGATTGGTGTGCTTTATGAATTAAGCCCAAGATTTGTCAACAGGTAAAAATTTCATTACTCAGTACACACAGCACACATTTTTGAGACAAGTATGGCAGGCCTGGGTTCAGGGATGTTAGATCTTTTTTCAGGGATGTTGGCCAAGGTTCTAGACAGGCCTAATGGTTACGGGGTCAGGTATCCTGATGATCTGTCACCATGGAAAAGAGCTTCCCCCTTCCTGCACTGTGCTTGTTCAATTGTATCTGTTACTCGTTCAAAACTGTATGAAGCCAGCTTACATTGACAGCTGGTGCCTAGAGTGTTGTATTCTTTATCTGAAGAGCCCTGCAAACATTGTAAAGACAGACACTCACTTGTTACTTGATAGCAGATCATTCTGCACATAGCTAATCAGTTCAAACTCAGCTGAAATCCCTTTTTCCCCCCTCTTTTCTCTTTTTCCACCCTCACTTCTACCCTTCTGATTCCTTTCAGTCTGGGCTGTGGGAACTTCGAGTTTTTCCACTAAAAGATGAAGAGGTAGAAGCTTTACTGTGCCAAGATCAAATAACGAATCAGACTGAAATGTCAAGTGCAGCTTTCCCCAGCGACTCTCTCTGTACTTCATGCACACCCATTGGTTTGCCAGACAATGGCCAGCAACCAAGAAAACAATCTACTGAAGAGCCAGAAGACTGCGAAAACGTTTGCCTGGGAATCAACAATACAAGAAAACAAAGGTGACAGGGAATAATGTGGTTCATTAAGAAAGCCAATTAAGGTGGAGAAAAGTGTAAGGTAAAATCTCTCTTGTTCACACAGCATATGACAGCACAATTCGAAACATGTACGTTAGCTGCATATAATATATTTTCTCTCTTGCTTTGTAACAGGCAGGATAAATCCCAAAGACAACACTTTCTTCTTCCTGAACCCCAAGAGAAAGTAATTATTTCAAGCTGGAAGTCTAATATTCCCAATGTTGGGAGTGGGCGCACATAAATTGCTGGCACCATTCACTTTCTGTTGTCATATTACCACATTTATTAATAATCATCCTTTTCTGTTTTGTTTGTTTTCAAATACATTTCTGGTTCTGGTGGATTCTGTTGCAGCAGGAGATGCTGTCCACCTTAACCAACAACTTCAACTGAACACAGAAAAACTACTTGAAAAAATAGTGGGGAGAAGCGATAGCCTCAGATTATTTTCCTGTGTGGCATGACCATGGGGCAAAAATCTGCCTCTCTAAATGCATGTGTGTAATCTGTGTGTAAGTTAAGGGTAGGTGAGAACCAGCAGTTTTAAAGCAGGCGTTCTGGAAGCCTTGCATCTAGCTTAAAATCTGTACTCAGCTCTCTGTAGTGCCAGGGCATGTTTCATGTAGACGTCCCTCAAGCAATAAGATAGAAATAGACCACTGCATTTCAATAGTCGATATATCTGCTACTCAGAAAGTAGGGTTTCTGCTTCAGTCGTGTGGGTATAGAGAAATGGAAGGAAAGAGGAGTCAAGTCAAATCAGTGATGCAGCTCTTTGAATATTGTGTTTTGGGTCATCTTAACTTCCTTGGTCCTCCAGTAGCTAATGAGGCTCATAATATTTTGCTTTAATATGTTAAAGACAAAGTCTCGTTCCAGTTTCTGTACAGTGCCTTGTAAGAGTCTCGTAAGTATGCCAACATTTGGTGACTAGCTGAACAGGAAAAGATGATTGATGTCTAGAAGACCAATAAAGAAAAAAGCCCCAAAGCTTTCCATTGTGATTCTGGATAGATTTTTAACTTCCCAGCGAGTTCACAGTGAGGAAACAAAAGCAAGTTTTTTAAACTTGCCTCTAAATAACATATCTTGGAATGTATCTGCAATCTCAAGAGGTATTAACAAAGATTTGAATGTAGGTATAATCCATCAACAGGAGGTTTTTCTGTGTAGGACAGTTGAAGGCAATTTAATAGGAGTCTGGTTTTGTGCAAAATTTTCTTCCACGTGTAATATCTGGAATGGCACTGGACAGATGACCCAGTTTTAGTGTCAATATATTTTTTTTTGGTCAAAATGACAGGAAATATACACTGGGTATCTGAAAACAGTTCAGTAAGGTTTCAACACTACAACCTATTGCTACATTGTAGTTTATTGCACATTCTGATTATTTTTTTAAACACTTTTTTAACACTGGTTTGTCTTAAACTTGAATCTTGCCTCAATGTCTGATATAATAATCTTTGATGCAAGGTTGTTTTTTTAATTAAAAGTTATTTCTATATATGTTGTATATAGTCTGAATTTGATGGCCTTTTAGAAGTGAAGAAATAGCAGTAATGCTTCCTCTTGGCACAGAGACCTGCTTGGCCCAAGAATGGCTTTGCAAACATGCAGCAGTGGCACTAAGCTTTGCTGTCATACTGAAGCTGCGCCAGTGCTGTGAGGCTGAGGCCCCCCTCAGCATCTCAACAGAGAGGTGGATTTTTCCATCTCTCTTGTCCTGCATGTGCATCTGCTGCTGGGAAAAGGTTTCTGAAAACTATGTGTCTCAAATGCTTTGCAGGTCTTTTCCATACCCATATCCATTCATTAAGAAGCCTGATCTGACCAGCTCTCACCCAACTTTGTTGTAAGGTCAGCGCTTCCTGCTCTGTCTGATCCCTGGGGCGGTGTGAGGAGTTTCTGTAATTTAAGAGATGGGACAGACTGAGTAAACCAGCTGCCTAGCTGCCTTAACGTGTCCTGAAGGTGCCATCAGGAAATGGAAATGTGGTCCAGCATTTTACGGGAAGGAGCAAGAGGAGAGTGTTTTTCTAGACTGGGGGCTGGGAAGGGAAGGGTGTTAAAATGAGGCTGAAAAAAACCTGTGCGAAAAGAGCTGGATTAACCAAGTTTGGTCAGCCTTGTGGACTGTGAAGCTGTTCCTGCACTGCTGTTCAGTTCCCTGCTGTGGTGTGCGGCTGAACCATAGTGTTGCTTTTGGGTCAGTCTCCAGTGTGCTGGTCTAAACCAGCTGCTTGTCACCTTGCCAGCTGCAGGGGCTGCACAAGTGGTTATTGATATGAGCAAGGATAAGCACATTTTCTTTGTCCCCTCGTCAGATGTTTTTGTCAGCCATTGTGGAAACCAGCTAATGCCTCACAAGGCAGCAGTAAAAAGGCTAGCCAAAGAAAGGCCAGGCAGACAGCAGACTGAAAAAAAACATCCCTCAAGAAACTACAAAAATGTCCATTTGGTCATAACCCCACCCCATCACTGTCAGAAGTCTTTTCTCTAACATCTGCCTCTCAGCTGGTTAGACCTGTGACAGCAAACCACAGCTGCCTCCACACAAAGCTGCCTGAGCAACTGCATGGACAAATGTGCCAGAGCATTTCTTCCTCCCCCAGCCATGGGGCTGTTCTCCAAGTGTTAGTGGTGTGCAGGGTTCTGCCATCAGGTGAGCGGCACATGGAACTGTGGCAGGCAATGGCCAGTGGGGAGGGGTGACAAAGAACAGGCTGCATTTGCTTTTCTCATGTCACCTGCCTACCTCCAGCAGCCCTTCATGTGGTGGGGCAGATGGGGAACCCTGTGCACACATCAAGTGAGAGGCTTTTTGGGAAGCCCCAGGCTGCTCCTCACACACAGCACCTCTCATTTGCCACCTTCTTGCAGCAGACCAGGCACTGTGCCCTGCCCTCTCTGTTGCTACTCTGTGCATCTTTGTTCCAGCCAGAGGGGCACCTGATTTTTTTTTTTCAGTAGCTCCATTTCACTGTCAGGACAAGGTTAGCAAACTCGCTTAACCAAACTTGGTCACAGTCCGAGCTCCCTTCTTCCATGTTCTTTCCCTGTGCTGCACACAGCTGGAATTGGCACCATTATGCTCATTTATTGCCTACAGCCCTTTTCCCTGCAGAGCTGGACTCCCACCCCCAGACCAGTTTTTGCATGAATGTTGGGATTGTGAAGAAGCTGCTGGTGGTGCAAGCAGGCTAAGAGCTCAGAGCCTGGCTCATGCTTGAAGCCATAAAATGTGTAAGAAACCCCTGCTTGTTTTCTTTCCTTTTCAAAGTTTTAAACAACAGGGAAAAAAAAAAAAAAAAACAACCTGTTTGTCTTTTGGCTGTTAAGCTATGAAAACAGCTGTCAGCACTGCTCCTAATGTTGTGGCTGAAGGTATTAAAAAGGCTGACTGTGTGATAACAACTTAACATAATGCAGTAAGGTGTACCCCCCCCCCATGAAACAGAAGTGTTACAGCTCCAGAAAGCAAGCCATTTCCCTTGCACTTTTTATTTACCATTTTCAGTGGAGACTTCTTTTTTTAAGGCCACTTGTGTTCTGCACCCTGCTGCTATGGAGGTTTAAATGCTTCATCTCTGCATCCAGGACCTTAATGGACTGTAAGTACAAGCACAGACTTCTAAGCCCTAATAAAATTAAGCTCTGTGTGTGTCTACTGCAGGTTTTTTATCTTGCTCAGGGATGTGCACTGTACCACCCTGTGGCACACATGTCCAAGCCCAGCTCAGCTACATCAGTTTCTTTTATCCTGTTTTCCAGTGCAGACAAGAGCCTTTGCTCTGTCAGATCACCCTGGACTGCTCTCGACCATGTGACTTACTATCACCAGACTGTGCTCTCCCTTGTTGCTGAAAGTTTGCTTTATTGCAACATCTAACAGTCCTGGGGTATATTTGGCCCTGTGGATATCATGCAAGCAGCTCTTTTGGTTTTCATGTCAGTGTTTGGTTCAGGTCCTGCAGCCGTGGCGCTTCCACTGTGGGGTTACGTTACCAAGTGCGTGAGGACAGGCCTAAATAGAGCCTAACAGATTACTTCTGTTAATGTATAGAGGCGAGAAACTGGAACAGTCTTAACCATTAGAAGACCAAGTATCATTACTGTTACTTCCATGGATGCTCTGTGGTCACTAACAGATTTAACCTTTAGATGTGTAAAAAGCTGCTGCAGTAGTAGCCAGCTGCATAAACCCACCTGGTGGGATTTAGATGGAAAAAAGCAATTGAGTAATTTTACTGTGAGTGTAGTTTCTCACAACACTCCTAAGCTGAGCATCAACAGAAGTGCAAGCTACCAGATTTAAAACGATTACAAAGTGACTACAACCTGTGAAAGAAAACATACTGCATAGTTCCACACTCAGAACAAAGCATAGTACTGTCAGTTAACTAGCATGTCTTTGGGATGCCCCCCCCCGCAATTAATTAGAAAAAAAGGCAGTAATAGTTTAATTACCCTTTCAAAAACCAGTGTAAGCCCAACTGCAAGAGGCAAGGATACTGCAGCTGCTGTCCTGCTGCTTTCAACAGCAGGAAAAGTCACACTCCCAAATCCTAAAACTAACATTTTCATTGCCTATTTGTGGCTGCTTGGCCTGCATTTTAGGTCCAAGAGCCATGACAGTTTCTCTATGCACACTCCATTAGACTCTACACAGATTCTTTCCAGAAGTACAAATAAGCTGCTTTAACACACCTAACAACCATTTAGACTATTACCTTTCCTAGCCAAGTTTTCTTTTGGCGAACCTCTTCTGAAAGATGTCCTCAGTGCAGCAGCTCCAGATGACTCATTTTTCTTTTGCTAGTTCTCAAACGGGGTTGCAAGGGGAAACAGGAGGCAAAGACATTTATTCACCTAAACCACAATTAACCACACAGGAAAACGTAGTAGTTTAGGCATTTCAGACACTTGTCTAGATTGTTTGAACTAGCCCTGCCTCTTCCTACTTAACAATGGCAGTGACCCAGGCTGTACCACAGACATCCCCTTCCACAGCCGTGGAGCACAGGCCTATCTGTGGGACAGCTGGCAGCTCCTGGGCTTAGAAGAAGGGGTGCATCAGCCCTAGCACTGCCTCAGCAGCTGGTAGGTGACACATGCCTACCTTTGCTGCAAGGACAACAGATTTGACTTTGGCCTTGTGGAAATGGACTGGCTGCAGCTGTTGAGCCTTCTGGCCTGTTCCCCTGGGGCAGCAGACTGTTTGCAACCCTTCTTCTGTAATGGCAACTTAAAAGGCAAAAACACCATGCAAAATACCATGAAATATTAAAGGACTGGGCAATACTAATGAGAGCCATGGGAGGAAGTGCCCTCTAAAATGACCTGCTCAGGTCTTCCTCTAGTGGGTTGTAACTCTTACCTTTCACATGCCCAAACAGGCCAGGCTGTGAAGTTGGCACAAGCACATTGAAGGTATAAGTATTTGGTTTCATAGCCAAGAGGAGCATTGAGCCATTTCACAGAGCCATCTCCACGCAGTGCATTTCAACCTACATACACCGAAATCATTTCAGCAGACAACATTCCTCTATGTTGCTGACTTACTCGGACACCTGTACAAACCAAGGAGGCTGTGGGACAAGACCAAAGTTTTTCAACTATCTATCTGTAGGGTTTTAAGGCAACATTCTTCCATGGAATCCCATCACTTCCAGGAATTTCAGATACAGCTGGCTGTTGAAAGAAAGGTAAACGAGACAGTATTTCCCAGCTTGTAACCTGGTAAAGATGTTGCACTGACTTGTTTGATGCTTGACTTACTGACATAGGTCAAGTACTGTGCAGTAAAAGCAAAACAAAGGAACATTACTAGCATCCGTGGGATTTTTAAGCCCTCTAAAACTGCATTTTTCCCACACTTGCTTACTCGCAAAATCACACATTTTTGACAGCTTAAAGGAGACTTACCACACCAAGGGAGGGGTGTTTAATGCAGATACTGGGAAAGTTTTGTTGGAATGCACAGATCAAATGACAAAATACAGACAGGAGAAGGCAGTTTGATTAAAGTCTTCCCCAAGAGAGATTGCTTGTGGTGATGCTACACTCTTCTAGCAAGCAAAATCTGACTGAAGCTTAGTTCAATCCAGTCAGAGTTATAGGTTGTGCCATAAAATTAGCCTCCACAGAATCAAGAGACAGGTTCAAACAAACCATTGCGTTTCCAACCCTGAAAGACAGCCAGAATGCTGCTTGCTTCATTGCAGTGAAGGAATGATTCCTCTGTTCAGCAGCAACGAGTTTCCATAATTAACGTTCATCCAGCCCTCCCTTACGCATGAGAAACAAGGGTTCTCCTGCACGCACAGAGCCTTCTTGAACACCGCTTGGGTAGGTCTCACCGATCCAGACAGCGCTTTTGAGCTGCTTCTGAACACACATTCCTTAGAAGATTGATCACAGATCTTGGATCTGCGCTCTTCATAATAGCACTGCCAGATACAATCATATTTGCACCTGCCTGAAAGACATTAAACACCCACTCAATAACACGGAACAGATCCACTTCTGAAAGAGTTTTCTTGCTGTAAAACACGCAGGGAGGTAGTGAATTCTAGGCTGGTGGGCAAACAAGAGCTATCTGTGGGACACAGGTAACATATCTCTAACTACAACCACAAACCGAATTCAGAAAAGACAGCTCTTCCCCAGATGGCTAATTTCTTCATCATTGCTCCTATTGACCCAAACATACAAGAAACAACTTCTCTAGCATAGCAGAGGCCTTGCTAGCCACTATTAAAAAAGGCACAAGATTAGACCTCACATAGATTTTGATAGTAACTGTGCTTTACTGTTCCCTCTGAAAACTAATGGTCAAAATGCAACTCCTCCTAAGCTTTATTTTCCGAGGGACAACTAAGTCTCTTGGCACAGTGACCAAGAATGCTGCTCTGCTTCAGCCTCTTACCTCTGCGCACTTATGGATGGTGTCAGGCCCAACTCCTCCATCCACTTCAATATCCAGCGAGGGAAACTGTGTCCTCAGCCACTGAACCTGAGAAACAGTATAAAAAGGTCGGCACTGGGATCCACGCTTGGCTGCTACAGCTATGTATAGCTTCTTGCACACCCAGACCAGGTTTATTCACGTCACCGTTACGCTCCGTACTGCGGATGAGCTTTTTAGGAAACAAAAGTTTACCTTTGGCATCATGTCTTCCATAAATTTCTGCCCTCCGAATCCAGGTTCTACTGTCATCACCAAAGCCATGTCTATCTGATTGGCCCAAGGTGCCAAGTGTTCAACTGTCGTGCCAGGCTTGATCGCCAAGCCCACCTGCAGCAGAGGCAAGACAAATCCCGGTGTGCCTTTGGATGGCACAAAGGCAGCCAGATTGGCTTGAGCTGGGTGAAAGCTCTAGGGAAAACAGTCGTGTGTCTGCGTAAGCGCAGCGAGAACAGCCTGCTTTAACTAGAGAGAGATTCCTGATCTTCTCAAACCGAAACTGGAGACCGACTTCACCCATGAGGAGCGTCCGGGCCGCACGCACCAACCTCGGACCACCCAATGCTGCAGCGCCGGGACCGCTGTCCGCCACAGGGCGGTTAGCTGAGCCGGGCACAGCCCGCCGCGCCCAGCCGACGCTCCCCTCACCTTCATCCCGTTCTCCCGAATGTCTTTTATCAAAGCGCCCGGATTCTCCGTGGCCTCTAGATGAAAGGTGTACTGGTTGGCGCCAGCGACAGCCATCGGCTTCACCCACTGCTCGGGCCTGGCAACCATCATGTGCATGTCTGGAAGAGGGGAGCAGGGCGCCGGGCCCTCAGCGAGCGCCGGGGGCTGCGGCGGAGGCCGACGCCCGCCCCCCCCCCGCCCTCTTACCGAAGAAGGGCTCCTGGCCCAGCTGCTTGCGCAGGCTCTCCACGACGGGGTGGCCGAAGGTGATGTTCGGGACGAAGTGTCTTGGGGCCGAAGAGAGAGACCCCCCCGCCCGCCGGTTACACCCGGCCGGGCCGGGCGGGGCAGGCGAGGGGCGGCCGCCTCAGGGGTTGCCCTCAGGGCGGCGCC
>JANZLQ010000001.1:15477175-15551815 GCA_026212715.1 Elanus axillaris
GTTACCCGTCCATTACATCCAGGTGGAGGTAGTCGGCCCCGCAGTCCAGCATGCGGCTGCACTCGGCGCCCAGCGCCGCCAGGTCGCTGTTGAGGATGGACGGCCCGATCCGGCACCCCGACGCCATCGCTGCCGCCCGCCGCACCGCGCATGCGCCGCCGCGCGGCCTGGCGGGAGGGGCGGCCACCACCGCCCCTCCCCGTCCTCCGCCATCTTGCGGCCCGGTGGGGCTGCGCTCCCTCCGCGGCGCGCCGGGGGGTGACCGCCCGGCTCTCGCCTGCCCCGGGGCCGCGCCCCATCTCCGGCGCGTTGCTGACGCGGAGGAAGGAAAGAAAAGAAAGAAAAAAAGGAAAAAGAGTACGGCTTGAGGCCGTTACCGGCCACCCGCGAGCTGCGCGTCCGGGCACGGGGCAGCAGGGTCTCAGCCGGCACAGCCCAGCACAGCCCGGCGGCTTCGGCGCTTCCCAGCAGTCGTTTGCCGGGGACCCTGGCTCAAGGGCCGGCCCCGCACCCAGCGGCTCGGGCAGACCCCTCCGGCTTTGTGTCCCGTCCCCCCCCTCCCCGCTGGGCGCTTGGGCTGGCACAGCCCCCTCCGGAGACCCACCGTCGGGCAAAGGGCCTGCACTGGGGAGAAAAAAACTCACACACACACACACACCCCTTGTCTTGAGAGTTCTGGGGTTTTAAGTTGCCACAAAGTACATGTTGTTACCCCTGAAACCCAGCTGCAGGCAGCTGTGCTGCTTCGCACCCCGCCACGGCCTGGGGGCTGGGGACAACAGGTGTCGGGCAAGCTGTGGCAAGGCAAGGACTGAAAGCAGATGGGTAAATTTTAAGTCTGTATCCCGGGACAAAAGCACCTCGCGTAGCAGCGTATCGAAGAAGAGGAGACCGATGCGGTGTTGTGCAAGAGGCTGACACACAGAACTCTGTCATTTTGCCATCACTTCTCTGTATTTAGTCCTTGGGACAAGGTTTGCATAAAAATGCTGAGGCAATGGGACCAACTGACACACTGACAAGACTCACGCAACCTGGACATCTGTTGAACATGACATGTGCTTAAGGCCTCTAACACTACTTAAGCAGCATCGTTTGTTTTCACAGCAGAAATACACCAGTTCTGTTACAAGAGATACTGGAGGAAAGCACAAAACCAGCTAAAGTACGTTGTATGCAGCTCAATAGTACAGTATTAAGTGCAACCAATAGGCAAGTAAAACATGTAAGAAAACAGACCAACTGGTCTGGCCGTGTCCATCTCTCAACAACCATCCAACAAAATCAACGCCATCTGCCTAGCCACCTGAATAAACTGAATTATGGTTTACATCATTTCTAAGCTGCATTGATTTATAGCAGGGTAGACATTAAAAAGAGGCATTTTAGTCCTTGCTATGGCTTACTACTGTGGGTTCACTGGTGACCATGGGAAACCTGAATGGAAACATTTATTACATATACTGAATTAAATGAAGTAAATCACAGTTATTTTGTCATCGTTAAAGTGGAGTACCATGGTGAGGCATCAACTTTTCATTAAAGAAGATGCTTCCTTCTCATTTTCAGCAGAAAAGGTCACTCTATAAAATGTACCCCAAATTCTGTATGTGTTGTATACTCACAGCCCGCATCTAAACCTCTCCTCCCCCCACCTGCCTACCAGTGACCCAGCCTACCTCGGGATTTGAAAGTGAAGCTTTTCCTCATTTGTGCATCACTGTTAATAACAAAACTTAGCATCTGGAATTTAACAATTCTTTGAGTGACCTCCAAGCTAGGAGCTAATCCAAAGCAGACTCCTATAGGTAGCTGGCACTGGGTCCTGTGTGCTGAGGAGATAAGAAGCAGTACAGCATGTTGTTGGTCAGCAGAGTAAGCAGTTTGCCATTCAGGATGCCCATTGAGCAGCACATCAAGACACTGCCATTTTCACCCAACCATCTCTCTTACAAAACCATGCACACTTTAAAGTTGCATTAGTGCACCACCATATATATATGGTGGTGCACTATAAATAAAGTTGCATTAGTGCACCACCATATATATATATATATGGTGGTGCACTATAAACACAGTTGCTTTTTCAGCCTTGCTTTTCCCAGAAGGTGCTGAGAGTCTCCATCTCTCACCAACGTGGTGGCAGCTGAGCATTGCTCAACACCCGTGAGCCTGGGAGAAGGATGGCTTTTGCTGTCTTCAGAGGTTTAACATGCCTGAGTTCCCTCCTCAGATCGGTGTGCACAGCTCCCATCAAATGTGAGCATTTGGCAAATACCAGGCAGCACAACCTGGAAGCTCCATGGGTTTCAGCAGGCTGAAACCTGCTGTCAGGTATATGGTTAATTTTCCACACAACAGTAAAAACTGCATGCTGCACTAAAGCATCAGGCAGTTATTTGTATGGCAGTATTTTAAACAGCTATTTCAGAGCTGTTGAAGAGAGACGCGAGTCCTTTCTTTGTAGATGGATAGGAGGATATCGTTCTGTCTCCTCAGTAAGGCTGTTTTATGATGCGTGCATCCAAATTACAAGCCCTTGGAAGCCAAACTAGTAATTAGCACATTTTACAGACTCTCAGGATGAGCTAGAACATTTTCCCCAGCACAATAATACCACGATTATAAACTCTAGTTCTTCTAACATAGCTGAAAAAGGCAGTGTATGATTCCCAAAGCACCGGGTAACTTTGGGCGTTGCTTATGATTTCATGGTTTGTTTCACAGCTGTTTTGCAGTTTGCCCATAAGAGGCTAATGGCTAAAGTCACATTTCAGTGTAATTCCATGATGCTGCAGCATAGCCCATAACTCAGCTGTGACTTCAGCTGATCCCCCCACGGGGACCTCCACCTATGTATAAATGTTATATATATATATAATCTAACACTTCCAGCCATGAACATTAAGTACATAAAATGGAACCTTTTTAAATACAATCTCAACATGCCAAAAATAGATTCTTTCATCAAGTTTCTGCCCTGCAATACCCAGCTTTTGTTTACAATGTATATATATATTTATATATATAGGAACATGAAAATACCATATATAAATATTTACTTTAAATACCTATATGTAAGTACATATGACAGCATCAGTGGAGTGGTTGCTAGGTACCAGAAGATCCACACATTCCAGATGTGGTTTCTTGGGGTTTTTTTTAAGCTGTGGAGATGAATTACTCAGTACATTTAAGCAGGACAGCGTGGGCTATTTATACCATCTGCAGACCACTCACCCCCTGCCCATCTATATCTGTGCACAGCACATGCACTCCTTCTTACGGTATGTACTGTATTTAGTCTTACAGAGCAAATATTTTTGTAGGGCAAGGGCAATATCTTACAGAGTGGAATGAAACCAACAGACAAAAGTAAACTCCAGAACTAAAAAGTCTGCAGTGCCAAAAAAAAAAAAAAGTCTAATTGCTCCATGGTGCTTATCATTGCTCTGCAAGTTAGAAATAACGGTCCCAGGCTTGTGAAAAACAAGCTTTAGATTGGTACTTTTGGTCAGTGTTTTCACTATTAGTACTAAGGTGTAAGAGCCTTGGATTCAGCTACTATATAGCCCTCCTCTCAAAAATGCTACAAAAATAAATCTTGGGCACAATCTCAAAAGAAGTTTCTCTTCTGTCTCTCATACAGTACAACAGCCCCCTTACCCAGCAAGGCTGCTGATCACAGTACATGGCTACCAGATCAAGGTTTTATGGACCACATATTTGCCCACACACCCCTACCCTAAGAATATTGTAAAATTTCTCTGTTCCTGTGGTCTTGCCCTGAACTGAAATAGATTTCACAAACAGGAATCTGCCAGTCTATAGCAACCAGCTGTTAGCTATTTTCTGCTTTCAGATAATAAAGTGCTTTTGTTTTAATTAGTTACTAGTTACCAGGGAACTCAAAGAAGGTACGCTTTTCTCTTCCTCCTCCCACTACTGCACTTCCCCAAGCGTTAAACATGAGATTCATCTAGATCAACATCAGTCTCCCCAAGCTCCACATGTGTGAAGCTGAAGTGAGTGGCCAGCAAGGGGTTCTCCATCCCATTGTCCTCACTGATGTGAAGGACAGTGTCCCCGTGCTGCAACAAACTGGTGGTCTCAAGGCCAGCGTAGTCCTCGGTGTCAGAGAGCTGTGTGGGTGGGGTGCTTTGTGCTGTTGTTGGCCGGGACTCCAAGCCCTCCTCTTTTTCCTTCTCCTTCTCAGCAGAAAGTGCCTCACTCTGCAATTGAGGAGAGCCAGTGGTCAGGCTCAGAGAAAGTGGGAGAGAGAAAGGGAAAAAAGCAAGGGAACATCTATAAAATATTTTCTCATTTGGAAGTACTTTCTACCATAAAGGACCAGGCACTTGCAGATTATAAATCCCTAAAATTTTGCCCTAACAATGATCTATTTTTGCTGGCAAATCGAATCTGTAGCAATGATCAGAAGGGCTGTCTGATTTCAATCACTAATGCTTCCTCATTTCATTTTTTTTCAGTGTATTCCCAAGACAGGTGTCTTTCCTTTGTTCATGGCAAAGGACATAACCTCCAAAAGACACTAGATATCTGGGGGTATAAAAGTGATCTCAATGTCACTGATGTGCCAAAGGGATGACTGTGATTGTCCCTGTACTGTCCTCTGTGGCGTCCAACCAAAAAAATGTTGGACAAGCAATTTCTTTTGAAATGTGATGCTTTTGCTAAAACAGTCCTGAGGTTTTGAAGGATTCCTTCCTTAAGGACACATTTCTCAGCGAGCAAGCTGTAAACACCTCTTGATGAAAACTTGCCCTGCTGAGCAGGTCCAGAAGGACTACTATATGTGATGGGAAGGTGAAAAGGGAAGATGCAGGAAACATATTTGCAAATTAAGAATCATTACATGGATTGAGAAGTGAATGGTTTACAAAAGTAGGGCATTGGACAGAAAACTCATCCTGAAATGTAGACACACAGAAGAGTTTGCTGCCTTCACTCACCTGCCGGCTTAAATCATAGTGCTGTAATACATCAGGCATTTCCCTATAAGTTTGCGCTGCAACTTTGATGAAGCAGCAGACAGACACACAGCATAAAACCGTCAATCACATTACCTGGCCAGAGGTCTGGCTGTGGAGATCAGCTACAACAATGGCAGGTGAGGAAGTCAGCACAGGTTTACTTAACGGCTCCTGCTTGCTGGTCGCTTGGGGGCTGCTGCGGCTGCAGCCCTGCTGCTGGGCTGCTGGAGCCTTCGGGTCCCCTGGGGAGGCTGTTGTTGCCTCAGGCTGGGCTTCAGTGAAAGTCACCGACCGCTTCTGCTCTGCTGAAGTGTAGAAAGCCCAGAAAGTTGAGTATTAAAATGCTGCAATTTGGGAAGGAAAACACAAGAAAAGAAGAGAGAATCCCTGGAGTTTTTATAACTAAGATGGGATTCATGATTCATTCCATCTTTATAAGCTGTCTAACTGGAGTCTAATCTAAAAGCCTTTTACCCTAGGCTTCCTCTAAATCAACAGGGTTCTTCTGAAGACTAGTCACCCTACCTTTCTTTGTCATGGCTTGGTGAGATAAATGCCACCCATAACATCTTTTCATCCCAGAAGAATTCATCCCTGAATTGAATTCCTATGTGAGTTAGGCATTTCTGCCTTCAACTAAAGAAGGAAAACTGAGATGCAAATATATAAGGGAATTGCCCAAGGTTTTGCAGGAAATCTGAGAAGAGAAAGAGGGCAGCTGATTGCCCCCCCATTCCTGCAGACGGAGTCCACTGTCTGGGAACAACAGAACAGCACAGGGTGAAGACAGCTAGACTAAAACTTAACAGTAAAACTGTTATCCCTGCTCCTGCTCTTAATTACTTCAGGTCAACTTTTATGTTTTGAACATCTCCAGCAGTGCTGTTGCCCCAGCACAGTCCTGGCTGAGAGGTTAGAAACCCAGAAGGTTCGCAGGCAACCTTTGGTCTTCCAGGTATTTCCTCCAAAGTCAACTGCTCACTTTAAGACGGTACAGAATAAATACAGCCACCTGCTCTGCTTGGCAGTGCTGACTCCTGGAAACATAAAGCATGGACTAGAACAGTCCTATATTCACTTCCATATACAACCCTTACAGCTCTGCACTGCTAAGCTTACAAATGATGGGAATTTCCTTCTTTCTACTACTCTCAATAGCAGCTTCAAAATTTCCATATTTAGGGGGTTTGGACAAGGAGTCCTGAATAGAGGACACCTGCCCCCTAAATTCTGCAGACCTCTAGGAGACATGATAATTCATTGTCCATGTCCAGTTTGGAGAAACCACCAAAGTGTTTTGAGGGGTGATTTTACTGATAGGATATCCACTTACTAGGAAAAAGGATAAAACTGCTGGGACTTCACTTTAATACAGGCTACTAACAACATAGTAACTTTTCTTTTAAGCTAAACCAACAACCTAGTATTTTCTTCTTTCAAATACGAAGTGCTGGTTGTGGAAATACAGCACTGCCCTACCGCTAGGTTTTGGTTTTGGCTGGATGCTCCGCCGCGTGGTTGAAAGTCGAGCTCCATGACGGCTACGAGGTTCGGTTTGAGTTTTCTGACGTGACAGCAGTGGTCGTCGAAGCTAAATGTTGGAAAAAAGAGTTAGGCTGATGTATGTTCACATATTGCACAACTTCTCTGTAAGGAGAATAGATCATCATTGTCTATTCCTCTAGATGTCCATTCACTCTGCTTTTAGCAGATACAGGTTTTAAGGTTTCCATGGCTCAGATATGTCCTTCATATGAACTTCTGGGGTTTTTGCCTTTTCAGTTTCAATGCTGAACGGAATGCAATGCAGATTGTGCGACCATAGTTTAATTTAAAAAAAAAAACCAAACCAACAAACAAACCTGCAGAGGAAAAGGCTGCAGAATTCAAAAGAAAGTGCCCCTCCTCTCTCAGGGATTTGTCAGGCCTCACAGCTATGACTTGTGCTATGGTTCCTGCTAACTCAATGGACTGCACTGTTATATCACAAATTAGGTAAGCAGGACATGTCACATCCACAAATCATTTCAAAACAGACACAGATGAGAAAAACCACACTGACTTAAACAGAAGGAGAGAAAGTTTGTTCACTCCCTGTGTTCTCACCTGCCGTAGTCCTCTCTTCCGCCCCAGGGGCTGCTGCAGAAGAAGGTTCTGCTGTCCTGGCTCGCTCTGCACGCTTGCCACCCTGTTAGATGTTGACAGCATTAGGCCAAGCACAGAAGCACCCTGGATAACTAGTAGGTGTCCTGGCAATTGTGACTTAAATAAATAAACCAACCACTAATGGCACAGTCACTTCAAAGAGCAATACTGTCTTTGAAGGATGGGGGGGACGTGTCTTGGGTTGTGGCTTCCGGGGCTTAGGAAAGGGTGGAAGGTGGAGTCATGGCATTCAGGACTTGGCCACACACAGGTAGCATCCAAATATAAATAACTGCAGATTTCAGTTTTCAGTCATTGATTGATGCATCCCACTGAGCAACACTCACTTCTCTGCATCCTTTGCCACATCAATAAAGGCAAGAATACCAGCTTCCTAGCTCAAAAGCCTTCTTGTTTGCTTTTCTTTTTTCAAGGACAATGTTGTAAAAGCTAATTTTTTTCCTCCCAAATAGACTCCACAGCCTCCTCACAATTTTTGTCATCTGCTTTTAATTTCAATTTAAGTCAACAAACAAAAAACAAACACAAAGTGACAAAGGATCCATTCACATAATGGATGCATGAGATATGTGAACAAGGCCCCACACTCAACACTTGCAGCCTTAAGTCTTTTTGTGGCTAACAAACAAAAAATACAAGTAAACGTAAATTATATATATATATATATATAAACACAGCTTTTTGGTTTTAGTACCTTGGCACAGAATATCTGAAAATCTGCAGTAAAAGTAAATCTTTAGCAACAAAACATACTTGACTACATACCATCTCATTCTACCATTCAACTAACCATTTAATCTATGTAATATAAAAATACCACCCACCCCTCATTTTTATCAAAGCACTGTATTCCTCCAAACAGTTAACAATTGGTCATTTGGCAGACAGTGGTCACAAAACATTTTAGCTGAACAAACTATGTCTGAGAGACATATGGTTACAATAGCAACTAACATTTAAGATGGACTTCTTATAAATCAGGCAGCTGCTTATTTGGGACAGACTGGAATCCACTGAGCCACACATCCTATTTAAGCAATTTCCAGCTATATCTAGCATGGATTGTTGAAGATTCAGTGTTGCAATCCATTTTGCCTTTGGCCTGCATTGATTTAAAGGAAAACAACATTATTTTTCTCTAGATGTTTTCCTTGGATCTCCCTGGAGGAGCTCAGTACCACCGAGTGAACGTTTAATCACCTGACCTTCCAGGAGCAGAGGAAGAAGACAAACATAGGGACCTGGTCAGAAAAGACATGGAGGATGTCTGTGGAGAGGCATAAAATGTTCTGTCTCCTGCAAAGCTCGTTTTGCACTTTGGCAGAAGTTATTGCCCTTAGAAGGTTTGGTGGAACAGGACACGAGAGCTTCCTGGTCTGCTTCAGGTCAAAGTCTGGTTACCTGACCTAAAAGTCCTATTCCTCCCTCCCTTATCAGTTTAAACTAAAGCCAGACTTAGCACTAAATCATATGTGTGTGTTTCTACCAGCTCTACTGGGGTGACAACAGGCAACTTCAAGGAGAGAGACATCTTAAGACCCTGAAGCTGTTTCTCTTCTGATTGTCTGACCACAGCCTAATAATCCTAGGCATGCCCTTGGCAATCTCACCACAGCTGCAGTGGTTCGGAAAAAAAGGAAAAGCTTCTGCAATCTCAAAGCCAGAACAAACAAGATATATTTGAGTCCTTTTCTCCCTCAGACAGTTCTTCCAAATGAGAACACCAGTCTCTGGAACATATTTTCCAGCTTTTAGGTAGGGTATTGACATGATTTACATACAAAGCATCCTAAACATCATGCAAACACCCGCCTATGAATAAGCAGAGTCCTCAAAGTTACTTCCTGTTAGTGGGACTGTGTTCTTCACCCAGATAACGACTGCAGCACATACAACTGGTAGGTCCCGAAAGCAACACATCATTCTTTATTAAAGCAAAGAGACTGTGTGTAAATTAGTCTTTAGATTTGTGATCTAGACTACCTGAAATTACAGCTTGCAGAATTTTCTTCATCTTCTGTTTCCAGAATTACATAAAAACTTATTATTCTAAATTTTAAGTTTTTTAAGCAGTTACCAGTATGTGAATTAAGCAGGAATTAGCTGGAGAAGGTCTTGAAAAAATAATGGACTAGCTTTGAGAATACTGTTACAATCTCTGATGAAGGAACAGTAACTCTTAGTTCTACAAGTGAGGAGACACGTATGTCTGTAGCAGAAAGACTACAATTATATTCATTACAAAACACTTTATAGTGGTGAAACAAACTCATTTCACATGCATCATAAAAACACTGAAAAAGTCCTTAGATAAAGGGAGTACACAGACTGCATGAGGGCATAGAGGCCACACATGAGGAAAAAAATGATTCCCATGGAGTAATCTGTGCACTGAAGACGAACAATAGGTGAGCGAAAGAAAGGCTGGACTTTGTGTCTTCCTGCTGGAGTCTGGGATTTTCAGCCTGGCTTATATCGTAAGTGAAATAAGTTTAGTGAGCTGGTGGACGTTTATTTCCAGTACTGAATCATTACACAAATTGGTATAATTTGGGATGATCTTATGAGCTGAAATTGCAGATATCTGTTGCAGGCAAATGGTGGACCCAGGAACAGCTGAGTTTTGCAGAGCTGCCTGCGCACAGCACAGTCCTGCTGTGGCTGTCTTTTTGCCCTCTATCCCCAAATTTTGAAGAAGGGAAGAAAAGAGAGAGAAAATCATAAAGACCACAAATTTCAGATGAGTGACTGAATTTTCAGATAGAACCTTTCACTTCATGAGGGTTTGTGAGGGTTTCTTTTCACATCAAAGAACAGCACTACTGATCTTGTTTCTGTGAAAATTAGAGTGGCGGGCAGACTGTTGGCTCTGTGGAGCTGTCCCTCCCTCCTTTTCTGTCTCTCCTTGTTTACTGGACCTGACCAGGAGTACGCTGTTTTTCTGGCAGCCCGTGGGACCCAATCAAGGAACACTGAATCAAATGCCATTTCAGCTGACAGTACATTTACCCCCTGTGGCAATGTGATCGATAAGTAGGGTTTTTCTGCAGTACATAAGACAGATTTATTTGGGAATAACAAACCAGAAGTTTTTGCTGCCCAACACACAAAGATGCTCTGTCAGTCTCCGAGTATCTCTGTCAGGGGTTTTATCTTCACAATAATGTTACTCCCGTTACATAGTTAGGGCAGAGACACGTAAGCAAAAGATCAAACCAACCCAACTTCGTGGAAGCACGTTGCCAGCACTACAAGAAATGACAGCCAGTGCAGTCACACAGTGGGGGCTAAAAGAAAATTCATCAGGTTGGCAATTTTAATAAGTAATGCTCATGAATTACAAGAAACCTTGCAGCCAAAAAAAAAAAGAAGAAAGAACAAAGAAGAAAACAAAACAGAGACAAAGGAAGCAAGGACTTTAAATGTCTATTAAAAAGATGTACATGCTTGCCACACCATTACAGTAGGACGTACACACTTTGTGTCCCAAGACATCTGAATGAGAGGGTTAGTGGACAATGGGTTCATGGGACAATGGCCAGTGGAGAATGCGTTAAAATGTAGATGAAATCCAGCTCTTGTATTCCCAGACACATCCTAGCCCAGTCAGTGTTAGATCTGCTACACTTGACCTGGCAAAGTGAATCACTCTGATTTTCCCTATTAGGCACCATTAAACTAAGATAGGCGTAACAACAAACATTAAAGGAAAATGTGTTTGTGCAACAAATTTCTGTTACAGTGACTTCTCATTCTTCTTTCTGATTTGGGAAAATATCCTCCCCTCTCAGATTATAACCACAACAAATCACGATGCTGGACACATATGTTCCTTAGCCCTGTACCCACCCTATGCTATCTGTTTACTTCTGAGCACTTCAATGCTATCTTCTTCCCGTCTTCACTGCTTTTCTACATGGCTGGCTCTAATTGCTATAGAGCAAAGGGAAACAAATATTCCTTTTTGTGTTTGACATTATTTACTGAATTTATTTAAAACTCTTACCTTCCATAAGGGTTTAGTCTCCATGATTTATTTCTTAATGTCAGTTATGACTAAACAGCAGCTTTTGAATTCAGAAGGCAATCCTAAACAGTTGTTATTGTGCTCCAGCTGAAATCAAAGTTATGTAAGAAAAACTCAAGCCTGCTTTATTCAAAACTAATGTTCCTGAATATAAAAACACATCAATTCTGTCCTACGATCCCCACAGCACAATAAGGTCCTACAATGTCTGCTTTATTACTCCTGTCCTTTAGAGAAGGAATCCAATTTGCACATTTAACAATGCAGTTGAAACATCTTTTCTTCCTCAAAGAACTCTAACCTAGCCTTTTTCTAAAAATCTGCAGCAGTTCCCTGTCTTCATTCTTTCTAAGGCTTTGCAGCCCTGATACTCCTCCTACAGATGTTAGTGCCCACTCTTTGAAAGGAATAAAAAACTTCAACAGAACTGACTCCCAACTACATCTGTTAACCTTTTTGCCTAAGGAAATCTCTGTACCATAGAGCAGGGTGGAATAGAGTTCCCTGGTCCCTAGCAAAAATTGGTGTGACAGAAATGAGTAGAAACCCACTGTACAGCTGATTACATTTCAGGGTTCAAAATAAATTATTGCATTTGAACTCATCTGTTGACTTAGCTGTCTCATATTCCTCAGCCTCACCATCATTGTTAGGAGTGACACCCCCACTTTACAAGATCAAAACATTTCAAATTCAACACTGATGTAACCTACTATCAGGTCACTATAGCTTTAACTCGGATATGGACCTTCTCCTTCATTATCCTCCTCAAGTGTAGTGAGTTTTTAGCTCTGCTTAAGGGATGGCACTTAATTCTTCGGTTGAATGACTTCTGTTCTCTTTAGACCCCCAAACACACTCAGATGACCATGCAATCCATTTTGCTTTATCACAAAACCAGATAACAATATTCCTGCCTCTGCCAACAAAACGATGTCTTTTCCTAATGCCACTCCTACAGTAGCACCAATTAGAGATTGATCTGCCAAAGCAGGATTCACACACACAAAGTATACCATGAATCATGGGACGAGCTCGGTGACACCACCAATGATAAACTCTCCATTTCTCAGCTGAGAAGAATAAACAAATGAATCAAGTAGCCTGTCCCCACCCCAAAAAGCCCCACTACTGACATGTAAAACCAAGCTAACAAAATAGAAACCATTCATACAAACGTCTCTCAACATATCCATATCTTCAGCTGGTGTGGTAAAGTAATGAAATAGCGTGTTACCCTCCATGTTGCCAACATAAGGGCCTGTGTTCTTCTGGAAGGAAACAGAGATGCCCTTGGGACTAATGACAGCTCTCCAACCTCACCAGGATGGGTTGAAAGGTGTGAGCACAGCATCAGGACAGCAAGGATGATTAACACAAATGAGCTGGCCGTTAAAGGCACAGACCCCCCTTCTGAGCTCATTCCTGACCCATTTGACAGGCACAGCCGTAACTGTGTTTGCACACAAAAACCTGTCCATGGGTAATGGGGTACAGCTAGACCTGAACTCCAGCACTAACAGGGCAATTTTGAACATATATTAATGGTGTTCACCTGCAAGCTTTCTAAGATGTCATTTGATAATTGGAAACACTTTATAAAAAATAATGACAATTACTGTAAAGCATCCACAGAGAACTATATTCCATAGGACTTATCATAATTAGTTTTATCATCAGTGAAAAAGAACACAGCTTGATATTGTTATTAAGTCTTTTGTGGCAATAGCATTGTGAGATGAATGGGAAAACAGATGTCTCTGTTTTATGTAAGCCTCTAGACTAATGCTTATAACAGGCTACAGCTAATGCCTTGTGGATAATCTTTCTCATGCCTTTCAAGCAATTGCTAAACAAGGGGAAAACCCCGAGGCTAGCCAGCTAGATTGCTATTTCACTTGCTACACCTTTTCCTGTCCCCTTCCCCTTAGCCTCCTCAAAGTCATTGGCAATCAAAGCTGAAAACTGAACATGGGTTGCTACACCTTTGACTTGCAGGCCTGAATATCAATGAGCCACAAGAGACAGAGATGGAGAGAGCGACAAAAGGTGAGGGGAAGAGACAGAGGAGATTGGAAACAGCTCGTTTCCCAGCACACACACTGACAGACAGGTAGTGTTAACACTGTACCTAGAGAGGCTGCCCTCAGTGGCCAGGCTCGGGGAGTCATCGAGGACATTAGGTTCACTGCAGGAGGGGCAGGGAGATTAAGAATTTAGGGAAAGAAAATGCAAAAAGCATGCGATTGTCTCTGTTTTCAAGGGAAAAAATATCAACGGAATAAAAAAGTAAAAAAAAGGACGGTAACATTAATTGGTCTCGCACGCTCAACAGCACATACATGACTCAGGAGCTGAAAGAACATCTGATAACAGGAACAGTCTTGAGAGGGAGTTTACACTACATGGAGACTTCTACATCTCTGCTGAGAATTGGGAAGCTAAGAATTTCAGTAGGATGTGTTTCCACAGGAAATAAGGGCAGGGAACTGTTTTCAAAGCCATTTTCCTACAGCATTTTCATTTATTTCAGTTCTATTTACTTCCAGCTTCATAGAAAGCTTTTTTCTTCCCCCTTCCCCATGAGCCACTTCTTTCTGAGGGAGGGCTAATCTATCTCCCATGAGCTATAGACCACTCTCCTTCTGGTATGACTCTAAGAACAAACATCTGGAAAACAAGGTCTCAGTGCAATGAAACTGTAAGTAAACAGCTGGCATGGATCCTGGCAAACAAGTACACAATTACATTGCTGTTCTACACTTCAGCCATTTGGGCAGGAGCAGCCTTCTCAGCCCATAGGAAAAACATGAAAGAAAGAAAGCAGTCTGCTGGGTTACCAGCAGGAAAGCAATAATAATATTACTTAACATTAATTGGTTTACATTTGTGAGGCAGTCTGAAAGCCCAGAGACCATCCATAACTAAAAAGGGCATGATGTTGTGGGCTATGATTATGCTTGCTGAGCTTGTACTTTCCCTACACAGATGAAAAGTGATTCTGCTGGTATACCATGTACTTAAAAAGTAGAGAGCAAAGCTCTGTTGTGATTAAAGTTTTTTTTTTTTTCTCAGCATCACCATGACTTGGGATTGCACAAAGCAAACATTGCTATCAGTCAACTGTGACTCTTAGAAGTTTATGCATTGAAGATGGTAGTGAAAGATTGAGGAAAATGCAGTCTTGCATATTAATTTTTCAAGAAACAAAGGGACTGAATCAATTGAGTTCAAAGGTCAAATGAGCTCCCAGATAAAATGTGTGTAACTTCTCTCTTGTAAATCATTTCTCCTATCTCTGCTGGTATGTACCATGGCTATTACTTTTCCTTCATGTATCAAGGTTATTTCTTTAATTCCAAGCAAGACTGGGGAGGGAATAATGTTGTTTGATTTTCCAAGGCTGGTCAAGAGATAATGTAGAATTTATTCTTTAAAGGTTCAAAGGAAGTAACATAAATTAATCTGTCCATTGTCAGATATCCTTGGATAGCTATGTCACAGACAAATAAAACAATAAATATTTCTTACTTAGGAAAAAAAATCACATGTAAATGTAAAACTTCTCTCCACATCTTCTAAGATGTACATTTCCCAAATTCCAATATCTTTCTCACCACTCCATGTTAACCAGGAATAAGGCATTCAAGGTTATTTCTGTCAACAAGTGTATTTCTGGTTTTAAACAGTATTAAATCCCATCTTAGAACTTGACATTCAGTTTCTGTGATGAGCTAGCTACTGTTCGAGGAAGGACAAAGACTAAATGGAAGAAAATGAAGTAAATCAAACAGGATGCCTCTGTCCCCACTTCCCAGCTTCTCAGAATTCCTCCCCACTCCCTACACAGATTGTGCATGGTCCCCTGGTTCAATGCATAACCCCCAGATCATATGTTTTCTTTTTGCTATCTACGGTAGTAGCAGAGGAAAATAATAGTGCTGAGGGTTTCTGAAACTGTTTAAGAGGAAGGTTTCTACGGATGACAGCTTGTTCTTATGGACCTTATGCAACACAGATCACCCTGGAAAATCATTATTTCCAACCCTGAACCCTTGGTCCAACACTATTTCAGGATTAGCGAATTTAGTATCATTATGCTGGCACTGATTCTACTATATGACATCTCTGATGTACACATAATATACCTGTGCCATTTCTGCTCTTATCAATATAATGAGAAAGGTGAAAAGCCTATGTTGTTACCTTTGGCTGGGTAACATGCCCACCTCTGCCTGAGGTGCAGACATGCTGGAGAGATGGCTGGAGAACCGCCTCCTCCCAATGGCACCCATAAGGTATGCTTCTTGTTCACTTACCACACTGGGCATGCTCAAGGAGTCATCTAGAAAGAAAGAAAAAGCAGGAAAGGAGAGGAAACAACCACTCCAAACCCCACCTACGTATTCACAGTTGTCAAGAGGTAACAGAATGCCAAAAGTGTACCCAGCATTTACTTACCAAGACCCCAAGCCTGCAAATTTAAGTAATTCCATTAGATTTTACCGTGTCAGTTCAGAAAGACATATGCATAGAACCCTGCAGGATGAGGAACCCAGCACACTTGGGTTAGGGATTTATGTATGCTTTCATCTTATATGGCTCTCAGGAAAATGTGTTTGGGGAATTCAGCTTCCACTAGGGCTTAATTCCTGTGATTAATAAATTGTTTTCAATATACAGTGTTTTCTGGCATAAAAGTTGTAACTGGACTTTTTGCTGGTGTGAAATAAACTGCTGCTATGATATAGCAAAGCACTGTTATAAAAGATAAAATACATAACAGCAAAATGCAGAAATGACACCCTTTAACACCCTTTGGGACATGCATTTTAAAATGACGCCAAAAATTGGATAAATTGACTCAAATACATCATACTGCAACTGAATTATGCAGACAGTTGGATTGTGATCAGGACTGCTTGAAATTTTCAGTGCTGTTTCAAATTATATCAAGTACCCAAAAAGAAATGACTGTGTTGTAGGGTTTACCAGCACAACTTCTAATTACAAATAAACAAATAAACCAAATGGGGAAGTTTTTGGTAATCTTCTCTTTTCTTTTTTAACCTTTTCCAGTTTTGATTCAGTGAAACATTTTATGATGGCATTAAGCCAAGGCAGGGTTGAGGTAATACTGCTGCAAGCAAATAGGAAGATAGCACTCATCATTCCACACAGTGGCTCGTAATTAATCTGATGCTGAAACCAGAGTTTGCCACAGTGAGTTTCTAAGCAATGTATCAGCAGTACAATACTGGGTGGATTGTACAATGTTTAGTGACGAACCCAGCTAAAATAAATTTGGGCTGAGCCTGGAAAGTTTCAGGCTAACTGTCCTTTTCCAAAAGGCAATTCTGCTGTAACTGCACAAGCCTTTCTTTTGAGCCACCCATTTTGACTCCTTTTGTTTAACATCTTTAGGGAATAGTCAGCAGTCCTCAAACACAGAAGTGAAGTGCCTGAGTTTCAGGCACTGAGGCATCCAACCATTGCAGCAGCAGCAGACAGTATCCCTGCTAAAGTAGGGGGAAGCCCAAGCCTGATGACATATGGGCAGAGTTTTCTACCCTGGCTTTCAGTGATGGACAGCTCAGAAGCAGATGGACAGCTCAGAAGCACAGAGAAGACAAAATCCCAAGAATAACATGAAACTCGGCTGAAATGACAAAGCAACATTCAGGTCATTGCAAATTAGTCCCCAGAAGATTCACGATCCCATTCCTTGTAAACTGGCACCAGAAAGCCTGGCAAAACCAGAACCTGCCAGCTGCCCAAAAGGGAGATCAAGCTTTTGTAGTCAGTAGGTTTAAGGCTTAATTTCCTCTTTGTTAATCGAGTGACACAAGCACACAGACATTCCATGCTGCAGAGAGCGACAGCTGGATCCCATGCAGCAAAAGGACGATGTATTCCACGTGGGAGCATCTGGAGAGAAGTGATGAGCAGGAAGTACTAAGAACCTGCAGGAAGAGGATCGTAACTACAGAGACAGCCATAGCCCTGCCTACTGGCATGATGAAGGTCAAAGAGGGGACTGATTGCCAAATGCTGTGTCAGCATTGTGAGGATTGCATGTCAGCCCAGGTCTCATACACTAAAAATCTGCCTATGCCCTTCCTTTTTCACTATCGAGAGCTCAGGAGGGAATGAGGAGGTATGTAATGACCCAAGCTTTAACACCATGAACGGTGTAGCAAACACACCAGTTTCTTAGCCTCATGCCCTTATGGGCCTTTTGTTCACACTGGGACAGGGACAACTGTCTTCCCCTGCCAGCTGTCCTCTGGGGTATCAAGAAAACATCTTCAATCTTGGAGGCTTAGCTCAAATCAGTAGCCACGTACTTTCTTCATCCTCCTCATCTGTGCGGCTCAGCGTATCCTGCGAAGCCTGCTGGGAAGGCTCGCTGTCCTGCTCCCAGACTGTGCCAGTGCCTGTGTTGGAGCGGGACATGGTGGCCAGGCTCAGGCGGTAAGCGGAGGTGGAGGTGCCCACAGTGCTGACAGATGTCTTCCCTTGGTAAGCTGTGCAAGAGTGGGAGAACCAAACCCAAGTTAGTGATGGCACTGGAAATCAATAACCAGCCAAGCATTCCTGTCACATCAGGCACCTGATTCTGCCCAGATTAGTGGGGCAGGGGTGGGCAGAGGTGATAAAAGAGACACAGCTGCCCTGGCTCACCTCACCTCTCCAAAATCTCTGTCTGTTTTTCTTATACTGTCTGGTTTTCTTCCTTAACCTTAGCACCATATTTTCCAGGTCAGCTTCAACATTTAGGAACAAGGCAAATTATTACCAAGGAAAAAAGGCTGTGGCATTTTCTTTTGAATGTGTTTTCTTTTCTTAAGAACAAAGCACATAAAATCTCTTGCCGTGTGTAAGCAGTGGCTGCCATCTCGTGGCAACAAGGCTGACTGTTAGAGGAGAAAAGTGTCCCCTCATGCAGGAGAGAATTCAGTGCACTGTCAGCTCAGGGACGCTGATCTGGATCTCACAGCAGAGAAAAATCAAAAAGAGTCCAAGAGGAGAAAGGAGGAGACAGATCTACTGCTGACAGACGGAAGTTTCTGCATGAGCAGCTTTGGATTTAGAGATGTAGGTAGTGGCTTGCTGCATTGTGGGTTGGGGCTGTACAAGCCAGATGTGACAGTGAGAAGCTCCTGTCCTGGGAAAGAGGAATACCCTTAGTGGAAAAAATGGGCATGACAAGGTGCATTTCACACCTAACCTGGACTTCTGTTGGCTGTCTAGTGGCAAGGCTGGGCTGGGCATAGGGCCTGATCCAGGGGCAGGCTGTTGGGGTGTGGGTGGACTACCCCTTCCCCCTCCTAGGCAGAGGGCAGGTCTGCCTCACAAGTTAATCTACGAGTGAGACAGCTGGCCAGATTGGGCCGATGGCCCTTAGCTCTCCCCTCTCCTCCTTACCAGACCCGCTGTGCACTGCCTCCTTCAGGATCTTCAGCTCGTTATTGAATTCGGCAATGAGGGAGCTCTTGCAGAGTGGGCGTGGTATGAACCGTCTCTCCAGCTGGTCAGCAATGTGCTGTCGGGCAGTCAGCTCCTCATGGTTCTCAGCTGGCTGGGCCAGCAGCTGCAAAATTGGGACATGTTAGCATTGCAGGGAAAAATGCCCAGGGAACTGGGACTAGTCTCCAGACCAGCATGAGCCTGCAGCCAGCAGCCAGCAGACTGTCCTCTGTAGGCAGGAGGTTTTGACTGCAGCTATGAGGCTTCCACCCATCTTTCAGGGACAACCTTGTATTTGACTGAACAGATACCGAAACGTCACTGACATTGGTACATGGGGATGAGGGCTTCCTTACGCTAAGCTCTACCCTCAGACATGAGACAGCTCCTTCCTCCAAGATGATTTAGTCTGTCCAAGCGGTGAGACACAGTAGGCTAAATAAGGTGGAGTACCATGTGCTAGACTACCTGATAAGCAGGGAAGATATCTTAAGCCCTGTTCACCTCAGCCTAGTAGCTATCTGTCCATCCACAAAAGTCCTATCAGAACCTTCACCCAAGAGATGGAAAGTGGAGTGGTCCTTCCTGGCTGTTAGCTGTATTGCCTGGCTCTGTGCAGAAGAGAGATTTCTGGAAGATTTCTGACAACCATGCCAACTAAGTCCAGAGTGTCCACACTACTTCCAAGTGCTTTGAGTGTCTTTGTTGCAAAATTAAGTCCACATGCAAACCCTCTTGGTCAAGCCTGATAGTACTTTCCCATCCAGGGGAACTAAGACTAGCTGTTCTCCATGGATCAGAGCTCCTGTGTGACTAGCATACTCTTTAGTATTGTCTAGGAAAAAGCTCTGTGATTTAGATTCAAAGGCCTACTAACTTCTGAAAAGTCACTCCCTACATAAACACACAGTTCCTTCCAGACGTGCTGTTCCTCTGTTCTCAGCAGGGGAAGAAAGGATATCTTGCCATCAGGGAGTGATCTATCAGGAGCCAAAGCAACTGTTACCTTGCACTGGATGAAGGGCCGAAGGAGCACAAAGATAGGGATCCGTGTTCGTACGATAAAGTCGAGGAAATCCCACAGGGCCAGCCCTCCCACCTTCCGCAGTGCCATCTCTTTGACTTGCAGGCTCAGCCAGTACCACTGGCTGTCCAGTTGGCGTTCAAAGCAAACAAGGATCACCTTCAGGGCTACAGGGGAACACACACCAGCAAATGGCAGTCAGAGATGTTATCAGTGTCCCTTACAAGCATTGAAGGAGGAATGGGGGAGGCCACAGTGGGCACAAGCCTACACAGGCATGCATGCATGCACGTGCACATGCACACCCACACACCTCAGAGTCACAACTGTCTTTTCTATCAGTCTTCACACATAGCAGGAAAGGCAGGCAACCTGAGGGCAGTCCTCAGGATCAGGACTGACAATCCCATTTCCAGACAAATTTTCCTACTACACACCTAAGTTCCTTTGTATTTTCTTGCTCTAGCTTCCTTTCTCCCTCCCTGCAGAGCTCTTTTGTCTTCCTGGAATTCAGATATTGTGAAAGCATCTTGGGGGGAATACAGCCCTGGCTGATCAGACAACCTCAAAAAACTTGATCAAGCATATCCACACACAGAGTCACCCTATGAGCACAATAACCTGCAGGTTATTTATGGGGTAATGAAAAGAACCTTTCTAGCAGTGCAGCTGCATGAATCACGGCCAAACTGTAATCTAAACAAAAATACGGTCCAGTAAGCCAAGGGCCGTAATTCACAAGAGCGCATTACAAATGGGCATGAACAGTGATGAGGTTCAAAACAATGCTCTATATTAAAGTGGGCAGTGACCAGCAGTTAGCTCAGAGGAGAGACAAGGATTCTCCCCCCTTTCCTGCTCCCCTGGTCTGGAACAAACAGGGAGGCCTGGGAATTGTTGGGGGAAGGTTGCCTACTCCATCTTTCTTGATGGGATGGCCAAGACATCTCAGCCATCACACATCTGTACCCAGGCTTGTCGGGGTATGGGGCTCAATCAGTGGTGAACTGCCATTTTTTCATCAGTGTTACCCCATTCCTTAGACATTGGTTATCAAAGACCTGAATATAAGTCTTTGGATAAATGCCCTCACAAAATCAGAAACAGAGAAGCTGTTTGAAGGAGTGAGAGCTTTGAGCCAAAACTCTCCCCATACAGCCCCGATAACCTGCAGTGCTGCTGCAACTCCAATTTGACTATTTTTTCTTTCCTTTCACCTGCGGGTCATATGTGAGAAAATATAGTACTACTTTGCAGCAGCATTCAGTAAGCAGAGGGAATACCAGTCAGTAAGGACCATGTGTGTGCAGGGCCAGCAGGTAGATAGACTGCATCACACTTCACCCTAGCTAGCCAAAGGCCAGTGAAGCTGTGATATTAGGAGCTGATAGGCAGTCTGACTTGCCTTTTGTGGCTTCACTGCTATATTCTGGCAATATGAAAACTGAGCAACTTCAATGTCCTTCAGCTGCAGTGCAGACACTGCTCACATTGTAATACATTCAGAGATACTCCTGGCTTCACACTCTGGCCTGGCCTCTTGTTCAGGACAAGACCTAAAGCAGCTCTAAAGAGCTCAGCTCCTCCCTGAGATGGTTTTCTTTGGTGCTGGCTACAGTCTTGAATGCTCCCATTTTATCTCTGTCTCTTCTCAGTGCTTAGCAGAAGCCATCACTCACCCAGGTAGGCAGCCTGGCTGGTGGACTCTGCGAGACCTTCCCGCCGCAAGTCCTTCCCTGCATCCCCTGGTGTGGAGCAATGGGCAGGGGAGCTCTCCAGCATAAAATTCTTGCTGCGGGAAGTGCTGATGATGCGAGGTGGCAGGAGGATATTGATAACAGTCTGGAGCAGCAGCAGGACCTCAGGCTGCTCCAGCCAGGGGCTGTCTGAGATGCATTGCAATGGGAGAGAGAGAGAGAAAGATCAGGCTACATCCATCAAAGACACCCAAAAGATCCAGACCCTGTTCAGTTCCAAAATGGAGTGAAATCTCAAAGGTCCCCTAAGCCAAAACTCCGTCCCCCACACCTTGTTATGCAGCTTCTCCTCCTGCAAGCAAAGGCAAAATTTATTTTAGCACCAACACAAACACATACAAATACAGAGCTACACAGCACAAAGAAATGTCCCGTTCAGTGGTCCCATGACCTCATTTCCTTTTGACATTCCCCTCTCCCTTTACTCTTTGCATTCATTTAGGGATTTACCAGTCATCACCCTCTATAGAAGAAAGCAAGGAGCAGGACTTGTGCTAGACAAGCGGCATGGATTGGGCAGACTGTGATCCACAGGAGCGCACAATTTCTGTGACCTCTGCTCCCTTCTGTGGCTTCTGCTACAACAGATGTGTCTTGCCCTGCACTCCAGTTTCAAAAGAAGGAACACATCTGTGTAAGACCTGACTCAAGAACCAGGGCACAGCTGAAACAAAGAAACAACAACTTCTGCCAATGGGGTTCTTTTCAGTCTCGGACCCAGAGAGCACTTAGCTGACACACTGCCAGTGACAGAAAACCAAATTAAAAAATCAAATAAAAAAATTCAACAGAGGGCAGGGAAAGTGCAAACATCAGTTGTCAGAAAAGGGGGAGAAAAATTCCTTTTGTTAAATTAGTCAGACCTTTGCTTCCAGATCCTACTGTGAGCACAAATGGAATCAGTAGGTTTAAAAGCATTCCTTCCCTTCTTTCCTGATTGGTGAATGGGGAGACGACATGGCTTAGGGGGAAATCTTCTTTCAAAGCCTGTGCAGTAATAATAAGAAAGGATTAAACGATTTCATCAGCAGATCACGCACACAAGTTACTGCAGGGAACGATGATCCCCCTGGCACCCTGTTTACACAGTACAATACTGGCTTTGATGACCTGATTGTATTAGAAGCCCTGAGACCACTTAGTCAGGAGTAAAAGGAATTCACAGAGTAACATAGGTGTCACCTGCTATTGTCATAGCCAAGATGTCAGAAGCCCAGATTCCTAGCTCATAGATATCATTAACAAAATCAGATGTATCCCACAGGAGTCAGCTGAGTGTTAGTCCTAAACTCTGCACTGCTGTGAATGGCATCAGGATCTGGCCCAGACTATGGGCAATAAAAAAAGGAACAGAGGAAATTGCACAAATGACATAATCTAAATATTCTGCTGTCCAAACATGGAGGTTATTCCTGAACACATTTTTTGTTCTGCCTCACTTTGTGCTGCCCCGTCATTCACTCTAACACAAAGAATGAAAAATAAACAAAATGCACATTTACTTCTTGACACGTAGTCAAGCCTAAATTGAAAGGTCTTTCCTCTTCTTTAGAGGAGGTAATACAAATGACTGTCACTAGAACCTCTGCTCATTTACAACTTCCCAGTTGCTACAGACTTAGCTGTGAAATGCAACTGAACCTTGCAACCCCTCAAGCCTGCAGACCTGGGCTGAGCAATTCCAGGAGAAGATATTTTCTGATGGGGTGTGAAGTACTTCTGTTTCATATCCTGCTGGAAGTATTAGGAATTATGACTACTCATGTGTTTTTCTGACATGTTTGGTTTTCATTACATTTAAAGCCCATGAATGAGTGAATAGGGAGAAGAGCATAATAAAAGTAAAAACTCCCAATACTTTAAAAAAGTTATTAATTTGGTATCTGGTTTTAAAAAAGAGAAAAGATTTCAGAGAAGGTCAAGGTGGCCCTTTTTTTGCTTTTGATTAAAGAACCATTACCTCAGAGCTGGAAGAAATCTGTCCTCTTTCTGTATCAGTTGGTATCAAAAACTCCTTTGGTGCCTCATGCTCTGAAGGGCAGCCCTGTGTTTTGGTCTCTATAAGCCTTCATTCCCAAGCCACCCTGCTGCTCAGAAACACCTGCTGAAGTATTCAACTGGATGTGCCAATGCGTATTTAAAAATGCAAGCTGGAGCTAGGTTAGGAAATCTGTCCCTTCTTTGGTCACCTTTCTGTCTGATTTCATGCCAATGGGGAGGGAAAAGGATACAGAGGCAGAACGACTCTCTAATAGTTATGGCACTGCTGTGAGAAAGGAATAGTGATGAAATTCTCCAAAATATCCAGGATGTTTGTTTTTTTTTTTATTCTGGACAACAAGGATGCTATTGAGTCAGCAACTGAAAAGCCAAGTTGCCCTGCTTTTTTGAGCTGGCATACTATGTGACCAGCTCAGGTAAGAGCAGATGAGCACAAACTCCACTCTCACTCAGTTGCACACATGGTCCCACAGGAAAAGAGGTAGGGTTGCATGGACATGACTCAAGCCAGGGCCCATCTCCCTGTGGCAGGAGGCTTATGCTAACTCCTTAGATCCTGCAGAGAATCCTAATGTGCTTGTCAGAACCTTAAACAGCATCAATCAGCCTAACTCCCTGGCCTTTAATGGCAGTGTTAAGCTGATGGATGCTTGCTGTGGACTTGGCCTGAACAGGTGAATTCTAAGCTTAGTTCAAGCCTTCAAAAAGAAGGGAGAATTTATGTGTTGCTTCTCTTTCTTTTTTGATGTATGTTCCACAGTTTTTGCCCAGCTTTTGCAGAAAGAAAACAGAGCACCGATGAGTTGGTGTCTCAACCAGAAGCTATAACAGGCCTGGCCACAGGTCAGGGCAGACACACCTGTATCTGCAATGCTACAAGCCGGACAACAGCTGTGCTGAAGGGCAGAGGTGGCGAGAGATAAGGGCTGAGATGAAGAAGGGGTAATCCGTCAGCCACACTGGAGGGTCCTACCACTCCCATCACCTGCAATACAAACAGAGCACATCACCACAACTGACTACGTACAGTTTCATCCATGCCATATCCTCCAACATCAGTGAAATGGAGGTGCCTTCCATCGAGCACTGAGTTGGAGTGGATCTAGGAGAACCAGCCCCCTCAGTGGTCCTTGCAGGAGCTGGGGCCAGTGAGGAGAGGAGTTCTAGCAGGGAAAGGGAGGGGAGAAGAGGGAACCAGCAAGGATGGGAGGAGTGCACAGGTAGCCTGGTACATTTATAAATGTACCTAGTACCACCCCTGAATGACCAGCACTGGACCGGTGGAACAGTTAGAGTTGGAGGATATGTCATGTAACGACTGTAACAAATAAAAATATGTCATCAAAGCAAAAAGTCTGCATTGAAACTGGACATCTTTTCCCTTCTCTTGCTGATCTACTTGAAAAATAATGTCCTAAGTCTGACCCAAGCCGGGTTTTGTACAATGTTCAGATTCCTCTCAAACACAGTCTGTTCTAAGGAACTCTAAGTATGATTCATCTCACCTGACCCCAGATGTCTGAAGCAGAGCCACCCGCATGTGGCCTGGTTGTCTGGAACTCCTTGAAATATCAGCACAAGAAAATAGCATTTCTAGGAGAGAGTTATTTGAACTGTTTTGGATGTGTCCGTCACGAGGAATTAAATTACAGGTCTGCATATGCCTGTTTCTCTCCATGACTAAACGCATCTAGATATGGGAACAGAGAGAAGCTACCTGGCAGATGCCTAAGCTCAAGGGAGATGAATGCACTCATCTTTTATCAAATTCAGTGTGGGGAAAAAGGCAGTAACCAGTTTTCTGCCACAAAACCAAAGGACAATTTAGAAGGGGAAGAGGCAGAGCCTTTTCTTTATACATTATCATTTAGACATTTCCCCACCTTCCTGGCTGATCTCACTTTGGACTTCATGATTGCAACTGGTCTACACATGATACAGCATGCAGTCAGAGGTGCTCCCATAGCTCACAGTGGCCATAGTTCTGACAGCTAAAGGTAAAATATGTTTAACAGTAAAAGTACATTTTTTCCTGGTAGCTCTCCCTGATGTTCCCAGCCAGCTGAATGTAAGCAAGGCGAATGCACTTCAGCACTGCAGAGCCTTCTCCAATTTTTACAGCACTGACTAATTCTTAATGCCGGCCCTTTGGAGAGCTTGCTGGCATGATTCACTCTGCCATGCTTGCTTGCCAAACTGCAAGTCCATTCTAAACTTGTATTTGAGCTGACTCTGTAGCCATCTCCCCATGTAGTAACCCTAAGTAGTCTGAGGGCCTCCAAGTAGCTACCTCTGCTTGAACAAGGAAGAAGTCTCTTTTGGACTCTGACAGGTTAGTGCTTCCCTGCCTTTGCAGTGATGAGTGTTGAAAGAACTTGAAGGATAGGAACCTAGCAAAAACTGATACTACCTTTTAGCTGATGATCATTGCTTTTAAAGCTCCTCAGAGCACTGGTGAACCCTGAGAGGTTTTTTTGTAACTGCTAGGAAAAGTTACAATATTTATGTTCTAAGGAGAAAATGTTATAAAACCCAACAATAACAAAAATGCTAGTGCAGCCCTTCCCCTTTATTTGTATTTTTTCCACATGGAATGAAAACATGCATGTTTCTCCAAATGGCTGGAATTACACTGATATCAAATTGAGGGTTTGCCCCCAGTGTAACAGCTCCAGAAACACTACAATCTATCACTGAATGACCAGACAGACTCCATCTGTACCACGTCTCTGTTGTAACACACTTAGAGCATAAATTCTACTGAGAGTGGGATCTGAACATTGTACAGTGCAAACCTGTACTAGATCAAGCCAGGGACATTGCAGACAGTGGAGTGAATCCACCCATGTAAACCCTTCTAACTAGCCAACGCCTGGTGGCCTCTGACAGAGCCATCAGGGTCCTTCCCCACTGGAGATGGTAGGTATCCCCAGTGCCACCCTCTCCCCGTCTCTACCAGGTGTGTGCAGTCTCCACCACCCCACTCTCCAACTTGCAGCCCTCAACTCTCAGCTCAATCTGGCAAAGGTGGATCTTCAAAGTGGTGCGTGGGAAGCAACGGAAATAAATCGCTTGACCACAGCTACTGGTCACTGTATCTCCCCATGCACCACTTCAAAAATGAACCTTGCTATCTCTAGTGTCACTTGCGAAGTCCCCTTGCGAGGGGTAAGGGGGACAGGTAAAATGACAGGAATGGGAATGAACTGTCATCTTCAGTCCAGAGAAGTCAACAGCAGGGGGAGGTTTAGCGAAGGTTCACGGGGTTGCCGCTCAGCTACTCACCAGATTGACACACACATTGATCAGAGACCTAAGGTGAGGCAGGAAGGATATGATTGGCTGCCTCTGAAGTGTCAAACAAACCCCTTCAATCAAATTGCTGGCAGGCTCCCACTCAACCTGGCGCCTGCAATACAACAGTAGGTGCCATTAGCCGCGGGCCTCCTGCCCCCCACCAGACGCTCGCAAACATGGCGACCAACACACAGTGACGCCCACAGAGGAAACGTTTCAGACAGCAACGACGTCCAAGATGAGCACATAGTGCGCAACAGAGAAAAGGTTTTACCCATGCAGCTCAGGAAAGCACAGAGCCACAGAGCACACTGGGCGTTTGAGGGAGACGAGAAACGTAGCAGAGGGGTCTGCGCTAGCAACACAAACCCCCTCACAACAGCAGTGGTGGATGAGCTGTGTTTCACTCTGTGATGCTTCCCTCTCACAGATGGTGAATGAAAGGGAGCCACCAGACAGCTATCTCAGGTGTGCCTGTGTGGGGAGAAGGTCTGCCGTGCCACGCTCCCAACTGAGAATGGCTCCTCCATCTCTTGTGGCTTGTGGATGTTCTCACTGAAGGGAACAAACCCCATGAGCTGTGAGTGCCCTCTGTAAGCTACTTCGCAGTCTAGTCTGCTCTACCAGAGTGACTCCCAGACACAGTCTGCCCTAAAGGTAAACTGGCCCAGCAGTACAATCTTTACCTGCTTCACCCTGTGCAGGAGGGCTGATTCATTCCCTACCAACACCAAAGTCCTTCATTCCAGATCCTTTCTTCCCTGACACTTTGCTTTTTCACCAAAACAGCTTTTAGGGCTTTTGACAGATGCTGAATGGAGTCCCTCCTAATAATAACCAGACACAGCATAGATGGTTCACACACTTCATCTCAGAGCCTGACTCTTTGGAGTAAGTAGAGTTCTCAAGCGAACATCTGACTGTGTGCTTATTCGGACAGAAAGACGAGGCTTACATAACTTGTTAGCTCGACTAAACAATATCCTAGCCAAGCTCCTCAGTGGACTTCTTAGAGATACAAGGGGGATCAAGTGTTCACTATGTAAGTTCTTACGCAGACCAACATAGATCTCATCTTTCAGCATGCACTGTTCCTAAATCTCCACATTAGTAGTTTGTTCTTGTACTTGTTCTTACACATTACTTGTTCTTCTACTCCCATCAGACACTGGTTTTGGAGTGAGGTGCTCACAGGAGGCAGCATATAAGATTCTGATGTGAGTACCTCAATGGATGGTGCCCAGCCCCATCTCTAACAGACTTCTTGGCCCAGTGATGCTTAAATGTAGTTGCTGCATTTGGTTCAATGGCTTTGTTGCCTCTGTCCCTTTGTGTATGGAAGAGCAATTTCAGCCAGGCATAGGTACAGGCACAGACAGAGAGAATATGAAGGGAATTTTAATTGATGAGCATTCATTCAGCTTACACAAAGAGGAAAGACTTTCAGGAACAGGAAGACCATTAAGCTGCCTTTGAGGCAGAAGAAAGTATGAGCAAGAAAAGAAAGAATAAGCGAGAAGCAGGCAAGGTAGGGCAAAGAATAAAACCAACAGGAAGGAGAAGCATCAAAATTTCTGCCTTTAAATTCCCTAAAAGGGCCGAACTTTCTTAAAGCAAATTGTTAGCCAAAGGAAAGCAATAGATAGTGATGCCAGAAGGAAGAGGTCACCTCCCTATTATTTGCTCCATCTTAGTTGGGTACATATGATTCCTGCTGGGACCTAAAGTTTTGTGTCTGAGTCCTAAATTCTGATGTTCTCTAACATCGTTTGGCTTCTCAGCTGAGACTGCCAACAAAGTGACTGATTCAAGCAGTTGAGGACATACGCCCATGAGGGTGTCTGAGACCAATGACTCTTTTTACTCAGATCACTGGAAAATCCACAGGGCTGAGAGATGTTATACTACCCAGGCTGGATTTGTATCACTGCCTCCGAGGTAGGAATGCCTCATATTGAATAATTCTTGAAGCTGACAAAGCCTGTACCATAATGCTACTATGTGATGCACCAGGCTTTCACTAGTCACTGACTAGATGCAAACACTGCAGTCCTCTTCCCTTTACTAAGGAGCATTCAGAAGCTACTGCATAGCTCCAGACCATTTTTATCTTTACAGAGAATATAACAGTATTTTCATGAGAAGGCAAGAAATACACTTACTACAGTTTAACTTTCCATTAAAAAATGAAATTATACTCCTCAACTCACAGCTAAAATAATAAAGAGGGTAGTGAAATGGTACAAATCTGAGGACTTATTTTGGAGAAAGCAAAATGAGATTTCTGGAAATTCTCTCTGTAGTTCTTAATAACCATGCATTTCTTCTCTTGCTACCAGAAGACACAACAAAAATGTCAACATAAATGCACACTTACAGAGATAAAAACATCTGTTCATTTTCTGATATGTTGTAAAGATTCACTGCAACATGACAGTTTAGTTAGATGACATACCCACACTTCAAGGCTTGCAACATCAGAAACGGACCCCAGAGGGTTTCCATTATACCTGCTTACCTCAAAGTAGGCATCTTGTGAATTTTATTGAACATACGATCCAATCTCTTTAAGATGAGGATAAGGGCAGGTCTCACCGCCTCAGCTGTCCAGTCAGTGATGGGCAGCATCTCCATGATGTAGCGCCGGAGACCTCGGCTTTCCATCGTCTGTGTGTCATAAGGTGCCAGTTTCAGCAGGGAATGCGCGATTTCTGCCAATCTAAAACCAGGGTTTGTTAAGAGGAAAATCAAATACAACATGCATTTCTCCACACATGCCAACGAACTAACAGATAAATCTTCAATAGCCTACTAAAAAGAAAAAGATGCAAAAGTCAAATGTGTTGTTATTTAAGCTCTTAGACTCGATACCACAGCTCCTGGTCTCTTAAGATTCTTTTGCTGGAATCACTGTTAATATTTATGTACACATGAAGGTCTAAAGAAGATTTTTACATTGATATTAAGCCAAATGAACATCAGGCATCACAGATTTGTGTAGCTAAAAACAAAGTACCTGAGCTGTTAGTAAGATTACAACATTGCAACTGCCTGTGAAATACAAGCCCTGACATCACCTGCATGTCATTAATCAGTGATCTGGTTTGGGTTTGTGCTTGGTTTTCAGCATCACCACATTAAGAAGTCTCACTGTGCAATTTTCAGGTGTTAAATTTTAAAAATAATGTGCCATTACACAACATGTACTTTGTATGATTACTCCCTGCAGCTTTGATTTGTTTCTCCTAACACCTCTTCAGATTGTGTTGCTGTTGCTTCTTCTCACCCACCCAGATGGCCTCACTGATGGCATTTTCTGTATTAACTGTGAAATACCATGGCAACATTTAACTTACACTTGCAGCTTGGCAAAGACCTACTGAAATACTTGAATATTTGCAGTAGACAAAGACAAGTAATAAAGCTACATTTACAAATAAATGGGATAGAAACCTGTACGCTCCCAGAAACATCAATAGACTTTGTAGTGGACGATTGCAGCACAATCCTAATTGTGTTGTGGGGGCTGCTTCTGAAATGCCTTCAACTAATGGAACATGTTCCTATTCTCTTTAAAATCTGCCTAGCAATATCAAGGGCAACGAGTTCCTCAGATTAACCAAAAGTGCTATAAAAGTGTTTCTTTATCCAGTATTTCTTTATTATTACTTTTTACAACTACCTTGTCCTACTACGGAGTAGGTGTATTTTCTTAAACACTGTGAAATTTAAATTATCATATAATCATGCTTCTTTTTGGCAATACAATATCAGTGGCACATAATGGTATATGAAAACTTTCTTATGCATTATAAAGTGCAAGATCGATCTCATCCAACTTGAGACATCAATCTCAATCTTCTAGGTCTGTTCATGCAGAAATAAGCAACCAGGGAAATTCTTATCTTATCTTCCTGAAATACTGGGATAAACAAGTCATTGAATGTGCATCTCCCTTTTCACTGGGTCAAAAAAGTTCATTATGACTTTTGCAGACTAAACATTTAACTTTTAAATGGTTAAAATTGGGTGAGATGAATCCTGTCTGAAGTAACTAGCATATTATCTTGTTTTCTGAAGTCTCTGAAATGGCATCTGTCAGCCTCCCAAGACTATGGCTGTCACATCACATTCTGGTAAATCTGCTCTCTACTTAGAACAAAGTTTTTTTCCCTACAGAGGTTAAAACCTGTCAATCATTTCCCTGACACTTATGAAATGAATTTAAGTAAGAATCAAGATGATGTTCATTTTTATTTAGGGCTAACTATGGTAAAGCAGTTCAACTTCCAACCCCAATAAAGTGGTTATTTCTAGCACTTTCCAGGAGAAATCCAAGAGAATCAGAGCACAACTCATTATCTTCCGCAAATCAATCCCTCAGTTTTCCTGCTGTAACCTTTGACCAGGAAATACCTTCTCTTTTGAAAAGAATGCAGTATTTGCCAGCTACTAATGTGTACTGTGACCCTGCTTCACAGAAATCTCACAAGAAAGTATCTTTCCAGAAAATATATCAATAACAGCTTCTGTACATACGGATTTAAGTTTGTTAAACTAGTCTTTTAAAAAACATGTCAAAATGAAGTTCCCCCATTACTGTTAAACTGCAAATAACTTCTGGGTAGTACACTAGAGCATTCTGATGTTACATACAAATGTAAGACTAGGACAGTAAAAAGAGGCAAGCCCCTTACTTTACTGCACTAAATAAAGGTGCATTCCTCAGACACATGTTCCTCACTACCATTGAAATCATGAAAAAAATCCCAACAGGTCTAACCAAAGACATAATCTTTCCAGAGACTCTCACCTTTTTCTAACGTAAGATTAAAGTTCTTATATCAGGCTTCTACTGCTAAAAGTCATGGAGTTTGTAATGCAGCTAAACAGATGTATTGATTTCTGAGGCTCGTGTCCCTTGTCAAAAATGTAAAAGTGGCACTGCAAAAGCACCCATGTCCATCAGGTTTTCAGCTTTTTTGCAGGCAAGTGCTACATAAGGAAGACATGCATCTGTGGAAACAGACAATCTTGTTTAAAATAACCCTCTAAATTATTAAACATTTGCCAGAGGATGGGAACAGCAATTCATATGCAAACACACAAACAAAACAAAAAACACCTCCCAACTCCCAAAGGAATTTGGGGCATTTGTTAAACAACACCTAAATTAATGTCAAACACAATTTTGTACTCTATAGAGGCAGCCTGAATCCAAAGATCTCTAATTGTGACAGAATCTGCCAGCTAAGGGGCTTTGCCATTTTTTTCACAGCATGCATGTAGAAGGTAGAAGAGCTTTTAGAGGGTTTTCCTTGGTCCAGGGGCAGGAACAAAGCTGGTTCAGTGCATCTCCCTTTACAGGGTATTCCTGAGGAAAAAACTATAGCGGTCAAAGAAAGGAATAATTCACACCCAGAATGGCCTCTTGGGGTTCAGGGAGCAACACAGATTACTGTTAAGGTGGTTCTGATTCACTTTTGAGGCCAGTCCCAAACAGCTTAAGATACCTTTGCTATCTTCCCTATTCACTTTAATACTCCACTGAGCACTGTTTGGGTTAGACCATAAAAAATGTCTCTTGGTATTTAGCTATTCTGTATGCAGAGAATGATCTTGAAGTATTTCTCTGTCTTATAAAAGAATTCAGACAGCTGTCTCCTTGTGACCCCCCCACCAAGTGACACACTAGGACTGCCTCATATTAATCCCAGTTTTCCTTCTGACAAATGTCAGTCAGACGAGTGCTAACTATGGCTCACTCAGAGAGTATCTGTGCTGTTCTCATTGAGACACAACTTATCATGAACAATTCTAATGAGTTTATGTTTCCTGAGGGAATACTATGTGAGAAAGGGGTTTTCCCTGAAAATGAATGAAAAACTGACAACAGAATCAGGTCCATTAGCTTTTGTCCCAGTTTTTGTTGTTTTTTACATCTGGACGAACTTCTCAGTAGCAACTTATGCTGTTTTGTGTTTACCATAAACAGTAAAGACAGAGAAGAGAATCAGGTCCAAAGTGCTTAGAAGGCCCTACTCCCAACTTCTTCTAGGTCAGCACCACATGAAATGGTTTGCTGTGAACATCCAGCGGCAAGCTGGGCTCAGTGCTGCACCTTAATAAAAGACTTGAGAACCTGCTGCATCACATGCTGAAGTGGTGGTCCTGTAAATGCCTTCTGCCCATCCTCCCCTGTATTTCAGGCATTTATGCAATACAGTGCAGTGGTTGCTCTGCCTTTCTTGGTTGTTAGCAGGTGGTTCTGATGCACAGTGTCACAGGAGAGGATAAAGATCATATTCAGCCAGCTAGGCAGCTTCCCCACCCCTTGCCCTGCAGAGGCAGCCGTATCTGGTCTGCTCCTCACTGCAACTTATTCTGATGTATCAGATGGGCTTCCATGGAGCTATTTCATCCACTGGAGGTAGGGGTCTGAATGAGACCACAGAAGAGCATATGAAACCTTCTTTATACACAAGCAGCATTAGGTACAATCTAAGGAACATCCAAAACAAGCTCTGCATGTTTCAGAGAGCAACATGCAACTACACTACCAAAAAGTGATTCTGTCTGCTATTATGAAAAATTAAGAACTAAAAGAAAGCAATCCCCCTGAAATGAACAAGTAAAAGCAGAATGCCTGTGGAATACCTCATGTGGGACTTGACATCGAGCAGCTCCAAAGAAGTCACTCGGGGCTCACCAGCCAGATTCTGCAAAATCTTCAGTCTTGGACCACAGTGCTTGTAAAACTCTGTGCAGATATTCAGCAATGACTCCCGCGGTCTCCTGAACTCCTCTCTGGCAATTCGTTCATCCAGCTCTTCTCGGGGAAGACCCTGGCCCTCCTCCAATAAGTGAAGGTTCTCCCTGGAGGATATAAAATGAGAAACAGTAGTAAGTGTTATATGCAGTGGAACAGCAGGGACAGATCATAACAAATTCTCCAACTTGTTTTTTGCAACGGATGCTTTCTGCTGCAATTGAAAAGAAAGATAGTTGCATCGGCAATTAAAAAGAAAAAAAAGCGGAAATTATAATCTGCAGAGTCTTGTTAAAAATGTAAATAATTTCTATATAAAGTATCCTTTGCTATCCTCCCCTGGAAAAAGGCTGCCTGTCACAGCAGCAGTGGGTGGAACCCAGTGATCCTGGAAACTGCTGGGGAACAGTTCATCACATATCAGGAAAGACTGGGTGAAGATTTTACTGTACCTGATAAAGTGTAGTTTGGCTCCCTGTTCTGGGTACCTGGAAAAAGAGAAACAGTGCAGTTTTAAACAGCAACTTAGTAGTGCCTAAACTGTGCCTCTCTGAAAGAAGGTGACGTTCTTTTAGCCCAGAAGTACACTCACCATGGGCAGGATGGTGTCTTGTGTCACTGGAACAATGGTTACACATAGTTAAGTGAGGACATTGAATAGCCTTTACCTCCCAACTGGCAGCAAACAACAGATTCCTATAGTTGTTGACCTTGTGATGAAAGGAAAAATTTGGGCTTAAAAACCATAGCCCTCTTTCAAGCAATGTCTTACTGATTTTCACCCCAGTGCTCAGTCTGTTTCATGAAGCAAGAGCTCACCTAGTGGAAAGAATACCTTAGCAGGTTTTTTTTTGGTTTATTGTCATTTTCTTGCCACTTCTTGTTGAGAAAGCATTAACAAACCCTGCACCACTTGGCTAACACGTCCAAGGCTGGAATAGTGATCATTCTACCATCATAAGACTCCTGCTATTGCTAGCAGATGTCTGTTGCAATGATTAGACAACAGAAGAAACAAGGGCAGGAAACCTGGAGCACTGCAAAAATATTTTGGACCACAGACCAAACATTTGATAATCAGAAGGATCTGGAAACGTAAACCAAGATGTCTGAGTCACATAGAATCAGGAGTGTCTACATTGCCTGTCAGCAGATACATGTTAACTGCTCTCCAAAATCAGCAAACAAATAATAAAGCACTACTTTCCATTGCACCTTATTTTCCTTAGACTGGGCAATGTTGCAATGGAAGTAAATAGCAAATATCCACTTCAGACTTGATCATGAAGGGGTTTATCTGCTTCTGAGATCCAGGATTGAAAGTCAAATCTGTGTTTCACTCATGCCTGAATTGGTCTTAAAGAATAACAGACTGATTCCAGGAGTTACCAAACCAAGATGTGTACACTACACATCTATAAATTGACATAATAGCCCTTTGATGATCCATGCAGAGAGTGATTTCTATCTCCCTTCAATACAAAAAAAGACAGGGAATAACTTGTAAAGCGTATCTTGCCAGAAGGGTATTCGTGATTTACAGTCCTATACAGCCCATGGTATTGTGCTAGACCATTGGCTGTGCGCAGACTTCCTATCAGCTGTTACAGACAAAAGAGAAATCCAGAGGAAACACTGCACTGGAAGAACGGCTACTCCAGCTTTTGCTAGGGGAGAATTCCCTTCCCAGGTCAGCACATTCAGATTTTAAACACAGAAAGGCATAGCCTGGCCAGGAGAACGCAGGGCTGCCCAGAAGAGTAATCAGTACTGCAAAGAAAACCTTCATAATCCCAAATACCTGTGGGTGTATTTTGTAACAAGATTTCATAAATCCTTGCTCTGTGACTGAGTAAATTGTCCAGTGGCCTTGTCTAATTTGCAGCAACCTTATTGGAATGGCCAATATGGCCAAGGAGCAGTATTACAGTCTGCTGGTGCCATCTCCTTCCTTATTTCCTTCTTCCATGTGAAGTTATTTTTGTGGTCTTTGTGGGGTTTTTTTAAGAAGGACAAAAATATTCCCAGACATTCTTCCCTTCCTCTCAAATTCTCTGCCACCCACGCCTCTGCTATGTGTAACTGCAAAAAAACCCTAGACAAATGTGGAGGTCAAGATGATAGAAAGAGACCATAGGAAGAGTAAAAATAAAAGGAAATGGGAAAGGAAAGAAAACTAGAGGAGGTGCCAGTCTCTCTGAGTCGCAACCAACATGCAGTTTGAGCTTTTACTGCTGTTCAGTCTCTCAGAATAAGGCCAGAAGGATCTGACCCTTCTGCTATCCAAGTGTGTTCTGCCCAGTGGTCGTTTTGACAGTGGACTCAGAAGCAAAGCAGAGAACTGTGGGACATAGCTGCTTTGTCAGTATACTTCTGACAGTGAAAAGGGAAACAAAGAAAAAGACATTTAGGATGGGTGTCGTCCATTTTGATATCCTGGTCTTCTATTTAGTCACATGGTTTTAAACTAGAAATTCTAGTCTTGGGGATTTTGGTTACTGTCCTGGGCTATGTACTCTTTTTATCTGACTATTTTCTCTCACAGTATCTAGAGCACTTCTTCAGACAGCTGAGGAAGTGCTCCAAGCACTCTGAGCAATGAGACCTTACTCAAAACCAAAAAAGAGTTGTTCAGAAAAATCAGAAAGTAAGAAAAGCCCACTGACTTACCTGGTGTTCACACCTGCTGACATGGTGTGGTTTGCTGTTGTGGTCCCTTTATGGCCTTGGTCACATCGACTCATCTGTGGGGCTGTCATAGGCCTAGCAAAGGGAAGGTAAATAGCACACTAAAGACTAAATCTAACAAATGCACTGAAATTCTGCCTGTGATCTGGTGAAATTCAGCGCTAATTTTACCATGTCTAAAACTCAACTATTATTCAAGCTAAGCTGCATATCGTGACCTCCTGTGCATTCCCTCTCCCCACACTGATAACCAAATGCAGGCTCAGACCTTTGAACCATGTAGGTTACCTGGTGAGAACTTCTACACTGTACAAGAGGGCCTGCAAAGAGGTGGCAAGGGCAGCCATAGCAGCAATCTCCTCACGAGCTGCTGTCACAGTCTCCACTTGAGAGGTTTGTCGCTTCAGTTTCTGCAGGTAACAGGGAACCAGCGCTTCCAAGACCATCAGCATCTGGAGGCTAGAAAAATAACCAATACCTGGTCTGTTTTATTTTATTTTGTCAATCCTGAAACTCACAGCAGGCAGAAGCTTAAGTTTCTATCTGAAGACCCCTGGCTCTCTCATTAGCCTTGTGATTTCATTGCTTCTCACTAGATAAGCAGTCCTAGGCCAAAGAAAGTCTTGGATCAGGGACTTTAGGGGGAAAATTACCTTATGCATGAAACAATAACAATAAAACCAACTTGAACTTCTGGGTATCTTCTGAATATGTCATCCATTTGCAGATATTAATTTTCCCTTCCAAAGACTCCTTTCTTCTCTGGTTCCCTCTTGGAAACTAAACTTTTTCCTTTATCAGTTTACCTCCACTCTCTCTCTTTCTGCTCTTTCCAGCTGCCTCTTTTCCCTCTCTATTGCTTCTTGCCAGCAGAAGCCTGCAGGACACAGTGCGATCCCCATTTGGAAATACAGCTTACATGTTGCTGCTTATCCAGCTTAGTGCTGCAGCCGGTGGCTGGCAGGATTTGGAGCTGGTGCCCTAGGAAAGGTATCAACAGGCAGAGGTTTGGCCTCACAGAGGAGCCCTGTGCTTGGAATGCATTTCTATATCCTCTGCCTCCATTTGTCAGCCTTGCTTTCGCATGCCATATGCAGCTTTCATGCCTTTTCTGAGCCTGCACAAACCAAGAAAACAGATTAGCACCTTCTGAATGATTCAGGAGCATAGGCCACCACTGTCACACACAGTTTGATGGCTTCACTGATCGAAAAGGCCAAGTCTTCATTCCCATAGCAGAAGTCTGAGGGAGTAAAGCAATATGAGAAGACTATCACACAAACATACTGAATGTGAAAGGAGCTAGCACACTGCTTCCTTTTCCCCCCTCTTCAGTTCCTTGCTTCTCATGTTAACAATCCCCAATAGGCTCTTGATTTTTGACAAAAACCTGTCTATATAAAGGAAGCATATGCTGCACTCCCATTCGCACCCTGCTGTCCAAGAACCCAGTAGGTGAGAAACAGTTCTCAATAGGTCAAATCATTGCTGAGCATAAGGCCTACATCTGCTAATGGAGTCCCGTTTCAAACATCACCCATCACAAGCAAAATCTCATACATGACAATTTTTATGCTCCCTCTGCTTTTTCCTAGATGTTTCCACTGCACTAAAAATTATGCTGATACACCACTGATGGCAGAAGATAGTTTTACTTCTAAAAAATCAAGCCCCTTCTATACTTGTAGCCACATGGGCACCAGCACAAAAGTGAGTCTGGTTTGCTAGTGATTTGAGAAAAAGTTTTCAAAAGCATTTAATTCCCATACTACAAATATTAGTTTGGGGATAATTAGTGCAAGGCACCAAGAAACTGAAGTACCCAAAGAATAATACTTGTAATACAACTATAGTCCCATTTTCAGAAGTTGCTTTGGTATACAGGAGCCCAAGTCAAAGTTAAGGTCCCAAAGCATGTAAATCACTTTGAACAATGGAACTTGGAAGTCAGATGTTTTAGGTAATTCTGATCTTCATATGGAAAATACCAGGCACACAACATACTCATCTACAGTCTCATCATCAACACACACTTGCAAATTTTCAGAGATGCCTTTGAGTAACCCTCCACAGAAAACCCCAAAATTTTACATAAATGTTTACTACAATCCACAAAGAGGAAGAAGTATCTTCTGTTTCTGTACCATTTTATATTATGACTTGTGATGCAATTGTGCAGCATTATAAAATCCCAGTACATAACAAAGCTTTAACTCTTAAGGCTAGAGAGTCTTCATGTTCATCAAAATAAGTATTATTTAAAGATGTGCAAATTTGGAAAATAAGTTGAAGATCCTTATAAAAATCAGCAAAAATTACTTCCCTGCAAATCACAAAGCAGCCAAATTTTTAAATGCTTCTTTGCATGAATAACTATCAAGAGACACAGTGTCCTGGATATATCATACAGACGTATATATTCTGCTTTGTGATAAATCAACCCCCACCTAGGACTCAGCACTGTTGAATGTCTGAATGGCATCCATCATTTACTAGTCATAGTCTGCCCACGGGAGAGGATGTTTTGTTTCCTGCCCACAAGGAGCAGAGGAGAGGATGACACTGATCTTGTCAGCATGATACACTTTATTAGGCATCTTTATTCTCTACCCACACATGATAAAATTCAAAATGCCAGGGGCTAGTCTCAGACTAGCAGGCTCAGTGCAGAAAAAGTAGCTTTGGAAAAAAATAAATTAATAGTTCCCCTCCTGCAGAAAATATTAAAAACATGGTGGTGATAAAGCCAACCTTAAAAGCCACATGAGGCAGAAGAAACAGATATGACTGCATTCAGGAAGAAGAAAAGGGCCCTGGACAAATCATGCTGCATCAAATACATGTTGAATCAATAAAAAACAAACCAGAATTACTGAATAAAGGATGCTTTTCTGTTACCTAATGACTTGAGAGGCTTTTCTGCTTTCACCAGCTCTAAGATGTCCAAAATGTCTGGAGTATCTCTCTCTAAAGACTGCAGCAGGTCAAACAGGCACTGAGCTGATACTCCTTTGCTGGTTCCATTGTTTGTAGCATCCTGTTTCAACAACAGACATTTGCGGTTGATTTTCTGAGGGCCTGTGTTCAGCCCAGGAATCCTTATCTGGAGGTATAGGCAACGGAATTTTTCTGACAAAGGGCCCACATGTAGTTCAAGAGCTTACTACTATCAAACAATGAGCCTTGACCAGCTCAACAGATTGACGCTACAGTGGAAATATGACCTGAAAACTGCACACAGCTTTACTTCCCAGAAAAAGCAGATCTTTGCTGCCCTGTGAAGAAGAAAGATGTGTGTGCTTACAGTGTATGTGCAGTTAGATTTGGCAGTCCCACCTCAAATAAAAATTCCATTAACTTGCTTTAACTCACTAAAATGTTAAAAAGTAATTAGTATTTCAAAACATTGAATCATATAATCCAGTCTTATAGTTCACATGTACTAAAACTTGGCATTAAGCTTTTGGTTCCTGTTGCTGGATTCTAAGAAAGGACTTGCATTTAAAGAGTTACAAATCATTATTGTCCTTTTGTAACCTATTTCTATACAGAAATTTAAAGTGAGACCACATTTACTGGCCTGGATACCAGTTGCCTGTTATCTCAGGATCCTGCTCAATCAGGTGATGAACAGAAGTATGCAGAAATAAGTTCAAGAAATGCTTCTATACTGCACTTCTATACAAGTGCAGTAAGCACATGTTCAGCAAGAACTGTGCTGCTGCTGCTCCAGCTGTTTTTTCTTCATGATCTCTGATGGGAGGGTGGCTGCATACACAGGCTTCCCCACGCTGAGACTAGTGAACAGCTTTTACTCACAGGGAACTCCAGGAGAGGGGCCACGCTCGCAAACAGCTGCAGAATAAAGGGCTTGCGATGCAGAACATAGAACTGGCGGCACGCAAACTCAATTGCTTGGCGTAACTGTGGGTTGCTTTCATAGTCAGCGTATACCTGAGCAAATGAAAAAGAACATGGAAGTACTACTCCAGTGGAAGGGCTTTTTATCTCCTGACCCCAGACTGAATCAACTACCGCCTTGTCATTCCTGTTTTGTTTGCCTAACATGTTTTTAAAGATGGAGACTTGACCGCCCTCCCTGGCAATATATTTCAGGGACAAACCATCCTTAGAAAAGAGGCTTGCTTGTCATACTTGAACCTTTTTTGTCACAGCTTTAGTCCATTATTTTTTGTCCTGTGTATCAGAGGTAGATTCCTTCCTTCTCCTTCCTAGAAGCCCTTTTCTTTTTTGATGTCACTTAGTGCTTTCTTCCTCAATTTTCAACTTTTTCAGTTAATCAAATACCAGCTCTTTCAGTCCTTTCTCACATGACATGTTTTCTAGATGTACATCCCTGTTCCAGTCTGCAGTCTCTTCAGTTAACTGATGCTTTTTGTGCAGTGCCCACAGCTGGACAGAGCCAGCACTTCAAGTCAGAGTGCAGCTTCTTGGAGCAGCAGGGTTATTCCATGTTTCTTTCACAAGATACACATCTGTATAATCACCCCGAATAGCATTTGAGATATTTCTTTTTTAACCTTCAACAGAAGGGCACTGTTGATTCATATTTAGCTTCAGATCTGTAATAACTCCAATATTCTGTCCTGTGGAAATGCCACTGAATCAGTTACTTTCCCTTCCACATTTATGTGGCTGATTATTCATAAGTAAGGACCTACGCTTGTCTAACCTGATCAACATAATCGGTTTTTATTTCCTTTTTTCAGACTGCATCTCCAGTTTGTCAAGATAATTTGAACTCCTAGCCTGTGCTCCAACACATTGACAGTTCCACCCACTTTTAATATATTTTAAGGTTTTTAGAGCGGCATTTCCTTCAGGGCTGGCCACTGAACCATGCAGCCAATGTGTTGCCAAAGACATTTCTCAGTTATGTAAACAGTAAAAATTGTTAGAAACAACTTCACTGTGCTTCCTTCTGTCCTTCACAGGGCTTTTGAAGGTTTCTAAAAAATTATTTGTGTGCAAGACCTCTGCAGAGATGTATTCACTTCTCAGTAACCTAGTAGGCTGAAGAAATTAGTATGCATTTAATACAACCAGAAGCCTCCAGCATGCTTATGAGGACAGCCAATCACCATGGCCTGTTACACTTGCAATGTAAGTGCAATCTCATTTACTTGAGAAAAGGGAAATAATTAACTGTATATGCATTTCACCAGGGAAAGTGGAAAAACCTGCAAATAAAAGAGCCTGTGGGGGTACTTGCATGTATGCATCAGGAATTAAGCAAATAATGGCTGGCTGAATGAAGCACAGAAGTGGTAGAAGAATTTGTTTGTGATGACCACAAAAAAACCAGCTGATCTTGGATGCCTGAAACAGATGTGAGGGTCTGCAAAAACAAACAAGCTCACCAGCTCTTGAACTCTCTTCTGCAATTGCTTTTTTGCCTCCCAAGAGTGGTATTTTATTAATTCAGTGGCTGACAATAATTAGTAAAGGAGAGGGCATAGCAAAGAATTACAAAACTAATTTCTCTCAATATGAAAAGTGAAAATGAAGGGAGAATACTTCACAGGGTTGAATGGTTACTGCCAAGTACTGCAAATGACGTTACTAAGTTACTTGATTTCAAAATGTCTTGCTTCTAATGAATAAACCCCTACACTGCAGACCTGCATTCAATATGTACATACCTAACCATGTAAGGCATGATATTAGAGTTTCTAAAGAGTTTGTTTAGACAGCTAAATTAATCACTGGTCCTAATTATTGTGCTTTGTTAACTATATTAAAATGAACATACATAGGGATGTCATGGTCATTGCTTCTTTTACAGAAACAATGTTTTTTTCTGTATTTGCATTATAATACTAAATCTCTATTTAGATACAGTCTTCGAGCCCTTCAGAAATAATCTTTCTGTAAAAGAACTATATTGTGGGTTTTGTTCATTTTCAGTAGTTTTCTCAAATGTCAACAGGAAAAAAGGCATACTTGTACACCTCAAAGTGAAGAGAAATTCACCTCTACAACTTCCAATATTTGTCACCACTCACATGAAAAGACAACATACAGTTCTTCATAAAGAGTGGTTTCATAAATAGTGTTATTTGCTGTTGCTATTTAAATTGCAGATAATACAATCATTATACTTAAAGACGTGAATATAATTTAGTTTCAATCAGCAAGCAGCAAATCCAGATATTTCAACTATTCAGCCATCCCTGGAGGAAAAAACACTGAGGGAGACTGAAGGTCTAAAAATTTTCCAGAAATTTCACAGTTCTGTGTGAAAGTACATAGTGAGGGAAACAGACATTCATTTACTTAACATAAAGAAGAAAAGAAAGTGTAGTCATTTATTTAAGAAGAAAAGGGAATATAGTCTCAGGAATGCTGATTTGGGTCATCCCACTCTGATTTGTTGTATTCTTGGGGCCCCCAAAATCTGTGATCTCACCAGGACTCAGCAGTTTAGAGTTTCTCCATTAACAGTCAGTTCTATAACAAAGTGCTCACTTGGAAGTCTTCCCTTGTATAGTTCATGGAAATTACTCACCTGCAACATGCTGGGGAGAACCCACTGGTACCCGCTGAGGGAGAAGAGGTGGTTAAAGTGCACAGCTGTGTTGATGACTGTGGCAGCATACTGCCTTAACAAGGCACTGTCCTCAGGGTGCAGGATAAGGGCACCATTGAAGACATTCAAGAACAGCATGATCTCATCCCCCCAGGGGAACTCGCTGGGCATGCCAAGGAACATCTCCTCCAGCAGCTTAATCCACAAACTTTTCTGAAGAGTGTCCAGACCAAAGAGCTCTTTCCCAGCTGTGGGGGAGAAGAGGCACCAGCAGTCAACTCTGTCCACCACAGCCAGCCCCTCAACATTCCCAGAGGCCAAAGGACTCTCCAGAGAAACATCCCAGAACACTGACCATCATTCTGCCTTTTTAAAATTATTTCACCAATCCTATACTTCTTAAGTGCTCACAGGGCTTCAGCAAACCTTGTCTGAAAGCAACACACACGAAGACGAAGAACGATGAATATCACATAGTTCATTAAATCTGCTCCCCACTGGCTGGAAATTCTCCTCTTAAAAAGTGAAAGCTTGTACATGCATCATCTGCCTCATACAACCTGAATGGCTGTTTGGACTTATGCTGAGTTTTTATCCTTCAGGTGTCCCGCACTTTACAGGACAGTGACGCAGAGTTAAAATAATGCTTCTGAAAGCAAGTGCCTTTGGGGCCTGTTACAGAACTCGCCAATGCTTACCATCCTGTAACAGTGGCCTGTTTAATCCCCAAGTCAGGCTGGAAACCCTACTTGACTTTCAGAGCAGTTTCAAAGAGGAGGGCTGTTTCTATATCCTTGATGCATAATTTGCCCAGTCTTCATTGGAAGTCCATTGCTTCCTCAAAGTGGATGACAAAGGACTCTGAGCAATCCTTTTTAGGTGCAGTTATGCTACTGGACACAGTATTCCAGCTCTAGTCTCATGCATAATGTTAATACATAATTATAACTCATTTGGGTCCAAAGAAAGTAGCTTTGTCTGGAGACTTCTAACAGCAAAGCCCTTTTTGCTGTTGTGCTTACAAATGAACAGCTATGTATCATTTTCCCTAGGAAGAGATTTATCAGCTTTCAGTAATGCTACAAGCCTGTGTGTTTCTAAGGCAAATGAAGCGCCTCACAGACACCTTCTGGGCCCTCTACAACCACCAGAGAAAGCTATTAAAAGACAATACCTTGGGGATCATTGAACAGTGAGAACTCGGCATCAATGGCACTTCGGGGAAATGAAGGCAAACGGAGGAGGTCCTCCTGGAGCATAGATACATGGGACTGCTTGTGGGCAGTAGGGATTTTCTGTGTCAATGATATGAGAAACAACACCCGCCCTACCTCTTCTAGCTTGCGGGTGAATACCTGTGAGGAAAAAAAGAGACAAGGATCAGAATCAGTCTGATAAAAAAGTTCTTTATAATGTATATGCGCTTTTCTATGATAGCTTCCATGGCTTTCTCTGATGGGAGGAATGCTGCACTCGTGGCCCAGAAGATCCTGTGGAAATTCACAGGGCTAGTGCTGCACCCTTTTGCTAGAATTTTTGTGACCACTGTTCTTCTCTCCAGCTCCACAAAGATGGGCCGTGTTTGTAAAAGAGGTTTTAACAACTCTTTCTATAACAGTCCTGTGGGGGACCCTGAGTGGGTGTCAAACACTTTGCAACTGTGCCATGCCGTCTTTTGTAGATTAATGTAAGATTTGCCAGTGTGAGCCCCAAGGTGGTCAGAGGCGACCCAATTCAAAACTGAAAGCCATATAGTTGCAGTTGCTCTCTGCAATGTCTTAGACTATAGTCAACGTGAAGCTGGAATTGTTATCTACCTTCTGGATTGAGGTTGTCTCATGTCTGGCCATAGAAAATGTATGTACAGTTACAAAAGAGAAGCAGTCAATAAAACAAAGCAGACCAGATTCTGAGTTACTACAAATGAGCAAAGTCCTGCTGACTTCAGATTATCACTTCTAGTTTACAGTAACTGGGAAACAGAGTTCCATTCTACCAGCCTCCTTTGAACTTCTGACTGGTAAGACTAGTCAGGCTAGCTATTTTATTTTGATGCTAAAAGTACACATAAGGTGGAATGATGCTCAGTAGTAGAAGCAACTGTCTTTGGAAGCAGTTTTGGGATAGCTCTTAGCTACTGGGATGAAGCCAAAACATAAAGCATGTGGCTTAACATGTGACAAAGCTCAGCTTCCCACATCCTGCAGTTGCTGTGACCTTGCTCTGAAGTGCACTCAGCTTAGAATTGGGTGCTCAATCAAGTAACAGTAAAGAAAGTACTTTTCTATGGATTGCTGCTCTGTGGGTAGACTCTACAGTGATGTTTTCTTTGCTGAAGCTGGGTGTTGTCCAGGAACTTCTTGCATGACTATAGGGAGGCTGGTAGATGCTTGATTTACATTTTACCTTAGAAATATTTTGGCCTCTAACTACTCTAAATAGAAGAATGTGGAATGCAAAATAATGTCCTGACAAAACTCGACAGGCCATTTTAATCTTTTTGGGTCATGTAGGGTATATCAGACTCATTTATTTGATATGTGGGAGAAATGTCCTAGAACCAGAGAATAATTTCTGTCAGAGAAGCAACCAAAATGGTCCCAAGTAATTTCAGATTTTTATAGACTTTCTACTGACAGATGCAGCATATGATATTTCTCCCTATGCTGTACTGTAAACATATGAGACAGCATTAACTATATTCTCCATTATCTTAGCTGCTAGTACCTCTTACACAGCTTTATAGCTGCTTTTTTAACAATTCCTAGTGATCTTTTCCTGCCCCTGCACTGACATTGCTAGGGACACAACTACAGTAGCTGGGTTTTGGCTAGAATGATACAACAGTTAATACCAAACTCATACTGTTTAAACACCTCCCCGACCCCTTTTACTTCCTGCTTATTATCATCCTCTGCAGATACAGCTAGAGCAACTTTTCCCTAAACACTCAACTCTGTGCTACTGGGACAACACTGCTTTTGTGGAAAACAGAGAATGTGGCTTCTACAGGTAGAGTGAGCTCAACATTGTCTTACTGTCTAAACAAATACTTGTAAGGGTTTGCAGCATATAAAAGGCACTGACCTGACACTTTAGTTAGGGTTTAGTTCCTAAGGGAGAGCTCCTGGGAGCTGCAGAACATTAGCAGGATTGGACAGATTATCAGGTCATGAGGCTGGAAGATAGGAAGGATAGTGCTCTTTGGAAGGCAGATATTCTCCTGACAGAACAATTGCTAATGCTGTGCCTCTGGGATTAGCTATGGTAAAAGACTAGCATCTGAGAGCAGGACAAGGAAGAGAGGCAGGTAACATTCTCTACAGTGAGAGGACAGAGAGGAAGGGAGAACAGATAACTCCTCCTGACAGCCAGAGAAATAAGCAACTTTTGAAGCTGAGGCAGCTGAAGCTCTTCTGGCCAAGTGTAGGAGAATGCAAAATGATCCACCTAAAAGAAGCTGGCTGGAGAGAGAGGGTGGGAATTCACATTTCATTCTTTGACTCTTCTTAAAATACTATACTCCTGTCCAATGACACCAGGGCAGATTTCATACCAATTGCTACTTCTCCAGCAGAGCTCTCTTTCTGCATGCAGTGTGACTGAAGGCCTTTGAAGTGAAAAGGGAAAAGGAAAAGAAAGGTTTATTTACAGGGTTTGTTTCTGGACAGAGGTGTTTGGTGACAGTAAGATACCTGCTTCTGAATGAGCTCTTGACCCTTTTCTGGATGCATCTGCACCAGGTTGAGCTGGGGAGAAACTGACCTCCGGAAAGGATAAATGTCACGGACATAGGTCTGCCAGGAAAGGAAACAAGTGTATTTAAACAAATGCAATCATAACAGCATCACTCAACAGAGCTGAATGAAAGGCTCTTTACACCTTTCTGAAGCTTTTGGGTAGGGGCTTTCAGACAGTGCCAGGGATCATGGAAGAGCATAAACAGAAGAGAAATTTGCTTTTTTTTAAGAAAGTTAGACTTTAATGACTTAAGAGCAAGGGACTCCACTTCTGCTTCTTCCCTCTTCTGTCAAAGTCCAGTCTTTCACCACACACAACTAAACACCCAAGATGTGGTGCCCACAGGACAGAATTTGGTCTATTCATAGGCTGCTTCTTCTTCTTTAGATAAGGGACAAGACGGAAAAAACAAAGTCACGTGGACCTGACCTTTGCCCTACCTTGTTGTAATGAATAAGATTCCATCGCTTATCCATTAAAAAGTAATGAGAAGACTGCGTTTCAGGTATGTTAAAAAACTCCAAACACTCCTGAAAAGGAAGAAAGAAGAACATCCTGTTCATTAGCTGTCTTATACAAAGACCACAGCATCCAAAAGAAGAATATCCAGCTAATAATTTATAAAGGCACAAACCTGCATGCCTCAGTCAGGCTGGTGCACTGTTCTGGCATTAATTCTTCATTTCTTTTTTCAGTCATAAAGTACATTAATAAGTTTGTGATAATCAAGGCATGCTAATATCACAGTCCTGAAGACTGATGTTACCTATTTCAATGTCTTCATGTCTAACATATTTGTCTGGCTATATGAGCCACATGGGTATTACAGCTTCCATCTCTATACTATGTATTTATCAAGCTTTAGTGATAGGTGATGTACAGAGACACTAAAGTTCTGATCCTTCAAAGCACTGAGATGTGAGATTCCCATTAGAATTTAACATAGCTGGACAAACTGAAGGCAACAAATCTGTGTGGCTCATTTACGGCCATCTGGGAAATCTCTGGCAGCAGGGTGAACTGACCTCACATCTAGATCCCAAATATCATTGTGGCTACTGACCCATCATTTCCAATCTGATCTTGATAATTCTGTTTAGTTTTTATTGGTGATAAAACCAAACATTTAAATTATTTCTGTATTTATCCAAAGGATAGTATACAGCAAATACCCAACAAGCTGCAGTGTCTTCAAATGCAGTCGCATTTGTGTGCTTTTGGCTGTCTGTGAGGTCAAGGCATTTCTATTATCCTTTCATATGGGATCCTGTTTCTTGCAACCAAGTTGTCCTCACATGGAGACAGAAATGCCTGTCAGCAAAACTTCCCTCCCCAACACTGAAACAGGATGATCCGGCAGAATGTATTGCTGGCATACAGGTATGGCAGGTAAATGCACTATTAAGTAGTTATTCCAGTTCAAAAACTCACTCCTACCTTCAGAAGAGCCTCAAACTGTGTATCCTCATGCACTGGTAACTGAGTTGGGATGTCACATTCATTCTGTCCATGCACGACAAGGGTTTTTGTGCCTAAAGGAAAAAAAGCAGTTGCATTCTCCCTGGCTCCTTTAATTAACTCAATTTCAAAAGACTACCCATAGAGGAAAAGTGATAATTAAAATTCATTCCTGGGCTGACAGACAATGCCAGTCCTGTCTGAAATCCATTATTTAGTGTCAGCATAGTCTCACACTTCCATAGTTAATGAGAAATCGATCATTGATCTGTTCCTAAAGGATGAGCTGGCTTTAGCAGCAACTGTCACTCTGAGGAAGGAACAAACCTAAAAGGTCAAATCTGTTTTTCAGCAAGATACCTCTTGCCTGACTTGTGATATCCTAGGCTGACAGCATGCTCTTCTTGGGCTCTCTCAAAACGTAAATGAGAGGTTACATCAAATCAAAATGAGTCTGAGTGGTACAGTCTTACAATGATCATCCTGACAGCCTTTCACAGCCCAACTAGCACAAAGCTCTGGGTTGAAAAGACTGTTCTAATTCACCTTCTGTTTGCTTTTCTTTTAGAGCTCTTAAAGTGGCTTTCTGAACCTCAGGGAATTAAGAGGTGGAATTTGCTGACTGAATCCTCAACTCAAGGAAAACTGACTTAGAATATGCAGCCATTTGTAGGAGGTCTTTTTGTGATCCAGTTCTGATGGATCTCCTTTTTGGTAGCATGGGTCATGAAATTGGAAGTGAAGGAGATTTAAAGACTCATATCTTATACCTGGCATTGAGGCAGTTACCAGCAGCTTCACTTCACATTGTTCCTTCTTCATAGTCTGCTTGAGATCCTTGAAGAAGAGTCCTTCTACATAACCCACCACTTCCCAAAGGAAGGTAAGTGTGGCAGAAATGGCATCCATGCCCCACTCACATGGAGTGCGTACAAAATACATGATCAGCCCTACCTGCAGGTAATATGTAAGAGGAATATCAAGTTATACACACTCTTTTAATGTGCAGAGCATTGCATAAACACAGAGCAAGAATACTGTTCTTCTACCTTTTTTCATGCAGAGGGATAAACTCATTAAACTTACATCCTGAAAGTTTATACATACTAGAGAACAATCTGCCTGTATTATTCTTCCTTTCTCTAGAGAGGATGAGGGTTGAGGGCAAAAAGTACTGTTGCAGTCCAGCCTTAAAAGCTACTGTAGATGAGGAAAAGGAAGAACCTCTGCAATAAGATACTTCCTACGCCTTCTGCTCTGGTGTGCTGCCACGTGGACAACTTAGAAGCAACAGAGGGCTTCTGGAGTAGCATACATCTTGTCTGTTTTTCCTAACTGCAGCAAATGCATTTTCCACAATCTTGAAAGAGGCTCCTAGATTTGCTCCAATAGGACTGCCCAAGAGCAAAGGCAAAGCACTTGCTGATTAAGTAAAATAATTAAAGTCTCTGGCACTGGGATCCCTCTATTTGTCTACAACTCATTGTCCCTGATTCAATTCAGAAATCCATGACAGATTGCTTAGGGGCTTAATAAAAAGTTAAAGGTTCCTTTTCCTCTCCCTAGAAAGACTGAAAGGCTGGTGTAAGCCTGGTGGCTTGCACCCATAGCCGGAAGCAGTTATGAGCTATATAGGAAAAGTTAAGAGCATTTATTTCCTTGCAGATTGTGACATTAACTTTTTAGGACACATGCAGGCAGAAGTGAGGTTCTGGGCTACATAGTGGACCCAGAAGCTACTCACCAAGTAGTTAAAGAGGATATGAGATGTCTGGGCAGGGAAGTCTCCAATGTTCAACAAAAGCTTCCTTAACATATACATCAGCTCATCCTGGAAGAAGAGCAAATGTTTTTTCTTTGCATCACAAAACAGAGAATGGATTGCTCCCTTTTGTCCTCTCTGGCTTTGTTTCTTCCTCATTTTCCATATTCCCTTGTTCAGCTCTGTCTCTCAATGCATGAAGTAGAATTATATGCTTGTGATTCCTCCCACATTTCCCAAAATAAGGCCTAGGGCACAGCACCCAGGTCCATGTCTTTCTTTTTTTATCTCAGAGAGGCCGATACTTCCCATTGCAATTTGTACTGGCTGTAGCATCCTGATTCTGCAATCATCTATCTCCCTGTGATAATCGCTGTGTTGCTTATCACAATGAATGACTACCTAGATGACCTGTGAAATCTAGCTCAGCTCAACTCAATAGCTGTGGCTGCTGGGAAGGAGGTGCAGGCAGAATCTAACTTTTCCTCCTTTAGATGCTGCCCTGCTTTAAATATAGACCAATGTATTTCTTATGGTGGGAGGGGGGTGTAGAGGGAAAGGAATCTCACTGTCAGCTAAGGACAGACTGTATCATAAATTTCTTCTATGGCCCTCATCCTCTTAACCCACAGCAGATTTGCACTACTGTTATGGGCATGAATATGCATAGGACAACACATGCCAATTATACACCTCCTGAAAGCTTCTAAGGAAATATACCTGTTCTCTGTGTTCTGTACTCATGGTTGTAGTAGGCCTATGAAGAGATGGTAAAACAGCAGACTATGACAGCTCAGAGGCATGTGAGGCTAGAAAGCATATAGCTTCCTTCTCAAAGATACTTAAGCAGAAGTGACCCTCTGAACTTAAATAGAAGCTTTGGGAACTATGGCTAAGAAGTCTCGGGACTAAAGATGCCACTGAGACCTGATTACTCAAAGAACCAAAAAGCAGCTTTTCCTGGCCCTTTTCAAGGTGTAATATTCATTTTGTAGTCAGTTCTCAGGTAGTGGCTTGGAAGATGAGGACAGTGATATTATTGATATTGTACACCAAGTATGTAGTTGAGAAAGTGGTACGGAGAGTCTCACTGCCTTTCATCCAGTCAAAATTGGTATGTGTTTCTTCCATAAAGCTTAGCCATGGCACTAGAAAGTAGTCTAATAAGCCAGGGAGAGACAAGGCCACCCCCATCTTTGAGAGAAAGCTGAACAGAGTGGCATGGGTGGAGGCAATATTGCCTATGTTATATAGAAAGGGTTGTGCTTCGCTAAGCAGCTGTTCAAAGCTTGGCTTAGAGCAAGTCAGATCCTGAGTGGTGTTATATACGCTTTGTCCCATTTACATTAGTGGACAAAGATTGAAGCCAACTGATGATATAGTCTAAAAGTCTTTGAGCTACATTATAATAGCAAATGTTCTTCTCCAGTGATGCCCACAGAGTAATTCTGCTTGCAGCTGTGCTCCCCTGCTCTAAGCAATACATGGACCCACTGGGGAGAGGACGAGTTTACCTGTCGGTTGCTGATTGTGAGCTTCTCAAGGAAATGGCGCAGAACTGTAGAGGGGTCTTCAATTAAGCAGTTCCACAGGACCTGCTGAGCAACAGCACTTACTGTAGAAGAGAAAGAAAACAAGATCAGAACCATCTCCCTTGGAAAAGCCTTGAACTGGTACACTTAGACACAAACGTTCCTAACCTTCTACCACAATTGTCATGTTTTGCACTGAAACACACAGGAGCCTCTTTGATGCACTAGGATTCCTGGTCACCAGTGCAGTCATCTCAAGCAATAATGACAGGTCTAATATTTGAACCTTCTCTAACTACTGGTGATGTGACAGGACGCACTTCACCACTGCAGTCAGAGGAATAAAGAAATAGCTATTTGGATTCACAACTCCAGATGGACAAACCTGGCAATTAAAAAACATAAATTAATGTACTTTTTTTGTTCATACATAGAAGTTCAATTTCACAGTGATTCATTGAGTGATTTTATCTGGTACTGGCAAACAGTATTAGATGTCATTAGGGAATTGTGTTGATGGTCAACTCCCCAAAGTGTAATTGCAATCCTGTGAAGATTAACAACAGAGAATTATTCATTATTCTGTTTTCAGTACTCAGTTCCTGATCACAAAATTACACATACATTATTTAGGTGGCAGACTGCATCCACCCAAAACTGAATACAAAATGTAACAAAGTTAGATGTGCAATCAGCTGACATGATGAGAAAGGAAGGGCAACAGTCCACCATCTATAAACATTTTAGAGAAACAAATACAGAAGAATGCATTATTACTTTACAAATACATCACAGACCATAACGAAAATGTTCAAGCTGTGTATAGGTGGCTTTCTGTCTGTCATAGGATCAAAGAAATGTTAGTGAGAAGACCTCTGGAGGTCTCTAGTCCAAGCCCTGCTTGGAGAAAGACTCATCTACACCAGATTATGTTAAACATGGCTTTAACCTAGCCAAGGCTTGATAACCACTGTGGATGGAGAATCAACAGAAACTGCACTATGCTCCTGCCTTTTCAGCTTCTCAATATCTTTCTGGAAGTGGTGGCTTTTTTAGGGCCCCAGAAGAGCAAAACCCCCTCAAAACCAAACACAAATCATGGAGAAAACCAGGAAAAACCCTACGGAGTCACATTTCTGTTGTGAATCTACTTTCAAATAGTTTGTGGGGATTTAATAGATTATTTCATTAACTTTTTAACAAACATATACACTCATAACAAAATATAGCACATAATACTTCTAGGAAACATGAACTGTGAGCAAATACAAGGTTGTGTTACACCTCTTTCCCACTTTAGTTATGGCACCGAACAAATGTAAGCTATTGTTCAAAGTGCTGGCAGGTTCTGCCACCCTTGAGCAAGAATCCCCTGAAGTTTATCTAGGTCAGTACCAGCTACTCCATCCTCCCGGACTTCTCCATCTTCCATCAAATGGACAATGGGGAGCACTGCTGCACAGATGCATGCTGGAAACACAGCTTGAGGTGGTTGTGGCACATGATGGTTTGGAGTATGCTCTGTAGTGTGTTCTTCATCTGGAAGAGTAAGAAGAGTAGAAGGTGAGTATAAGTGAATAAGCTGTGGTATTATCCAAGCAGATTAGCTAACCATTTATGTTAGGTGCTGTACAAACAGAACAAAATGATAGACTGTCTCAATCACTGTGCAAGCATGGCAGGTTTACTGCTGTTTCCAAGAAGAAACTAAGCCTCCAGCCAACTTCTTGATCAAGAATTTTCATTGTAAAAATATATTGTTTCAATTTACATTTATTTTCTTGTAAGGAACCCATTTTCTTTTTGATGAAATCCCATTTCAATAGCATTTTTTAGCTAGAGTGCTCACCATGGCACTACTCTCTAAATGAAACATGAGAGGTAAGGGAAGACATTGTGACAGCAGGGGTGAATAAAATAATGCAGGGCAGTAATTTATAATAAAGTGGCTCAAGCTTGGGAATACAGTCAGCAAAAGGAAATGCCACCAGCTTTATGGGTCAACAGGGAAGGCTTCCAGTGAATGAAATCCTAGGAAAGGATACTCCAAAGTGAAGTCAACCCACCTTCTGCACTAACTGCTGACCGCACTGACCAGACAGAGCCACGACGGAAAGAATAGTTCCTATGAGATGTACTAGAGGTGCAGGAAGGACTCACAGAGAGACGGCGGGAGGCCAGGTTGGCAACTTCTTCTACTGACAGAGAGAATGGGAAATGTCAATCCAGATCCAACTGACAGACTTTAGGGAACTTTCTGAAGGACAGCACTTACAACCAAATTGGAACACTGAAAATTCAAATCAGATAATACTCAAAAGGCACACTTTAAAATCTATAAAGATCAGTCAGATAGGTAATTTGCTCATGCTTTGGGCAACGGGAGAGCATTGTTCCAGAAGAGTGTTCAGTGCTTTGGTGAGTCACAGTGTAACTGAGTTGGGTCTACACTTCTTTTCATCTACATCCTGTTAACCATCATGGTTGCCGGTGCTTAGTTTTTCCTGAGAATTGGGATTTCTGCTCACAGATTTACCAATGTGTGTTTAGATCTGAACATCACTGAACTTATCTAATGGCACATACCTTGGAATGCCTTCAATGAAATCCTTATGCTCTGTTATCCTGAACCAATGAAAATCCTCACCCAAAGACTAAGTTTTTCATGACCCATGTCCTCTAACTTTGGCAATCTGTAAATTTGGTACTGAGGTTGAGCTGGTCATCTAGGTTCTCCCACTAGTCACCCTAAAGATAGAAAACTCCAGGGGCAATTCAGCCTATCCTAAGCTATGTGTCTTAAGACAGATACTGCCAAAGTATGAATCCTCCCATCCTTTAATTATTAAAGGGTTAAAGTGAGGAAAGACAAATTTCATTCCTAGTGTCACATATTCTCACTGTGTTAAATCCTCCAAGATGATTGGAACTTTGAGATGTTAAATCTGGCAAGTTCCACTGAAGTTGGGGTGAGAGGAGTAAGGGGCTTCAGGTCACACAGTGACCACACTCAATATGTCCAAGGTTTTGTGTTTTTCTTGCACTGATTTTTAGTAACACTTCTCAATGACTTGGACTCTTCAACAAATGGATGTGGTTGTGACTTCCGTAACACTAACAATCAATGTTCCTGGACATCACACCCCTAAACAGTGCTCTATGTTGGTGGCAGGTGCTCTCAGGTTCCTGGAATGCAGTTCCTGGCACTGGAGCACACCTTCTTCTTCCTGCTCTGAGCTTGGTGTGCAGGTTGGCTCATAGCAGGCCTCCTGAGTGATGGGGATGGCAGTGATGAGACTGGCTTCCCGGCCCAGGCGTTTCTTCTCTTCCTCCTGCTGCAGGTTCTTCAGGATGTGCTCTGCTCGCTGATGGGAACGCGACACAGCTCTGGCTGAAAATGACTTCTGTCAGGAAGAAAAGAGAACACAGCTCAAAGCTGTTAGTTAAGATGGACACATCCTGCATCTTCTGCCAGACCTCAGTGACATTCAGCAACTTGGTTTCTAAATACAAATCAGACTAGTGCTAGCTGAACAGAGATTCACCAGGAGACTCCTCTTGGAGCTGTGTCTACAATAAGCCTTGGTGCAGACTTCTGCCAGGAGACACTATATGAACCAGAGCACAGCAAATGGTCTGTCAGTCAGTTCGAGTGAACTGATCTTCTCTTGGAGAGAGAACAGCTATGTGCTCCTAAGATCTGAGTAACTGTCTCTCACAGGGATATGATATGCAGTACAGTATCTCAGTGAACAAACAGAAGAGACTTATGCCCATGTAGAAAATTCTGTGTGCCCTACATGAACCATGTACTCGATTTTTTCCCAGCTGAGGAAGACAAGAAAACTCAAGAGTTTAGTCCACGTTTTTTGGCTTAATGTCCCCCATGTTGCTACAGAGAAAAAGAAGTGCTTACTCTCACAATGTCTGCTTACCGACTGATCTTCATTTATAGGATCTTGCACACTCCCACTGCACTGAGGGACCCAGGGGGGGTCAAACATTGGCACAGATGGCATTCCCAAGACAGGAGAAGGTAGAGTGAAGTTTATACTTGGAGGAGGGATCTAAACAAGAACATGAAAGACATTTTGTTACAGCAGACTATTATTAATGTCAGTACTGCTAATTAAACATGAGCACAAGTACCCAAGACATAATTATCTCTGCAAATTTTTCCCAACTCCATATCTCACTACACTGTAACACCATGTATGACACACATTTCATTCTTTCTTTGATGTTTTTCCTGACCTGCGTCCCCATTATATTCTCCACATTTTATACAGGAGTTCTACCACATCACCTGTCCCACTAGTGTGACTTAAACAACCATTCTTTTCTATCCCTCAAGGCAAGCTGTAAATAGCAACGTTGTGTTTCATGTGTCCCATCTACCTTAAAGATCTGCTGTGCACCCTCTTCCATCCTTGGCCAGACTTGATACCTAAACCTCCAGAGCGTGTGAAATTTGAGAATGGCATTCAGTCTTTGCACTGTCTCTGGGTGATGAAATTCGGACATCAGCATGTCAGAAACAGCCTCTGGCACTTTCACAGCACACAGCAGGAACATGGCAGCTGCAGAGAGAAAACATCTGACCATCTCTTTTCCTTAATAATGTATTTATTTGGCAGAGAAAAACTGCAGCTGTACAAACCCCCACCCAAAGAAACCTAATCTTGGCTCAAGAAATGAGATCAGCAGTCTACCAGACCTAATGAAAACTGTACTGCTTCATGAAAACAAGCATGTTGTGATTCCACCTTTTGGAGCTACACAGCGTTATGTGTGAAGCTTATAAAAGCTTCTGGAAAACCTTCTTTTAAGATAAAAATACAGCTTTTTTCTCACTAAAAATCTCAGTCATGACTGCTTTAAAATAAGCATCCCTTTAAGTAACAGGCCTAATTAAGTTTGGCTTTCAAAGATTACACTTCCAAATTATTTCTGTGATGATCAATAAAGGCTAGTTTAACAGAAGCTCTGCCTTCCCCTCAGAGCAGCAGGCAGTGCACCAGTAGAGGTCTCGCCTGTGTACTTTCATGGATAAAACCAAAAAGAAAGGTTCTTATTTAAATGGGCACCGTGCAATAATCACAATCCCCTCCAAAAGAAAATGGAGTTGCTATCACAATGGGAAACAGCACAATAGAAGCTGAGCTGGCCCATGGTTGTTTCAACAGAGCATATTTGAATATAAACAGAAATAGTCAAACTCCAGACTGATGGAGGCCAACTAATTTAGATGGGTATCTGGGGGGCACTGAGCAGGAAACAAAAGCACAGTGCTGCTGTGGGAGTTCAGTGGGTGTCAAGAGCCCATGGTTTCTTTGACCAGTAGCTCACCACAGATCACTGGAGACAATTTCTCCAGATCTGGTGGCTGTTCCTCCACTGTAGAAAGAGGACACTTGCCATCGTGTTTGCCTCAACACTTATTCAGAGGGTGCCAGCCTTGAGAGCTGTGCTGATGAGAGGCAGCCTGAACATTGCAGAAAAACAAGGCTGCTCTTTGGCTGCCTAGGTCATGCCTTGCACTGTGAAGGCTCCCGTTCCTGTTCCAAAGTCCTGCTCCAAATCTACAGGGACCTTCCTCTTTCACCAGCTCGGAGAACTTTGTACCCTTTGGTCTTTTCAATGTAACTTTGTCAAGTCTTCATAGGACTGATTTAAAAGTGTGAGCTTATACTGAGGTAACCAAAAAAAGAAATACAGCCCTGGAAGAGGTCAGTAGATGGTGCTGTTGTACACTAACACAGAAGTTCTTTTCATCCAGCTTGTGGATACCAACATTGTAAATTTTCAGGTTTTGACCTTGATGAATGTAATTTATGATTGGGCTGAAATCACTCCCTACTAAAAGTGCTACTACAGTCCCTTAAATGGATTTTGATCCTCCCTTCAGGAAGGGGACAAGGAGGAAAATGTATCTCAGAGGCTGCTTTGGAGGAGCAGCCAGCTGGCACTCCTCAGGAAAAGCAGCAATGCTTTGTTCCCTTCCCTGTGAGCCACAGTAAGGTTTTGGTAAGAGAGAAAGAGTATGCAAAATTATTCCCCCAGAAAGGGACTTGAAGGGGAGAATGGAGTGCAGCTTCAGGCAGCTTGTCTCTTCTTTATTTTGCTCCTTTCTCTTCCTGTCTGCACATTTGGCCTGGGAAAGACAAAGGGGAAGGGGAGATCGCAGAGAAGACATGTGGGCTGAAGAAGCGCACTGTGCACTGGTGGAGCAGATGGAAAGTGAGAGAAGCATGAAGAACATGAGACATGGAGTCAAACAGTGGATTTCGGGGCAGAATTCATTGCCAGCTGTGGAAAATGGACAAGTAAACTAGGTTGAAGTGTGGTGAAACAGGGAGAGATGTCTGAGAAGCACTTCAAAACTCTTGCTTTTGATAAAAATGCCTGTAATTTAATGTTCAGTGTAAGAACACCTGTGTGATGGCTCCCTTAGGTATGCAAATCTGGGCAAGATAGCAATCTTTAAGCCATTTCCTTGGGTGCTGGGGGAGGAGAAAGGTAGAATTTGAAAGTTGTGGGAGACTGGCTTACAAACAAATTTGATTGCTTTAATTTATGCTTTATTTAAGCAATCTGTGTATTGTATGTGAAGGTTTTTCACAGTTTCTAGGGTTGTGGCTCATGATTTCTGACCATCTGGCATTAGCACACACTAGCTATGAGTGTTTGGACAGGACAGTAAGACTAGAAAGGACCTCCTGAGTCACATAGTCTAAATCCTTTTCACAAACTTAAACCTAAGTGCGTTTGCTCTCTTTTCTGGTGGTTGGAAATCTTCTGTTTTCCAGATGAAAGAGGTCATAAAAAGTTCATACTCATCTTTATGCTACCATGGCTTAAATAATTCTTCCTCCTTGCCTAGTCTGCTGTATTTATGGAGAACAATAGTATCCCTTCTCAGTCTTCATCTGACTCCATTAAATAAATAGCCTACCATATAGGTTCTTCATTCTTCCTCCTGTCCTAACAGTCTTTCATTGTACCTGTCCCATGTGAATGTCTCTTCTTCAGTGACCAGATTGTGTATGGAAGTGCTGTGTTCTAGGTAATTGTACAATGTGCTTCACAACAGCATAAATACTTTGAATGTCTAATGAAATACCTCTTCTGACACATCCTGACTGTATTTATTGTTTCAGCTTGTTCAGTCAGTCATCTTCTGGCCAAGTAATATACTCTGAACCTGTATCAGTTCCATGGGAGAAGACCCAAGCTCATAACAGAAAAATTCTTCTTATTAGTTTGCAAGGACATAATCTTATACTTTGTAGTAAATAAATTTCATCCCATGGCTGGCATTTCTTTTTCAAGGTAATACTTGCACAGGTATACGAAGTTCTAATCTTCTGTCTTAAAGATGCCTCTCAACTATGTGTCATCAGCAAACATCATCTGCACAATTTAATACCAAATGGAAATTGAAAATTTAGATAAATACTATACCATAAGGCTACTTACTGAGCAATGCTGCTGTCTCCATGCAACAAGAGAATTTTCCTTTCAGCACAACAGAGGAGCTATGACAGTTCCACTCTCAGAGCCCTTCTCAGTTTTTGTATCAGCCCTCAACTGGTACTAACAATTTTCATGAGGCAACATACAAAATACTTCAGTAAACTCTAGACAGATCAAATCACTATGTCCCCTCTGCCTAGAAGCCCAGCTAAACATAAATACTATTTTTGATGCTCTCTAATCTAATCATCCATCACAACCAAGGTCTGAGAGATTGCCTTCCTGATCCTTCTGACCCTCTTTTGTACAGAGCACAAAAACACATGAAGGTCTATGAAAACCAAACAGCCCCCAAGAAACCCTTGGTGGCTTTCAGACTCCTTCACTACAAAGCTGTCTGGCAAGACCCTGTGATCTACTGTGAGTTGTGCAGCCATGGTAGTGATACCAAGTGGTTTACTCTTACCTGCTGCACCAGCCATATGCTCATCCACACTGAGCAGGAGCTCCCACGCTGCTGGCTGGATGTCCCCATACATCTCTTCTGTGAGGATAGGAGCTGCCTTGATTAGCAGTGACAAAGGTGCAGGGGAGAGGCTCATTACCTGCAAAAAAACCAAGCCATGCCTTACAGCTGAGATGTGCAAACTATCCACAGTGAGCAACACAGATTTTATCCTAGTTTTGGTCTGCAGATTACCCACTGATAACCTCTAGTTTCAGCCATTTCAGATAATGCTCCATAGAAGAAAGTTGCTTTCAGCCTACACTGAAAGAGCAGCGTTTGCAAGCTTGTTCCTTGAGTCTTTTGCTAGTCATTCATGTCACCAAAACACTGATAAAGAGGACAAAAGGAAAGCCAAACTCCCAATGTGGTGCAGAAACAGAGACACAGATCCAGGAAAATCTCACTGACTGTCAAGAACAGCCCTGTGAAGAACCTGTTCCTTCTTCAGGAAAACTGAACAACAAAGAACAAAGAAAATTATTGCTGTAAACTCACAGGTTGTGTTTTAAAACATTGTGCATTATTTTATTTTATTTTATTTTTAGAATTTTTTTTTTGTATCCCCAGTTTTGATGCCTGTGTCACCACAGGAAGCCAGAGATGCAGACTGTGATTTAATGGAGCTACATGTTTAAGGGATTCTTTGATGGGTTTACCTTAAGAGGTGTAAACTTAGCATTACTCAGCTGGGGAAAACATGCAGGGCTGAACTGATTGCTATTCAGGAACAGTTCTTCACATGGGCTTGGATATCCATACACATTTTCCTTCTTGTTGCAGTCTAATCTGACATCTATGTATCACTCTCCCTAATTAGCACATGGCCTAGTTGGTACCTGGTGTCTGATGTATTTTAGCATTCCAGAGTCCTTCTTCCCTTCCAAGTTGATATCAATCACTCTCTTTTTTAGAGAAGGAGTTCTCAAGCATGACTTGTCTGAGCACTGGAAGGAAAAAAAAAAGAAAGTGGAGTTCACATTTAGATTTCCCAAAATGTGGAAAGGGAGATCATGTACAAGAGGAACTTCCATACACTAGAAGCCTCCTAATACCAGAGCTGTAGCATAAAGCCTTCTCCTCTGCTTGCAAGAGGCCCAGTATCAACGAGATGGCATATCTCATTCAATTTTCTTCTCTTTTTGACAATGCTTTTGCCAACAAAAGTTTAAGGCAGAAGGCAGTACGCCAAATGAGGAACGTGAACGTGCTCTGTGTAATCTTCACAGGTGGCACACCTATGTATTTCAGGAGAAGCAGGGTAGAGGTAAAAATCTACAGCTTCCCTCTAAAAAATTACCAATGGAGTTGTTGAGCGTGTACAACAATGATTCCTCTCAGCTACATTTATCTTATCTTCTTTTTCTGAATGCCTAAGTGACAACACATTTCAGGAATTGAGCTCATGCCCGTCTGAGAGTTGTCCCTAACAGAATGCCAACGACAGTGATAATGACAAATCCTTTTTATGTTCATTATTCACAATACCAGGGACTTTTCCCAGAATCCTGGGTTGCCACAGACTCTTCTCAAGCTAGTAGCCTGCTGATTAACACAGGGGTCCTTGTTTATCAGAGAGCACAACCCCCATGGAGCACATATAGCCAGGTCTGCATGTTGCAGCTACCTCCAGCCTTTCGTTCTGCAAGCTGTGAGAAAAAAAAGACAGGTTCATCTGGAACCCAGATAAATGTGGAAATGGTGCCCATGCAGTCAGACAGTGACAACACTTGAATACCACAGCATGAGGAACCAGGATGAAAAGTCTACTGTTACATAAAATTCAAAAGTTATCAATTGCTCTCCTGCAGTGAAGTCTGAATAAACGTGGTATATGTGTTTGTAGGAAACCTTATTGTCCCTCCACCTCTTTTTTCCTTGCTGTTGCTTAAAGGCTTTGACGGTTTGATGGATGATGAAATATGTATCACTTTGCCTTGCAATTCAAAGTTGGAGATGCAACAACACACATTAATGCCCAGCGTCTTTTGCTACCTTTCAGGAACACTGCCAGCTGCTCATCTCAAGCCTGCTTTCTGCAGAGGAAAGGACTGCCTCTCTGCCTAAATAACTCAGGGATACACCACTTTTCTGTGCTAAGGGAAATAGATGGGAGTTGCAGTTTCCAGGAAAGCAGAATCATTAGCTGTTGTTTCATCTGCTCTGTGCTTTGTTCCATACAAATACCTTTCAATTTTCTAACTTGACAGGAAACAAACAATTTGCTGGTCGATGAAGAAACTTTATGAACTTGTCTCCTACTCTTCCATTTTCCACTTACAGAGGTGATAGCCCCTTTATCCAACAGAAATCTTCATAAGAGTTTCATGAACACTTTTGTTTTCAATGTTACTGCAAAGTAGTCAAATGACTCCACCATTACAAGTATTCAGAATAACTGTAATCTGTCTGTTGTTTTCAGGAATATGAAAGTATTAACCAACTGTTGACATGGTTCAGTTGGTACCTGAGCGTGCACTTTACTGAAAGCACATATGTACTTCCACTGAAGGTACCACTTATATAGCTAAAAAGGCACAATCTTGTTTGAATAGTGAACTGGTCATTAAAAGTGTGCCACTAAAGAGATTGTAGCATTAAAGACTAATGTATACAATTCTTGGAACAGCTCTGAGAGCTCAGACCTAAAGAAAGAAATTATGCAAGATTTTACAAGGATTTCAAGAGTGATTCTTATTAACAGATAAGAAACATGAAACAAGAGACAAGACTCCAGGGGCTGGTAAGTAGAGGCCATAAAAGAACATTAAAATTAAAGTCAGGTTATAAGCTTTAAATGACCTTATCAGCAACTAAGGTTCTTCCCAATCAATAATGATTATGCTCCCTCCGTAATGCTAAATGACTTAATAGGTTTTTTTTTTTTACAGCAAAACTGTGTTTAGGAAGGGCTATGTTCATTTTGTCATGAAAGAACTGTTTGAGTACATTATGCGGTCCTTGAAGATAATTATGATCTGCCCAGACAAACTCCCAAACATTCTGCTTTTTCCATCTACTCACTTCCTTTTGTTTTTTGCCTCTTGCCACACTGTTCAATGTGCTGTTTTCTCGCAGAGAGTCCACTGTGTCTCCATACAGGAGTTTGATGGCCCGGACAAGGCGAGCACAGGACCGGCTGTGATGGAGGTAGCAGTGTGGGTGACAGTAGTCAATGTGAGTACATATGAAACTTTGCTGGTTGCATAATAGGATCATAACCTTGAAAAGAAAAAAAGAGAATAGTTACCTATAGAAAAGGGAGTTACACAGAGAACTGCATAGGGCAGCCAGTGACGGGGACAGTCAAGCTAACTGTTCCACAGCCTAGCTGGGGAGGTATGAAGCTTCACAGCTTTCTGAAAACATATGTGTGTCTGTGCAGAGCTCCATACTTGCAGGTGGTTTACAAACTAGCTAGGCATAGCTAAAGAAACATTAGTGTTAACAAAGCAGACAAAGAGATGGAACTGCTGTAGCTGGATATGTTTGGCTGTTGGCAAGATTAAGACAGAGAAAAACAGTATTCTCTCAGTTTGCAGAAAAGCTGTTGTATTGCCACTCTGAGATGAGGGCTTAGACTGGAAATTGTCAACTATTCAATCATCGTTAAAGTTGCAAACCCACCAGGTTCGGGGGTTAGTTTCCTTCAAGGAATGCAGAAAGTAATGTCTTGGTATGCTCTCAAGTAGGAATAAGCTGTGATAGTTGTTCTGCATATGCTCCCCTCACTGTGCTTGGGTAGACCTATCCAGCCTAGCTTTGTTAGCTGGCTCATTTACTATTTCTAGTGGTGTTGCCATATGGCAGCAAGGAGCTCTAAAAGCTGTCTAAGAAACAGAGTAAATATTCGGGCATTTAGCTATTCTGAGCCCTGCTTTGCTGCAGCAACACTGCTAAACTAAAGACAGCCTTGGGTAAGTCTACGCTTCAGTGACTGCTCTGGTGTAACTCAAGGGGTTCCTTCCCAGAGGAGCAAAGCTCAGCACAGCAGCTCTTTCTACATTGGTCTTCATGTTACATACAAACTCAGCCACTTAGCAGCACTCTGTGGAAAACACACAGGCATCCCCAAGCCATTCATGCTGTCATTCATAACTGGCCTTTATGAAGCCTTCTCTTCATCCCACAACCTAGTGGAGAAATACCCAGAAATACCAGAAGGAAGCTATCCCACCTTTTCCATCCATTTATGGTCTGTGCAGCTACAGCCTGCTGGCTCTCTCAAGTAAGGCAGCCAGATCACTCTCAATCCTCAAATATTTAAGCTTCTAAAAAGTCAGAAGCTTAATTTAAAACAAATCTGTGCTGCATATGTGGGATTCTTGTATTTGCCTGCCTGTTCTGGCCTCATGTTATTTTGGGGTCAACCGGGAATAACTTAAGCCACTAGTGTTGCATCGACATGCAAATAGTATAAATCTGATCAGCATTGTATAGTGTCTACCCAGCCTCTGGTCCACTGTTATAATTTTTAGTTACAGTACACTGACAGAGAGTAAGGACATCATGCTCCGGCTGCCATAAAGGACAGGTAAAGGAAATGCTGGTGCATGCACAGAAGTAACTGGAATCAGTGGTCCTTTTGAGTGGTTTGCTCATGACCATTAAGTAAAGCAGGTTTTTGTTTTGCCTGTAGTTTTAGTGACCATCCACCCACACCTTCTTTCCAACAAACAAAAAGAGAAAATTCTCATGCAATATTGGTACTTGCGTGGCATTAACTGGAACAAGTGATTTTTCAAATCTTCCTTTCTCCTATGCAGGCTAATCACATGTAAAATGAGACAAACATCTCAAGTTCCCTTCAGTTTATGCCTCATATTTATGAGTCCATGCATCCTCCCACATTGAGCCAAGGCACCATGATTTATCCTAAGCTGCTTAGCTAGGGGGATCTCTAGTTATTCATTGCCTAGTACACACTCTCATATCTAACATACTCTGTTTAGTACACTGGAATTTCCAAAGGAGGTGTAATCATTACCAAGAGCATTAGAGTACTGACAGAGAAGCACTAGCATGACATTCAAGTTCCCTGCTCTGCCACCCTTGTCCAAAAAAGACAACTATCAAGAATGGCTTCTGACATCACAGTATTGGATTAAGCCTGTTCTTGCCCACACCCCATAGGAATGGGGCAGTTGAGAGGAGACTGCATGAAATACTTGGGGGAAAGAGGAGGATATCAACTCATTATTGGCAGCCGTCTTTCCCAAAAGCATCTCAGATGTGAAAAGGCATCTGTCCTCATACACAAGTGAGGGATACAATCCGTACACAGGGAGTCAATCCAACTTTTCTGCAAAGCATGTGCATAAGGACATACTGACTGTACTGCACCATCACAGCATGTCATGAGGCAACAGAGGTAGAGGTGTACAGTCCTTGGATACCAGTGGATTGAACTGTGTAGAGTTGCCCAGCTGACTTTTGGCATGTCTAAATCACGGGTACAGACATCATTAGGCCCTGCATGACCAAACCACATTTACACTGTTATGCTACCGTCTGTGGCATGGAGTCAAAACTACACAAGGCCCTGTTGGCTTAGACGTTGTGATAGAATGATCTAATGGAATCAAAGAATATGTTCCAAAAGTAAGTATTTTTTTCCCCACAAGCTGCATAATTAAGCTTATCGCCATTGAGTTAATGGAGACAAAAATATATAAATTGGCTCAAAAAGGGTTGGAAAAACTCCCTAGGAAAAATCATTTGGTAGTTAGTAAACTTAGTGGTCACAACAGAACCTCCAGCTCAAGTGGCTTCTAAAATGCCATTTCCTGGAAGCTGGGAGCCCAGCTCACTGTAGCCCATTCTGTTACTCTTCCTGAACTACCCACTACTAGCCATGCTGGAGACAAGATATTGAGCTAATGGATTTTTCACCTGAGGTACCATGGCTGTGCCTACACACCTAGAGAGAAATAGTCCCTTTTCCCTTACAAAGTAAATATATGAAAAAGACAGAGAAAGTAAGACAAAAACTTTCTGGTTTTAGTCCACTTTAGAAATGGCAAACAGATGACTCACAGAGGCCGCAGCTTACTTACACCTGAGATCCTTGATGCTACACGGAGAAAGCACAGGTTGTGATCTGGTTATTGCCAGCACAAAGGTTTTCTTACTGAAAATGCCATCCTTGAGAGCACTGCCGGCGACTCATACTTACATGCAGCCATGACATGTTCCGATGATAGTTCTCCTCCGTGCCTGTGTTGCTCAGCGCCTCGGGCTCAATGCTAGGTTCGCTTGCGCTCCAAGGGCTCCCTTCTTCAAAAGAAAAATACCCAAAAGGTGGTTGTTTTTACTGTTCCCTATGTGCTTTAAGACTAGGGACAGCACTTGTAAGCCAGGCCAGCCTTGTGGGAACAGACCAGAGTACACAGAATATGCCACACTGGAAAGACTGTGTTTGGACACCCCTCCCCAATCCTTGTATCATGCTGGCTTGACAATTACAAGAACCATTTAGACTTGGCTCACAGGCCATCTTGTCAGTAGCAAACAACACTCCGTCCCTGCTTTTTTCTTTAATGGAAGGGGAGAAGGTAAACAAAAAACATCAGAAACAAATTCTTTGCACCATTCAGATGCTGCAAATGGTTGGTTTAGTGATCTGCATTGACTGGGCTCTGTGGTTAAAAATATCAACAAAAATCCAACCAGAAGTGGCATCCAACTGGAAATGCCAATGGGCAAAGTCACTGCTAATTGCCCATGGAAATTGCTAATGCCATGGGGATGAAAGGGGAAAAAAATCCTGATTCTAGCACACTAGTTCTAAAGAACTCAGGCAAGGGAGAAATTTCTCTGGGAACTTCACTGACCCCTCTGTTTCCTCTAGCCATTTTATAACTATGGACCTCCTATAAAACCAATGTTAATGCTGTTAAGAGATGGCTGGGGATGAATTCTTGTTAATCTTTTCTTCCTCCTTTTTAAGTGAACTGTGACTTGCCAAAGTCTACAGAATGGGCAATCCCACTTTGCATGTTTATCTAGTGAAGCGACATGTTATGTTTTGGGCAACATAAAAATGGCCATTAGGCTTGGGAGGTTATTTCAGCTCCAAATGTATCCAAACCATAGTTTTTAGTTAACACCCCTAGCAGAGGGAGCCCCTTTAGTGCATCTGTGGCAGAGATTTCTCCTGGCAGAATGCACATTTGGTTTCCATAAGATAAGATATATGGTGATCCATCTTTCGAAGAATAAGGCAGGCATCTGTAAACTATAAAAATATATGTATATGCCAATATGTAGAAATATAGTATGTAGCATGTACATGTTATGTTCTACATATAGGACTATATATATATATATATTACATATCATATGACATGCCTATGACATCATATCCTATAAAGAATATGACGCACATGTCCATACACATATATGTATCTCCTGTCTGTTACTATGAACAATAAAATATCATATATGCATAAGACCTCACATATTCATCATATAATGATTTAGGGGTGTGTGTATGTGCCTATACACACGTACATGTGCTCCCCTAAAGACAGCATGCGTTTGGCTGGCAAGCACCAGCATTCCAAGAGTTCATGCTCTAAGAGTTCATGCTCTAACACGGAGCTCTGAATTGACAACCTGTGCGCGGAGCCGACACTGCACACAGGATTTGAACTGTGTTCCTCCCAGGCCCTAATTCAGGCAGTCCCTGAAGAGGACTGTAGGTTGTTCCTAGCCTGCTGGGGTGGGGGGTCTCTTGTCATTTCTAGCTCTGCTGCAATCACATCAAGAGTTTAGGTCCTGCCTATTGTCCCCTCCCTTTCCACCCACTCGTCTAAGTTACCTATATCAGTGACAGTGTCCCTGCTGTGGGACAGCTGCAGCTCCTCATTCTCAGACTCTGAGTCCTGCCGTGATAACTTGGTGCTCTTTAGGCTGCCGGCCCGGCGAATGCTGGAAAGGGAACCCCCCTTCTTCACCCGGAAACTGCGGGTTCCTTTAATCTGGAGCAAGCGGGAGCCTCCTATCCTGATCTTCCTGCTGGGAACTGTATTAAAAGAATAAAAGAGGACTTTTTTCCCCTTAATTTTTCCCCATTTAAAAAAGAAAGATATCCTGGCCCTCCCCTCCCTCCCAACCCTTTGCTGCCAGCCTGTATTGCAGCATCTTGTCTTCTACCAAGGAATGTGGGGCCAGAGGCTCCCTCCAAAGCCACCGCCAATGCAGTTCTGTCAATCAGGCAGTAAAGATGCTTTACTGAAATGTGTTCAGCACCTCATTTCCTGGAGATCTGGTGCGTCACCTCAGGCCTTGTCTGTATTTGGAATTAGCCCTTGTTCAACCACCAGCAAGTAGAGTCAGCTGCTCTAACAGAAACCCAAAACACGGACAAGGAAAACCTACGATTCACACCAATTTGATTCAATTCCTGCCAGGAAACAGGATCTGCCCAATGAATGTAAATTGCAGTTTTCTTTGCCAGCTCCTGGGGTTTACATTAGTGCAGAATCACCTCTTGCTAGGGATAGATGGCTGAATCCCAAGCATGAACAAGGCACTATGGACAAATCTATTTTCCTCTGGGCCTGGGTTCTGTAAACCTCACTGAGCTCTGCAATAGGATAAATTATTTATTCATACAGCACGTGTGACTGCAGAAGGGTTGTCTGCTTCATGAGGTTAGCACGCAAGACTTCTTTGAAGTAAGATTTGCATAAATCCGTGTCTCTGCATGTTACTCTTCATCATTAGAATGCTTTAGAGGAAACAGGAGCACGTAGATCCTCTCCTTCAGACAAATCAGCAGCTTTCAGGCATTAACAACATCCATTGACACTCTGCATTTTTGATGAGCACAGACATGAAATGGTTCAATGTTCAAAGCACCAACCGTTTGCACTTTCATTCTCCTCTTAGTTCAAAGACAGTACATGGCAGTATGTCAGTCCAAATGTTGCAACACTCAGTCATTTTACTGCAGATCTAATCAGGCAAGGCCATGTGTGATCGATTACCTTTTGTTGTGTTGTTGAGAATGAACAGGATACAGCTTTTTGGATACCACCAGTAAGCAAAATATTTTAATAGAATTGTATTTTGGCTTCAGGAAAAATCAAACACACCTTTACTCCTGAGAATGTCCCTAATTCCTCCAGAACTCAATTCCCACTCCCATTTCCAGTGGCTAATGTCCTGGCCAAAGGCAGCTGGATAGGTTTTGAGAGCTACTCTTCAGTCCTCAGGAATCAGCTGGAAAAATCACTGTTGAGTGACCAGAGAATTTCCCTCCAAGTGACCATGCTGAGTTCCTTAGCAATCACTAATGCTTGAATTCTGTTCAGATCAGACTCAATACAGTGGTTCAGTTCCCCCGAACGACAAACCACTTAAGCACTGGTAACTGCATTTCACGAAGTCTGCAGAATCCCATTTTAGCACCCAAATAGTACATACAATCCTCTGAGAGCCTGCATCTACCTAGCTTTAGTGTCTGTATTTCAGACCTACCTGGAGCAGATTCTATACAGTAAACTCACAGCTTTTGGATAGTTGTTAAGCCACGCCTGGGGTGAGAGCAAAGTTTTTAACACTCCAGAAAAAATGAAAAGAAACAGGTAACTACTCATCAAAGAGGTTGAGTTAGAGAAAAATTTAGTTACATTCACACAACAACATTTTCTTATCTAGAAAGTGTAGATTACGAAAGATGCCTCTGCATCTGTTGTGTTTGGCCCAGGTGGATCCCCAGAAGAATATGCTGTGGCCAGAGAAAAGAACATAATTATTGTAATTTTAACATATAACATCTTACATTTATTTAGTTTCCAAAATTCCACAAATACATTTTTGCTAGAGTATATTAGTATATCAGGGTTCAGTCTTCCTACCATAGTTGCTTTTCCCATCTCTAAAATGTAGTAAAGAGGCAACTTTAGTAAAGGAATACTAAATGACAGCTTAGGGAGAATGGGGAAAAAACCCCAACTGACACTGCAGGGAAAATGTAGTTTAATAGAGTCAAGGATGCAGAAAGTTAATACTATCTTTGCAAAAATAACTCAATTCTGCATTATGCCTGTAGCACAGTAACACATAAAGGAAAACCTACGTCAGCATCGTGTCTAAGACAAATAGGATAGTTAGAGACCAGCCACCAGCATTTTCCAGCAGGACTGCGTGCTTGTAGGCATTCTCCCACTCAGGTAACATCCCAGTGGATCAGCCTGCTGCCTGAGAGGCTGAAAAGTGGTTTTGAGTAATTCTCATAACTATCTTTAAAAAAAAAAACCAAAAAAACCCCCCAACCTCCAAATCAAGCTTTTCCTCATCTAAATAGAAACATCTTATTCCACTGAGCTTAGACTATCAGACAGACCATAAGGCTGTGTGCTACTGTGGGCTGCCAATATGCCAAGGGTACAAAAAATGAGATTGAGCATGAATCTATTCAGCTCATCTTTCTTAGGTGGATACCTAGCTGTCTTCACAGGAGTAACTGCCCCACCTGACACACAATTTTGAAGGCAGTTTTACACCATGTCAGTCTTGAAAACAGTTCTAATATTTTCTCCAGTAATTGTGGCAGGGTCACAGCTGAAGACAACACAAAGTTTGTCTGAAGCCGCCTGAAGTTAATAAAAGCTCCTCTGAATCATTAATACTCATTACAGTTCCTAGAAGATAATCAGGCACAGACTCCATCCTTTTCAAACAATCATCAAACATTTATCCTTTTCAAACAGTCATCAAAATTATCATTCAAATATCTGAACCTTTATATGGCTATTATGAGACAGAATTTAAACGGTTCTAGAAAACTTGTTAGAGGGAGAATCATTTACAGGTAACTGTCTGGCAGTTTAGCCTCTAATTGCAAATACGCATGATGACTGTATATTGTATTGCAACACTTGTACCATTAGATAGTATGTGAGTTTTGCATGAGATGGCTCAAAAATGAAAACAATCTGCTGTTCTCAGCAAACACAGCGAGCTTGAGGTTTGCTTGTATAGTATACAGTATGTTGGTAACATTAATCTGCTAGCCATCAAAAGCCACACAGGTATGTGTTTTTCATGTGGTAGCAAAGAATTCAAGAGATCAAGTGATCGACCACTAATTCTGTAAGATGCCATGACTTTCAAACTGGTACAGATTTTCACAGAAAGATCCCAATCTTCCCTCCTATCTGTGGTTCTCCCAAAATTAAAAACTGTAATCAGAATAAAAAACAAACAAGAACGCTTTTGATCTTTATTTTTAAAGTGAATCAAATAGTGATGCTTCTCTCAGCATCCCACTGAGAGAGAGTTTCAAACAAGGCATCCTCCTTTTTAGAAATCTTGCAATGCTCTCAGTTGGTTTCAGTCATAGCAGTGTTTTATAAAATTTAACATCTTTGCTTCTCACATTTGTTATATTGAACCCTGAAGGCCAGAAGCATCTCAGAAATTATTCAAAACCACGTGACTCCATGGCCATCTGCTTTTTAACACAGTCTATGCAAATGAAAACATAAAATCAAGCGCCACTTCACAAGCCCTGAGAATACAAAAGCCTTATTGTGCTGACAAACCTTTTTTCTCCTCGAAGCCAGCCTCAGATTTGAGGGTGTGGCTGCTACTGTGCAGGGAATCCTTTGAATCTTCGTTTTCATCCAGAACCCCAGCAAAGCTGATCTTTCTTTCATACCTGTGCCGGTCCATCTCAGGATCCAGACGCAGCCTGCAGGTCTCCAGATCCTGTAGCAGAATGTAGACCACAGAGATGTGCAAGCAGTATAAGCCCCCATGCTTTTCACTGCAACCATAGAGGGTTCAGGAAGAACTCCTTCAGATGGGAATTTATTTCTATCACACAGTTCTCCACCTACCCTGACACTTTCTAAATCCAACTATTCTTTGGGCTTGCAGCATGCTGAGCCACGCTGTCAGGGTAGAAGAGTTAACAGATGTTAACTCACATTTCTGGTTAACACTGCTGAGTGAATTGGCTCCCTGTCTGCAGGTTCATGAGGGGGAAAACACATAAATGGTCCCTAATGGATAGGTGACAATAAAAGGTGACTGTTGCCCAAGATGCTGGGTGGATGGTTAAGTCTCTACTCCAAAAGACTCCCTTGTGGTTGATTAGGGTATGCATTGCCACTGTACTCGTCAGAGGCAGAAAAGCTAAGAGAAAGCTAGCTGACAGTACAACAGCCGTGACAGCATGGCCCAGAGTAAGCTTCTTGTGTGCAGATCAGGCTGAAAGAACACAGTGGAAAACAGAAAAATGTTGGCTGCACTTAAATTCTGGAAAATAAACAGCATTGCACCAGAGAGAAACTAGTTTGCACCATAATTTTCTCAACAGAAATGGCACCAGTTGTGCCACCTACTGGCTACCAATTGGGGCCAAAAAAGCAAAAGTCCTAAAATTCCACAAGCTACAGATTATCATCCACCTTCTCTAACCACAGCTAGAAAAAGTGAAAGAAAGACCATGAACTCCCACGCTGGCAAATAGAGTTAAAATGCTGGGCTCTTTAAGAACATCAGTTGTACCTTCTGACTGGGGATGTCATCAGCTTTGAGATCTCCTCACCCAAAATGTAACTAGCTGAAATCTAAGATGCTCCTTGCTGTGAGTAAACGGCTAATGAACGTGAATGATAACATCATTGAAATGATCCAAAATAATTATTAGAGATAAAATCATTTAGGCTCAAGAGAGGTTATACTGGAATTTGCATACAAAACTCCTATAGAAGTTACTGGGACCTACTTGAGTAGTGACAAAGTCTGCTACTCTAAGAGTTGGTTTGGGAGGGAAAAAATAAAAGGGGTCTTTTCAAACATATGATCTAGACTGAGCTGTGCTGAAATGGTTAGCTAGCCTATCTAACACCAGCTGAAGGCCCCAAACTATTTTCAGTCAGCTTTGCATCTCCAGTGAAAATTATCATAAATGATTGTCAGAAAAGCTAACAGTTGATTGCCATAAGGGAAATATTTGGCTTTCCTCAGTAACAAAACCTGCGATATAAGAAGGTGTGTGTCTGAAGTAATGGTTTGTACTATCTCTAGCATTGAAAACTTCCATGCAAATAGTTTAAAATGTATCTAAGTGTTTAGAATATGAAACAAAGGCTAAAGTATTTCAGGTTAAAAAAATCTGATCAAATCTGTCTGTATTACAGCAGCTTCATAAATTAGTATGCATAAGATGAGCCATGATAGCAGTACAGGTATATTTGAGGGCACAGTCAGAGCTCCCCTTCCTGGAGTGTTTAAGCACTTCACTCCTCCCAGCTCTTTGTCAACATGCTTACATTGGAAATTGCTGGCTCCACAAATTAACTGACAGAATGAAATACATCCTCTGAGCACACAGTTAGTCTGACTCCATCTATCTTCAGCAACTGCTAAGCTAAAATGAATTACTTTCCACCACAGCAAATGACAAGTTCCAGTCCTCTGCTCCTACTGTGGCAGCAGTAGGCTCCAAGAGAGTGTGTTCAACACTCCCAGCCATTTGCAAAGTGAGGTTGTATCTAGTATCTAGTCCACCAGCTTCAGTAGAAGGCTTTGATTGAAACTTCAGTCAGGACTGCCTACCTTACTCCAACACAGGTATGGGTGCTTATGCCTTCAGCCTGGCAAGTCTGGATGGACTGTGGGTAGTTAAATTGGTTCACCACAACTAGTTCAGTTGCAAATGCTTCAGTTCTTCAAGGCTGCTAAGTCTGTGCTCATATCTACAGAACAGCTATGCCTACAAACACTGATGGAAGTGAGATTTGCTGAACTGAAAATTTCAGCTTTATGGCCTGTAACATTATGTACCTGATTCTCCTGGAAAGGAAGCATCACACCACAAATATAGAGACTTAATATTTTAATCTGGAGTGTTGTTGGCTCTTTTTTCTTCCCCGTACAAAGTTAAAAGAAGTACTCTGTGGCCATTTTCTCTAATAGGCTCTGGCATAACATGACCTTAAGGTTTCTTCTGCCTACATATCACAGAATAATTCCTCCCACTTCTCTCCCATATTCAAGTCTGAAAAGCTATAAATCAGTTGCATTTCTATCTGGCACAAAAGCACAAATTTCTGCTGACCTTCATTACCCAACATATTCTTAGTTCCGAGCCTAACTACTTTACTGAGATGAATTCTAAACCCTGGTATTATCCCGCTTTTGGATGTAGTCATTTATTATGTGGTAAAAATATTAAGAAAGTGTTTAGTAAGACTTCTGCTGAATTTATACCCTTGTTTTAAAATTGGCCTTCTTGCATACCTGGGGGCTAAGTCACTTCATCATAGGTCATCTGCAGCCTTTGAAATGAATTTCAGAACCTAATTACAATAATGTCCAGCCAAATCAGCCTGACAAGCACAACTGTCATAAGCAAAATTTGATTCAAGTCTGTCATTAACAAAAACCAGAATAGTACAGCTAAATCCTTCATGTTCACTTGGAAACTTAACTTCTCATTCTTTCTTTATAATTTTTTTCCTGATTTCCTAAAGAAAATAGGCTTAAAAGATAAAACTGCGCGTGCGCCATTCAATTCTCATCTCATTCCATGCTAACCACCTCTGAAGCTCACGGTCACCTTTAACCCAAGTTGACAAAAGATAACTGAATGCCTGTGTATTTTGTGAAACAGGCTGAAGGCAATGTTAAACAGCATTATTAGACATAAGAAAATCCACACAAGAATGAACCACTGGAAATCAGGTTTCATGGGCTCTGCTATTCATAGAATTAGTTGTGACCTATTCAGTCATTTAGCTTACTATTCATGCCAGGATTTGCCTGTGCCTCTCTCAGTCTCATGGAGGTTTCTTTCTTTCCTTGCTTCTTTGTCTCTGCTTCTTTCCTTTCTTCCCCCAGTCCCTTTGTCTTTTAATCAACCCATATGATGTGCCCTGCCCATCTTTTATTCACGTTCATTCAGACAATGGCTCCTTTCTCCCTGCATCAAAGATCAACTTGAGTTATTACCCTACCCTACCTCTCCTCAGACAGGGCCAGAGCCCAATGACTTCTGTGGGCATGGCTCCCTCTCCAGTGTGTGTTGTCCACTTACCACAAGAGGCTCAGTACGTGGCCTGGGCATGTAGGGAAAGGTCTCTCGAAGGAAAGTGGTTATCTCCAGAAGAAGCTGACAGGCTGCCATTTTCAGTGCAAAAGGACAACAACATTTGGTAGGATTCACAGTGCCTAGGAAAAAATACTTCTGTGGTGAATGAGGAGATTATACAAAATCTGGAACCAAGAGGTGATGGACATTTTCACATGTGGTGCACAATGCAAGCTGCACTAGAAAATGAGGAAAACCCAGACTTCTATGCTACTTTTCCTACACTAAAAGGAACACAGTCAAACAAATACCAATCCATGTATTTACCAGTGCATGCAACAGTACTAACACACTATAGTGTACCATAGTTT